>NW_019379637.1:133596-186557 GCF_000648655.2 Copidosoma floridanum
TTTTAGTGTCTTATTTAAATTTTAGTCACGAAATTATAAAATTCAATTTAAATGCTTAATTTTATTTGTTCATTTTTTTTTTCGCTAAACAATTCAGATTTTACATTCTCACCAAGTAATTTTCATTTAATTTTGCATAAAAGTAAGGCTAGGATTTGTAAAGATTTAAAATTCATATCTCAATTTCAATACTTTTATTTATCTTTTTGTTGTCATACAGCGGTGAAAAAATTTTATCAAATGATATCCATAAGATTTCAATGGAATTTAATAAAAACTTACATGACATTCAAAACTTCTGTCATTTATCATATTTTAACTTACAAAATCACTAAATTTAATGTAACTTGTCTGTGAAAATGTTATTAAAATTCAATATTTTTTTAATAGTACAAGAAGATTTTTGAGTTCAAACACAAAACTAAAGATGTTCAGTCAGTAACACTAAAGACTTCAGTAAATAATTATCACAGAATTGCTATGAAGTGAAATCCAGTTTAAAAAACAGGCTGAAGTGTCTAGCGAGTGGTCATAAAAAGGGTGATTTAATCGTAAAAATTCGATTTTCACTGAGTTAAAAAAAAAAAAAAAAAAAAAATGAAAGAAAGTTCATTCTATAAAGCTATAAACTTTAGCTAATTAACAAGGATACCTTAAATGTTAGCTTATTATTATCAAAGGATTGCCATGATAAAATTTCGGTACAATGAACAAGCTCAGATGTAAAGCGAGAAATTATAGAAACATGTGAATTTATTGCAATCTTTTGATAATAATACGCTAAAGTTTATAGTTTTAGTGGATTAATATCTTAGATTTTTTGTTTTTCTTAAAAATGCTGTGAAGTTTGAATTTTCACGATAACAACACATGTTTCCGTGACCTGTTGCTTTACATCTGAGCGTGTTAATTTACTTAAATTTCTATGTAGCAATCCTTTGATAATAAGCTAAAGCTTATGGTTTCACCGAATAAACTTTATTAGATTTTTTCTTTATTTAAAAACTGAAAAAAAAGTTAAACTTTCGTGGTAAAATCACTCGTTTTTATGACCTTTTGGTTTACGTCTGAGCCTGTTTATTTACTGAAATTTTTTGATAGCAATCCATTGACATATAGGATAACACTATAACACTAACAACGTAGTGTTAAATGTTCTTCCTACTTACATTAGAGAGATATTGCAGCAATATGGTAGAATTGTTACTTATCAGAAATAATTACTAGTTAAAAATATAAATACAACAGTTTTACAAGTTTTCTGCAAGATTTTTTCAACATTTTCAGCCATATTCTCAAATATTTTAAAAATGTTATCAAAAATTTCATTGAATTGCATACAAATCTCATTGAAGATCATTTGCAGGATTTAAAAAATTAAAAGAAACTATCAAAACATTTTGAATTTTTGAAGCACTGTTCTTGTAATATTCTGTAATATAAAATAAACATGAAAAATATTGAAAAAACAATATCGTATCAATATATTATCATTTTTCTATTAAACTGACTAAAACAATCAAGCTTTGAGAACAAGAAATATAAGGATATACATCCATCTACATTATATAGTGAATTCGGGGGGAGGGGGTTCTTTTAAATACTTTTTTTTTGGTTGTTTTCTAGGATATCTAGTAATATTCAAAAAAACGTGAAAATGATTCTAATTTTTACAATAAAGTACTCAAGAAGAAATAATAAATTATTATTGTTGCAAAGGTAAAATATGCTACCACCTTGTGGTTAAAAAAATGTATTTAGCAGCTGTTATGTCATACTGGAAAACTTCAACAGTTACTTTTGACATCTTAAAAGTTGTTTGGTTTTGCAAGATTTGAAACAAATGTATTGCAAAACAAAAAAGCAATGTATAATTTAAAATAGTTAGATCAAGATTGTTACATTAATTATTTTACTCGAGAAATTTAAAATAAGAAGTCAGTAATACATTTACAATGATATAACAGCCATTAAAAAACATCATTAGTAAACAAAAAAATGATCCATGATCACGTTTTTATTTAAAAATAAAAAAGAAACGATTCTCAACAATTATTATAAATTACAAAAATAAATTAGCATAAAATTCTTATTTTATATACATCGTCAAGCATTACTTATGTATTTATCAGTAAATTTAACACCACCCAGGAGGTACTAGGCCAAGTACACTTAATAATTTAATTGAGTTTTATTTTGATTTTTCAAATAATAATTTTAATGTACTTATACAAATAGAGTAAGAATGACAATTTTTTAAAAATGATTAAATAAACCTAAATATATGAGCGCGTCCAAGCGAAACCAGACAGTCGCCGCGCAAGGCGCATTGTTTCAATGAAGCGCGCTATGCTCAACTTGCTCACGATCGCCAGTTAGTGGTTAAAAAAATAATACAAAAGCGTGAATCGATAGATTCCCATGTGCTCTTTCCGTTGGTGCTATTATTTTTGACCGCAAACTTTTCCTTCGAGGTTAAAATCAAGTTACAAATTGAGGTTAGTTTTTCTCAGAGTACGTATTTTTTTTTTTTTTTTTTTTTTCTTACGTTAATCGAAAGAGCAACTCTTCAAGTACACGTAAATAAATTTTCAGAGTGGGAGTGCAGCGGGTTCGCGAGATATCAATAAATAAACACGGAGGCGCACGGCTCGGCGTGGCCTCGCGCGCCATGGATACGGCGGCTGGGTAACGCTCTTTTTCATATCTACTTTACGATCTAAGACAAGTAGGTAAAAAATTTTTAAAAAATACGAATCGATAGATTTTAATCTCATCTTATAAGTGGTGCCATTAAATTTACTCGAAAATTTTTCTTTCATGGTGTAAATCAGGTTATAAAATTAGATTGCTTACTCTCGTAATAAGTATTTATTTACTTTTTTCCCTTATAACTTTTATCAATCGAAAAGGCGCTTTCTGACAAGATTATTGTTAACAATCAACGTATGAATATCGTTGTTTTATGTTATTCGCGAGGATTTCGGTGACCTTTGCTTGTTGGGAGTATATTTTGCGCTAACATAACCTCTTATCGAACCTTGTGTTTTGCTGAAATTTGAGGCTATTAAATCACTGTTTTTAATGAGTGCGCAAGAAAATTAGTGTCCAGTGCGTGGTTTTCGATCGATAATCAATGTTACTATTATACTTTTGAAAATTATTTGAAGCCATAATCATGAGTTTCATAAGTTGTTTTTATCCCTACAATATAATATAAAGCATTCTTCAAACCATCGTGCTGTACCTAAGAACGTCAAAAAATTTTTTCCTACGATACCTGACAACGCATATATGTTTGTGATAAATGTAGGAAACAAGTACTTAAAGATGAACTTCTGTTACAAGATTATTTTCAAATAGTAAATAATTTAAAAGCAAAATTATGGGACGAAAACGTTTCAAAGAGCGAAAAACTTTAGCTCCAGAAGTTATTACCTTCCACGTAGAGTCTCCGACAAATTGCAAAATTTTCAAACTCGTCTGTATGATCAGCTAGTAAATCCGAGCTACCAGATGATTTGATAAGAAAAAGAAAACCGCATAATACACTCTCAGATAATACTCCCGAAAAAGTCAAATTGTAGTATGAAAACGATGAGAATAGCAGAATAATGCCTGGAATGAGAGACAATAAATGTATTACACAAAAGAATGTCAGTAAGAAGTTCGTGCAAAAAAGACTCGTTCTTTACAATTTGAGAGAACTTTATCTTGAATTAAAAAACGATAATCCTGAAACAAAAATTGGTTTCTCTAGATTAGCACAATTTCGGCCAAAAATTGCTTACTGGTGCAAGTAGCACACACACTGTTTGTGTTTGTTTCTATCATCAAAACTTCAAACTTATGCTTGATGTTTTGAACATTTCAGATTCAACGGTCGGAAAAATAAATACTCATAAAGATTGCATCGCCAAAGTCATTTGTCCAGAGCCAATGCCAGATTGTTATTTAAGTAAATGCAAAAATTGTCCTAATGTTGATAAATTTACTTCAGATTTATTAAGTTTACTGGAAGGTACTTCTATTACGAAAATAAAATACCAAACGTGGCATACAACCGACGGATTAACGTTACAAACACGCGAAGATCCTATTTCAATGTTTCTTAAAGAATTTTCATCTTATTTAATTAAGCTGAAAACTCATTCTTTTATAGCGAAAGAGCAATCAAACTTTTTTCAGCATATAAAAGATTCCTTATCATCTGGCAACAACAACAATTAATGAAGTTAAGCAACAGTAGTTATATATTATAAAAACTCAGAGTCAGAAACCGCACATAAAAGTATTGTTATTTTCTCTGATAATCTGAATCACGACACAGTGGTGATTCATTGCATCCAACAAATCATAATCGATTATCTCAAAAAAACCTTCCTTTCTCTTAAAAAAATTGTCTACTAGACCGATGGCGCTGCTCAGCATTTCAAGAACAAATACAACTTTCAAAATTTGACACTTTATTTTGATAATTTTTCGATTGACACTGAATGGCATTTTTACGCCACAGCTCATGGTAAGAACGCCTGTGATGATCTCAGCGCTTCGGTCAAAAGTAATGCAAGGTGAGCTAGTTTGCGGATGGTTTCGAATGTTCGTATTTTAACGTCTCAAGAATTTTTTAATTGGGCTAAAGAATACTTCAAAAACATCAACTGTTTTTTTTCATCGAAAAAAGAGTACGTAGAAGCTCAAGAAAAATTGAAAAAAAGATTTCAATCAACTGTTACGATCCCAGGAACGCAATCTTTTCATTGTGTCATACCTGTAGCAAAAACAAAACGGCTTGAAATCAGCTGATAAGCTGACAATGTAGAGCAATACATCTAAATTAAAGAAAAATTTAAAGAGAACTGTTGTAAAAAATTCTAGTCAAAAAGTTATTAGAAAAAAAAATTGCTCCGAATGTGATAAATGCTTCTCTAAAAATGATGCTTTGAGGAAGCACGTCTGTAGTATACATTCAAAAAGCAAGCATCCTTAGAAAATTCAATACTTGTAAATGAAATACGATTATTATCAAAAATAATGTTAAATATTTACATTTAAAATAGGTCAACAACAGTCATCTGCTGATATATTGCATCAAAATAAAAAATGTTAACAATTGTCTGCTAAAGTATTTAATGAAATTTAAAAAAATTTGTGTTTTTTACATTATAAATTTCATAATAAAGTATCGTTGATGTGTAGGACTATTTAAATGAAACAATTAGTCTGCTTACACCAGTATTTGAGAGTATTTTTTGTTCTTTATATCTTACAATTTATCAGAATTGATCAATTTTTTTTTTCATTGCTTACAATTATTTAGAAATATTTTTTAGAAACTAACCAAACATCCGTCAACTCATTTCCAAAAGAAACGATTATATTTCATCGTAACGTAAGCATGTATGAAAAATTGTTGAGGTAATCTTTTGGTATACAACGAAAGACTAAACTTTTGTTTGTTAAGTCTGCATAAATTTCATTGTGAAAGAGTTATTTATTTATTATGACTATTTAAATGATTTTATGGATAATTTTTAATGCATCCTAAGTCTCCTGAAAACAATAATGAAAAAATCATCGGTCTAATAAAACGGGAAATTTTATTGTAAAATATTGTAAAATTAATTGAAAAAACTTTTTTTTAAAAAGCTACTTTTTAGAAAATATCAGCTGAGATCTCAGGTGAGTCCTTGGCATGAAAGAGTAGTGATGATGGCCGTAGTCAAGTTATAGATACAGTATTGAAGATATGTGTGTAATATAAAAAGCATATGATGAATTTGTATACTTTAGTAGTAATTAATGATTATTCATTACTAAGTGAATACTTAAACGTTAGGTGAACGTAAACGTGCTTCATTTGGTAATTTAATCAAGGTTTTACACTGACAAAGGTATTTTAAGCTGTAATACTTGTACGTATTAGTAACTGGGTGCTTTGCAACAACTTAAGCTTGCCATCTCTTGATTACTAGAGAATAGTACTGGACCACTGTACGTTAATAAGGCTTATTGCTGTACAGTTGTTTATCCACACCAGACTTTGCTCTGTGACAGCCCACACAACAAAAAAATCTTTTCAAACGGGCCAAAGGCGAACAATTTTGTAACGGGTGCAACATACGTTTGTAAGTCACAGCGATAGTAGAAAAAAGAGGGTACCAGATATCTGTTCCTGTCTGACAAAAGCTAGAATATGTGTGCCAGAGAAAAACAGATACCCCGTTGTACCCTTTAAATTTTGTGTGTCACAATTTCGCTATCGCATAACAAACTTGCTTGTCTGCTCTATGCTTTTATGTTATAGGATATTGTTGTTGTACACTTTTTTCGAATTAGTTCTATCTTTTCTACATTAACATGGTGTCAGCCAATAGACAAAAAAGACGCTCATTCCGATCACTTTACAGAATGACTACTTATTTTCGTATCGCTCTGCACCGTCTATCACAGTACCATAATGAGTAAAGAGATATCTCTGTCACACTCCTAATAAATTATATAGACTAATAACTGGCTTAAGTGTCAGAGTCTTTTATGAACATGGCCTGTACATACCTAAAGTGGTTTGTATTATTTAAGGGTAAGATAGTGTCTAATTTCGCGCTTTCTCAAGTTGAAAACTGGAATGTTAACGTAAACAGTAAAACTATCGTTCCATAAGTTTTCTGGTGATAGTTTAGTAAGAAGTAAGTGTTTGTATATATGTATATATAAAGCCACATGATGGCTCTGTCGGTAGCGTGTCTGCCTACAGATCTTGATGGCCGGGGTTCAAATCCCACTCTGGACAAAAATTTCATCATTGAATGAGATTTTTTTCTGGATGGGACTTGTACTTCAGTAAACCTACCGATCCATCTACCGTTTCCTCCTACTGTTATTAAACCCAACGTATGGCTAAATACATTTTATAGTGTCAAAATACCCATGTCTGAGCCCTTAAGGGGCGATGAAGAATATAAAAAAAAAAAAAAATATGTATTTATAAACATCTGGTCTCAATTAAACTTATAAGCTGACATCAAAGTAACACCGGAAAAAGTGTAACAAGAGTTTTTCTGCGTTTTTTTGATATAGTAACAGTCGTGTATGAACTATACACATCGTTGCACACTCTTCTCTTCGGCTTTTTTCGGGTATTCTTGGTTAGCAGCTCCTATAATAAATCCTTACAGTGCTGGTTGTCAGTATTATATGTATAGTTTGACTCGACTATAGATAGTATCTCCTCGCACCGCACGCTATTTGCACTGACTGTGGAGTGTAAAAGTGGAAGTTGGCGTATCGACGTTCACATCTTTTTTATACTTCATACGTATACATGTATTTGTTTTTACCACGCGTTTACTTACGATAAAAATTATAATGACTGCACAGAAAATATCTGCCAAAAAGCAAAAAGAACTTTATTTCCACAAAGGATTTATAGATCCTTCATGGCTGGTTTTGTTTTATTCTTATTAGAGATTGATACTTAAGTACAAAATCATTTTATGTATGATGTAGACGAGAAATATTATGTATTACAAAAATTCCTGTCTATTTTTTTACAGGATAACTAGATATGAATTTTTACAAATTGCTAACTTCATTTTTTTTAAAAGAATTTTTCCAGAACTTATGTGATAAAATTGAAAAAGGTCTGTAAAAATAAGTTTTATGCACTTTTCGAATCAAACAAAGAGCTTTAACAAGTTTAAAGTGGTCAATAACTTTTCACTGTAGGAAAAATAAACAAAATTCAAAGAGAAAGGCCATTCTAAGTACAATTACAGGACTATTAATAGCTCTACTTACACGAAAATTAATTTAACAAATATAAATAATAACTANTGCCTGATTTTGGCTACAGAGGACGCAATCTCTGCATCATCTCGGATCAAATATTTATCTGTATTATATCATTTGAAAGTTGACACGCTGGCACGCGTTCATTATGATGACAGAATATGCAGATTATTTTTTATTACATTAATATTATTATTATTATTATTTTTCGTTAAAAATGTCATTCTAGAAACATAGTAAAAAACAGTAAATAAACAAAACTTTGATTGTTTATTATCACTATTCGACTCTTGACTTTAAAAATATATCAAATACGTTATTATTAATTGTTAATAACAGATCATTTCTTATGCATAGTATCATATCGACGTTACGGCCCGTGCCAAAGAAGCGTAGCCCATGAGTCCTTATAAAAGTAAGTATACCTTAAAAGTTTGGCTGATAAAGGTATAACCGTGGTTTGGGAGAAAACAAGCACTATTCATGCGTTCAGATAAAAAAAAAAAAGTACTTCTATTTTCAGCCGAAAAGAAGCACAGCTAGTGCATTTGGACGAAAAGAAGCATCGCTCAGACGTTCAGATAAAAACAAGCACGGCTTATAGCGTTCAGGTGGAAAAAAGCATAGCTCCAACATTTGGATGAAAAGAAGCACAGCTCAAATGTTCAGGATTTGAACGAAAAGAAACACAGTATATGGATTCAGATAAAAAGAAGCATGTTTACATACTGAAACTAACAGTATCATAACTGAGTTATAGACTGAGAGCCGACCGTAAATATAGATGTCTATAACTGAACTACGTGAAAATTTAGGTACTTGCCAATGAAACAGCAAGTAATCCAATGTTAGTAACTTGCCGTGTGAGAAACGTGCCGAAGAAGCGATAAAAAATTAAAAAGACAGATTTGTCCCTACACTTTTTGGGTTATCGACGAACTGCGTGAAAGTATGTGTGTTGGTAAGTTTTTGTTGTCTAGTCTAAGAATCCACTGACTTGCCGAGTCTAAAGTGGGCTGCAAATGAACTACGTTCAAGGAAAGTGTGAAAACGTAAACACTGTCTAGTCAAGCGGCCATATTGGCAAAAAGCAGTAAGTACGGTCATGCTGCTACTTGGAGGCAAAATTCAAATCGCATGACGCTGTGCCTTACCTTTGATCGTATACTTTAATGTGCATTGTAATAAGTCGTTAAGACATAATCTGTAATACAATAATCATTGTAATACTTATAAATCATATTAATTTCAAGATTTTAAACATTATTATTGATACAAATAGTTCGAAATTAAAATAAATACTTTTTAACAGATAATAAATTTATTTCAAACCTACNTACATTGGCAGGCTAGAAAGAGAACGATGATCCCCTCCTGTTGTTTTCCTCAGCCAATCATAAGCAGCTATACGCATGTATATATGCTTTAAGCCAATTATTTACATGCAAGAGTTTTTGCCTGATTTTGGCTACAGAGGACGCAATCTCTGCATCATCTCGGATCAAATATTTATCTGTATTATATCATTTGAAAGTTGACACGCTGGCACGCGTTCATTATGATGACAGAATATGCAGATTATTTTTTATTACTGCAGTATACTTAAAAGTAAAAATATAAAGACGTAACAAGCAAAAAATTAACGTTTAAAAACAATCAAATACTATTATTTCGCTGGTACTAAAAATTTATAAAATTTTGAGACTTACGACCAACCGAAATAATAATAATCCTATAATCGAATGTTCACTCTCAGCTTTCTCTTATATACTATTAATTATCATATCTTTAATTCGATAAAAATATAATAAAATATTGAATTGTAGCACAAGAAGTATCGTATTTGCTTACGATCGATTAAAGTAATATTTCTTACCATCATTTGGATTCTTCAAATGCACAAATCAGATATATACAGCGTCACACGATTTCAATTTTGCTTCCAAGTAGCAGCGTGGCCCTGCCTACTGCTTTTTGTTAATATGGCCGCCTGACTAGACGGTGTTTACGTTTTCACACTTTCCTTGAATGTAGTTCATTTGCGGCCCACTTTAGACTCGGCAAGTCAGTGGATCTTTACAGTAGACAAAAAATACTTACCAACGCACATACTTTCACCTGGTTCATCGATAACCTAAAAAGTGTCAGGACAAATCTAATTTTTTGATTTTTTACCACTTCTTTGGCCCGTTTCTCACACGGAAAGTTACTACCATTGGATTACTTGCTATTTCATCTGCAAGTGCCTAAATTTTTAGGTAGTTTGGTTATACACATCAATATTCACGGTTGGCTCTCAGTCTATTATGTCAAACTATCAGCTTCCCGTCTCAGCTTCTCCCGAGATTTATCCGAGATTATTTTTTTGACTAAAGTTTTCAGCAAACATAATTGCTTGGATACCAAGAGGGTGATCTTCTCTGGTCTGCTGTTATAATACCAGGCTGATAGCTAGGGAAACCAAAACGTTTTATAGCATTGGGGTTAGTTCTAGTGCTGTTTCCTAATATTTTCTGGTAGTATGCTGGATACGTTGGTATCAAAAGCATCTTTTTACTGTAGAGCTCAGTCGTTTTGGTGATCCAAGGCGGAGATTTGTTTATGTCGCTTGATGGTTAAAAATTTTTCCATTGGCTTGAATTTGTTCCTCCCTCACAGCTTCACTATTAGATTATTAAGATCCCTTTAATGCATACCTCGGATAAGATTGATAATATCTTGTTGAATGCTTAAAGCCGAGAGGATAATGCAGAGTTTTCGGTGGCCGGAGTATCCAGCTCCGCGGCGAAAAATCCCACTTGTAACGTTTACCAGTAAGTGGCTGACATGGGTTAAAAGTGTTCGGCTTTAGAGTACGCCTAATGCTCAATTTATATAGTCTATTACTTGTTGAATTGTTTACACGATTCACTTTATAATACTTTTTGGAAATGGTTGTGAAAAAAATTTGTTGGCGAGATAATTCAATGTTAGGTGGAACCAAAAAAGACCAATAAGATTGATGATAGTTAAGTAAACGTAAGGATTTATAATGGCTCTAAAAGTGGTAGTGGTGATACTTTTAGTTAGAGGCTAATAATACTTTCAGTAGATGTGAGTACTTGAACCCCTTAAGATTATTCTTCTTAACTTGCTGTTCTTTCAAGAGGTATTTTGTCAGTACCAGGTTGTTCGGAAAAACAGCCACAACGTCCTTAAGCATTGAAAGCAGTTATGCTTTAGGTAGACATCTTATGATATTATGCCACGGACGTTAGTGCTTATAATGCCTTTATTTTCATGGCAATCGGTCATCTTCGCGACCCAAGTTGGAAATCAGCGTAAGTCGCTAGCTTATCACAAACTGTCAGAGTCGTCGTTAGCTGGGGTATCCAGCTGCATGATGGAAAGCTCTGTTTTTGACGTACTGTCAGTAAACGACAATAGTCTTCAACATCCTGTTTGGGATTATAATTACCAGACTCACTGACGTTAATTGCTGGTGGCTCCAATATTAGTGGTTCGATGTCACCTAGTGGATCCTGCTGAGCTAAAGCGCAAAGCTAGCGTTTTTATAGCAAAAATTTTATTTTGTTTATTGCTATCATTATTAATTTTTTTTTTAAAAAACCATGCGAAAACCATCTAGGAAGTGTCAAGAATGAGTATGCAAAATTACATCAAAACTGGTTGAGTAGTTTTATTTTTTCGGACTTGGCTTCATATATTAGTAAAATAATTGTTTTAACTTAATGAGAACTTCCATAACTTTCTTATTTTATAATTTTTGATATTCATGTAATATCAATTAATTTCACACCATATTATTTCGAAGAGGTTCGAGTTTTTCTATAGGAAAGGAGCTGGTCCTTGTATTATAACATATTATGTATATTATATATTCTGTATTGTATGAACTAAGTGTATCATAATAATAGAATTCTGGGTATTCGTCAGTATCTACTAAAATGTAATGAAATAAACTGGAATATATTCGGATGAATCTTTAAACCTAATGTGATGTGTGATAAAAAATGGTAAATTACTTATTTTTTATAAAACTCTCTACTCGGCCAGGGTAGAGGATTTATGGTGTTTCTAAGTGCAGTATTCGTGCTGAGCCGATGCAGAAATTACGCCCTTTCTAGCCACAATCAGGCAAAAATTCTTGCACATAAACAAATGGCTTAGAACACATATACATGCACATAACTGATCGTGACTGGCACTTGGCACGTACATTGGCAGGCTAGAAAGAGAACGATGATCCCCTCCTGTTGTTTTCCTCAGCCAATCATAAGCAGCTATACGCATGTATATATGCTTTAAGCCAATTATTTACATGCAAGAGTTTTTGCCTGATTTTGGCTACAGAGGACGCAATCTCTGCATCATCTCGGATCAAATATTTATCTGTATTATATCATTTGAAAGTTGACACGCTGGCACGCGTTCATTATGATGACAGAATATGCAGATTATTTTTTATTACTGCAGTATACTTAAAAGTAAAAATATAAAGACGTAACAAGCAAAAAATTAACGTTTAAAAACAATCAAATACTATTATTTCGCTGGTACTAAAAATTTATAAAATTTTGAGACTTACGACCAACCGAAATAAATTACCTTTTTCAAATATAAATATAGACTCAATTTAGTAGGCTTTACTGTTTTCAGTGAGTCGTTGTTAAGAAAAGTGACATCCGTATTAAAAATTAATTATTAATAATATAAAAGATGGTGATACTNTGTATATCATTTCATCTCATCAACAAAAAATTACTTACTGACAATAACTTTTTAGAAGTAATAATAATAATGTTGTTATAAATAATTGAGAGTGATGAATTTTGTTAGGTATCTCAAATCTAGACTTTATAAACTTTTTTTTTAAACCTTAAACTTATTCTGAATGATGTTTATTACCCATTTATTGAATAAAATTATTTCCACTTACGTTGGAATTTTTTCAGGGCTTCAATTATAGTGACGTTTTAAAATGTTCTAAGATTTTTTTCACTGATCCTATATTTATTTACTGTATTTCTAGCTTTTTGTTTGTCGTAATTTTTCAAAAATCAACAATTTTCCATTCTCATATCGTATGTCTGGGACATATTTTTAATTGATCATGAGTAACTTAAACTGGAGCGCTTCATTGTCAATGAATATGGTGGAACAGATTCTGTTTAGATACATATAATTAAAGTAAACTGTTTACTTAGGCCTTACTATTATTTCTCAGTCAGAAAGAGATAAAGATCTAATTACGCGTATCTGTGTTTCTAGCCCTTACACCTCATGTACAGTTACATGTACTCTTGAGGTACAGTTACATGTACACATACATGTACTCTTGAGGTAGTTTATGCAAAAACTGACTTTCTAAAAAAACGATTAACATTGGGGTATAAGTTATTGACATTCTCGTACATTCGTGGTTGAATTTTAATGCCAATTTGGCAAGCTGTTTTTGAGATATTCAACTTTCAGTTTACATGTTTTAAAACTATATCTTATTAGCAAGTGGTTCGAAAACACCTGTTATTGTTAATCACTTTCAAAACTTTCTTACGATTGTTTCAAAAAACGACTACAATACGAGAAACATAACTACGGTCCATGTGTTAAAAGGTCATCAACATGTTCCGTGTCATGCTGAAGATATTTTAATTTGTTAATGGTTTTATCTTGTTTCAGTACATCTATATTGTGGAATCGCTCTCAACTTTTTGCACCTAGTTATAATCATTAATTTTTTTTTATAAGTTCTGTGATGTAAAAGTTTATGAGGTTACAGACGTATTAGCTTACGATAAACAACAATAATTATATAAATGATGATTAGCTGTTTTACAATTAGGTTTAGAAATACTGAGTGGCATGAACTACTTTAAAATACAAGAAAATGCGTAAAATTGCAACATATAAACATGCAATACCTTTGGCACAATTATTGTCAATACATATGGCATTTTAAATTGATTTAATATTGCAAAAAAAATTTGAAATTGCACGGATAATTTATCTAAATATTCACTCTAAAAATGTAGTTGTAAGACATATGACTTAATAACACCCAAGTCGGTCACTTTTCTGAAGGTACCAGTTGTCATTCTCATAGCGAATAGCAGCAATGTTGCTAGAGCGTTAAACGTCTTACAACATTTCTACAATCTTTTTGCAAGGTCTTATACATATTTTTAGACGTGTTCTAGGAGATTATTTAATCTTCTAAAAGATCTTTTACAGTATTTTAAAATCATTAATACTTTCTGTAATCAAATGTTTTCTGTATTGTATAATTGTATGGAAAAAAATAAGTCGCATCTCCACCTCTCCTCCCGCTCTCTATCACCTTCCCCGCAGCTCCTTATCAATTTCCTGTAAATGCTCATATTTAAGTAATTTTTCATCAAATTATACGTAAAATAGCTCGCTTGCAGCACCTCCACCATCTTACCACTTCCAATCCACTTCCCTGTTTTTATTTCTCTCTGGTCGTGGATTATTAATTTATTTCTATGTGATTGACCTCAATTTTACTTGGGTGATATCATCTATCTCTACTTTCTCCAAAAATTTGTTGTTTTCAACTAAAATAGTTTTTTTACTTCACTTTATCCTCTTTAGTCCCACTCTACCTGTTTGTTTTTCATCGTTCAAAAAAAAATTTTTTTAATTTAAATTTAAAAGAAAATGTGTTTTGAATATACAGTTTTGTACCAAAAAAGTTGTTATATTTTAACAAATAGTTTTTATTTGCGAGATAAAAATGTTAATTCAAATATAAAAAATTCTGATTATCAGCAATATTTTTTGTAAAAGACTATTAAAAAAGAATACATAATTATTTAATACGTTTATTATACTGAAAAATGTTAACCTCTTGGTAATGTTTTTGTTACTGATACTGTTGTAATTATATATATATAATTGTGCAATCAACAAATTTAATGTTAAGAGTGGTTTTACACTCACATGTGCTGAATACGTTTAATATATATATAGTCTGCCGACTTGTCATGCGCACACCTATCACATCTATAGTTTGTATATAAGAATCAGCTCTATGACTCGCACGACGTGTTCAGTTCTATCGTGCTTGCCTGTAACGTGAGCTGATAGTAGTTCGCCCTAAGAAACTTGCACCTGTAATTAACTAAAACGTTTCTAGTTAATTACCCTCATGTCCGGCCCTTCCCAGTCTCATTTAGCGCCCTATTATTAATATCAGGTTATGGGCCCAGGACCAGTGTGAGACAACGCGAGGAAGAGTAAGTGTATGTGCCGAAAGTTTGTGCAAGGGTGTGGAACAAGTGAAAAAGCTCGCACGTGAAAAGCAGTGTTATCACAAGTAAAGCAAAATGGCGGAAAAAGCTACGATCTTGGCTATTGATAGACTGAAGGGTCGTGAAAATTACACTACGTGAATAGTGGCCATGCGTGCATATCTACAATTAGAAGAATTGTGGGAAACAGTTGAAGCACCCACGAACGGTCAAATCTCCACAGACACCAAAAAAGTTACGAAAGCCATAGCGAGGCTTACCTTATCTATAGACCCACTGTCATATACGTACATTGATGGAGCAACGACTGCAAAGGAACTATGGGATAAGCTCGCGCGTGCTTTTGTGGATGATGGGCTCACCAGACGGGTGAATCTCCTTATCGCATTAACGTCAATGAAGCTCCATGATTGTGCAACAGTAGAAGAATATATAAGCACTATTGTATCGTGCGCCCACAAGTTAAGGGGAGCCGGATTACCCGTACCAGACGAATGGCTTGGGATTATTCTGTTGGCAGGTCTACCAGAAGAATATAAACCTATGATAATGGCATTGGAGAGCTGCGGCAAAGAGATAACCTCTGATTTTGTAAAAACGAAATTATTACAAGAGGTTAAGATGATTGATACGGACAGTGATACTGACCTTCAAGGGTATTTTTCAAGTGGCAAGAAGCAAAAATTTCGTCAAAGTCGACAGGTACAACAGCCAAGAAGTGCAAAACATATAAAGTGCTTTAATTGCAATGACCTTGGCCACTATGCTAAGGACTGCCCGTTGCCTTCCAAGAGGTCAAATCGCGGTTTTAGTGCTGAATTAGAAGAGGACAAGTATAGTGATTCAGACAACGACAGTTCCGAAGTCTGTGCATTTAACGCATCGTATAATAAAAGGTACGTGGCAGAATGGCTGATAGATTCAGCAGCATCAGGCCACATGTGCAATGATGCTAAATTTTTCTGCGAACTACAAACAGTGCAAAAGGGGAACATCTCAGTTTATAACAATAGTAAACTTCGAGTTCTCGGAACTGGTTGAGTCAACTTATCAGTTGAAAAAGACGGTAAAGTAAACAAAGTTGTGCTCAGCGAAGTTTTGTACGTGCCTGGCGCGGCAACAAATTTAACATCAGTTGGTGCGTTGGCGCGCAAAGGCCACGAGTCAAGATTCGTTGGCAATAAGTGCTATGTTAACGACAAGGAGAGACAACTCTTGTTTTCGGGCACGCAATTGAGTAATTGTCTATATAGGTTGGACGCTACAAAACCCTCTAGAAGTGTACACCAATCGACATCTTAACTAGTAAGTTGTGTATCAGAAGATCGGCATCTTTGGCACAGAAGGCTCGGCCATATGAATGAGCAGTATATGAACATACTCAAAAGTGACAGCAGCAACGGCATCAATTACACTCGTAAAGGAAAGCTGGATCAGTGTCACGGGTGCATTGAAGGCAAAACAATCAAGAAGCATTTCCAACAAAATGAAAAAAGAGCAGCTGAGAAATTGGAGCTAATACACAGTGACGTATGTCAGATCTCAGACACATCACTACGAGGAGCAAAATACTTTACAACGTTCTTGGATGATTACAGCAGACATTTATTCACTTTTTTTTTTAAGTCAAAGTCTGAAGTGCCAAAAACTGTCAAATATTTTATTAAATTTGTAGAAAGGCAAACTGGAGCTGAACTTAAGACACTCAGGAGCGACAATGGGCGTGAGTACGTTAATGAAGAACTCCAGAGTTACTTCAAGGATGCTGGTATCAGACATGAGACCACGGTGCCCTATAACCCTCAGCAGAACGGCAGAGCGGAACGTGTCAACCGAACCTTGCTTGAAAAGGCAAAGTGCATGCTTACCGATAGCAACCTGGATAAGAAGTTTTGGGCTGAGGCGGTGGCAACGTCTACTTACCTACATAACTGTTCGCCCAAAAGAGTTTTACAAAATAAAACACCTTATGAACTGTGGACTGGCTCAAAACCAAATTTGAGCCATTTACGGGTCTTTGGGTGTAGGGCCTATGCGTTGCTGCCAAATCAGCAAAGAACAAAAATGCAACCTAACACCAAGCAATGTATCTTTGTTGGATACCCTCCAAATCAGGCAGGTTATAGGTTGTGGGACCCTGATACCAACAAAATGCTGGTCGCTCGAGACGTTAAGTTTGTGGAACCAGCAAGTCCAGCAAGCAGCAATCATCAAATTTTGCTACCATACCCAAATGACTTGGACCTACACGAGGACCAGCATCAATCTAAGGAGGTGGATCCAACTTCTGAAGAGTCTTCTAGTGAAGATACCATGAATGTCACTGCCCAATTTAAAGAACCGCGACCTTCCAGAACCAAGAAAGCTCCCAAGAGATATGATGACTATGTGGTTTATGCGGCAGTGGTGAATAATGATAAACCAGCTAGCTATCAAGAAGCAGTCATGGGACCCGAAAAAAAGCAATGGTCAGAGGCAATGGCAAAAGAAATCATGTCTATACATAAAAATAACACATGGACTCTGACTGATCTGCCAAAAGACCGTAAGCCAATCGGAACCAAGTGGGTTTATAAGAAGAAGATTGACAAGGACGGTAAATCGTTTTATAAGGCGAGAGTAGTAGCCAAAGGTTTTAGTCAGGTTTATGGACTTGATTACGATGCAACATATTCACCAGTTGCTCGATTCTCAACTGTTAGACTGCTTCTAGGCTGGGCTGCACAACATAATCTCATCGTCAACCACTTTGACATCGAATCAGCTTTTCTACATGGAAAAGTCAAGGAGAACATATACCTACAACAACCAGAAGGATTTGAGGACATGCATCCGCATAAGTTCTGCAAGCTGTACAAAGCTTTATACGGTCTCAAGCAGGGAAGCAGAGTTTGGAATGAGAGACTTCAAAAATTACTCATTGACATGAATCTTAAACAAGTTGTCAATGATGCACGTGTTTTTCGTTTTTCACACGGAAATAAAGTTATCATTGTCACTATTTTTGTAGATGACACATTGGTCGTCACCAACGAGCCTCAGTATCTAAGGGTAGTAAGTCAAAAATTATCAGAAAATTTTCCAACAAAAAACTTGGGAGAAGTTTCCCGTTTCCTGGGCGTGGATATCAAGATCAACCATGATGAAGGTGAGGTTAGTTTGAGTCAAAAGCATTACATCGATACTATTTGAAGGAGATTCAACATGCAGGATTGTACACCCGCTTTATCCCCTCTACCATCAGGTTTGGACATTAGTATACTAGAAAAGAGGGATGAGCAACAACAGAGTTCAGAGGTAAGTGCTATACCCTAGCAGAGCGCTGTTAGGAGTTTGCTCTATCTAAGCCTGTTTACCAGACCAGACCTCACGTATGCTGTTAGCCTAGTCAGCAGATACAACAATTGTTATACCACGCATCATTGGAATGTTGTTAAGAATATCTTCAAATATCTACAAGGAACAGCTGATAAGGGACTAGTATACGACAGGAGGGCAGATTAGCCCATCGTAGGTTTTTGTGATGCCAGTTGGGCATCAAGCCTCGACGACTCACGTTCAACAACTAGATACATTTTCATGTATCAAGGAGCAGCAGTAAGTTGGGGGTCCAAGTGGCAATCAACTGTTGCACTTGCAAGCACCGAGGCAGAATACCTGTCTTTGTCCTCGGCTACTCAAGAGGCGCTATGGCTTGGAAACTTGGTCGTAGAACTGGGTGTTCAATCTGAGGGACCCCTTACCATCCTTAGTGACAATAAGGGGGCCATCAATCTGGCAGAGAACGCTAAATTTAGTCCTCGAACTAAACACATTGGAGTCTGCCATCATTTCATTAAGGAAAAACTTGAAGAGAACAAAATTTGCATTAAGTTCATATCCACTAAGCAAATGCTTGCTGACTCTTTAACTAAGACTGTTAATGTTGGTGAATTAAGAGACTTCTGTATTCAAATTGGACTGAAAAAGGTTTAAGTGCTTAACATGTGTTAAATTTTTTTTAATAAACAGTGTAATCTATGTTTTGATTTGCAAGTGTTGATTAAATTTTTGTATATATGCATACAGGTTAATTCAAGGTAATTAGAATTCTATCAGAGTGTTTTAATCCAAAATTATTAATGCCATAGTGAATTATCTTGTATAACACTTATATTTTTTTTGAGATTTTAAATTTATTNTAAGCAATACCTTTCACGGACTTGGAGAAATGTTCTACATTCCTTCAAGCAGTTAGTAATAATCTGTAATGCCAAATATTACTGTCCATAGTATCTGTTGTAATTATATATATAATTGTGCAATCAACAAATTTAATGTTAAGAGTAGTTGTACACTCACATATGCTGAATACGTTTAATATATATACATAGTCTGCCGACTTGTCATGCGCACACCTATCACATCTATAGTTTGTCTATAAGAATCAGCTCCACGACTCGCACGACGTGTTCAGTTCTATCGTGCTTGCCTGTAACGTGAGCTGATAGTAGTTCGCCCTAATAAACTTGCACCTGTAATTAACTAAAACGCTTCTAGTTAATTACCCTCATGTCTGGCCCTTCCCAGTCTCATTTAGCACCCTATTATTAAAAACAGATACAGATCGTTATCGTTACTCTGTCGACCCTACTTCTATAATACTAAAATTTCTGAAAAATTGTTGTCTCTACTAAGAATTAGACATAAAGACATTTGTAACATCGTAAGTATACAACATTACAACTGATAACGCTATAAAATTCAATTAATACTATGACCTCTAGTTTAAAATTGTTTTAGTTCAAAGTAAGCTTGTTAAAAGTTTCTGATTCTGGTTTCTAAAGATTTGAAGTAAAAAAGTATATAATGTCCTAATTTATTTCTTTTGAGATAAAAGGAAATTGTTGATAAATAAACTATAGACAGCATTAAACGAAGACATTTTTTTTTTTAATCCACAAAAATTGTGGACAGTTATTAATACAATGAATATTGAATTTCTACGCAAATTATAATTATTAGGTTCTTAGTGCTTGAGCTTTAATTATTTTATTATTACATTAATATGCCAATTATTAGGTAGAGAAGCTACTTTATTTAAAAAAATTTTTCTCGAATACTGTCAACAATTTAGATAGGACGGAATCAGCCTTCAGTTACAGGCAAGTTAAAAAATTAAATATAATTTATTTTCAAACTTGCCTCCAACTGATTGCTGATTCCATTCTATGTTGAATAATGGAAGACGCTGATTTATTTGATTGTATCAATAACCGTCAACAATACAATCAATTGTATCAATAACTGTCAACAATACAATCAAATAAATCAGCGTCTTCCATTATTCAACATTGGATGGATTCAGCAATCAGTTGGAGGCAAGTTTGAAAATAAATTGTATTCAATTTTTTAACTTGCCTGTAACTGATTGCTGATTCCGTCCTATCTAAATTGTTGACAGTATTCGAGAAAATATTTTTTAAATAAAGTAGCTTCTTTACCTAATAATTTGCATATTAATGTAATAATAAAATAATTCAAGCTCAAGCACTAAGAACCTAATAATTATAATTTGTGGAGAAATTCATTTCTGAAATTATTGACTTATTGAAACAAAAAGTTTTTGGCATTATTCAAAACTATAAATTTGATGTGATCGCCTCATGGATAACGTAAAAAAAAAATTGTTTTATGTAGGTAAATACCAAAATTTATCTCCTATATTAAAATGTAAACAACACCAGGAGTAGCAACTTTAGAAACTAATATCCCTTTAATACTTTAAAATTTTTTTTGAGATGATCTTAAAACAATTTAATCCAACGCATGATTTAACTAACCCTACCTTAACTGATAAAGAATTGAGCCATTGCCAACATGCCATTTCTTACACAGTTTGTGAGTGGGAGTGGGTGAGTGGGGAGTGGAGCTTTACCAGTATTATATACATACATGTATCTTACGTTATTATATATAGTCCGTGGCCCAAGAGTTTTTTAATCTTATGTTTTCCAGTAGAGAAAAATTGGTTATTTCTCTACATCATTTCCTTAAGAATACAAAAAAAAAGTTTTGTTCATATTAACAGTTGGCGTCATTCATTTATTTAACAATTTATAAAAAAGTGCCAATTTTTTATTTAGTTTTTTGCTTGTATGGCCGCTTCTATTGCTCTTAGGAAAATTTTGTGACTGATAAACTTTTACTCTCTCCATTAATTCATATATATTTTGATTATTTTCGAAGTTCTTACTTCTGAGGTGTGTCACAAATGACGCAACCCAATTTTTTAAAATTATAATTAGGTTTTGTATTTCATTTTTTAAATACGTATGTTACGTAACTATATTATAACTATTGTAACTATATTGTAATGGTATAATTATGTACAACAACTTATTTCAATTCAAACACCAGTCACAGCCCGTGTATTTCCCCATGCGTACTGCAATTGGTCAGACACTTAGTCGCAAGAGTGGAGTAGAGTTCTTTTTGTCATCAAATTTTTAATGAAATAATCAGTTTTATAAATCTTTTGTTTATTAATAACATGTTAATGGCAAGAAAGTGCGAAAAAATTTTTTTATACCGAAAAACGTTTGATCAACGTAAAAAAACTATCATGTTGATTTGACCATAACTATGAGAAAAATAGATATCACCTCCACAGCAAAAAGATATTTGTAAGATATAAAAATGATTGTTTGTTTTTTGTTTATTGATTTTTTAAAGTAAGACTTTAAAATGTTATTACAAATTTTACGGTCAGTTTACCGACATTTTGCTTAGACAAAAACATTGTATTAAATATAAGTAATAATAACTAATAAAAAAAAATTGAGTTTGTGTATTCTGACGTTTTGCCATTAAAAATTTTATTTTGCAACTTAAACCGAGGTACAAGAAATTGATTTTTTTGCAGTAACGGACTGATAACTAAATATTCAATTTCAGATAAATTTTTGTATTATCTTCATGTATTTTTGCATCACACTACTGGAGCTTTTTGTTAATTTTAGTGAAGGGGATAAAATCAGGAATGTTGCATTGTAACTACTGGTGGCAGCTGAACGCTTGCATCTGTACTCCTCTCTTGCGACTAAGTGGCCAACTGGTTGCAGTGCGCATGGGTTAAAACATGATTTATGGCTCGCATTCGGAATTTAACTAAAATTGTGCTCGTGCACGATATTAGAATAATTTGTTTCTGAACAGTATTTACACATTTTCGTGCAGTTTGTAATATTTGGGAATCTACTAATGAAAGATTTTTAAAGAAAGATGAAAAAAACGTAGTATATTTTATTAAATAATTTTTCATATAGTTTTCTTAGGATTTGAACCTTGAATTACGTTTTTTTCATCTTTACTGAGTATATCTTCATTGTATAACAGGAAAAAATTGATTCACCGAAAATAAAGATTTTTATTCTTCCAATGCAGTAGGCACTTAAATGTATACATAACCTCATTTTTTGATGTTTTCAAAGTACCTTCATGAAGTGAAAGGAAACATTTTTGGGAAAAATTATATTACGTTCAGTACAGAATAACAATAATGCAGATATGATTTTTCATAGTCATGCGTGTACACAACCTCTAAATTTTTGAAAAATACACTATATTCTTAAAAGAAATCAAAATATACAAAAAAAAAGACGATTGTCACAGGTTTCCCAAAGGGAAAAAAAAAAGTGGCACACAAATAGAGAAGTGTTGAGTTATGTTAAGACGATACCTCAATTTTTCGTAATTTAGATATTTTCTATAATGTTAAGGTGCAAAATTTTATGAAAAATTATAGCGTATTTGCAAAATTATCAAGAATGCGTACGATATATTTGTCATTTTTTTGCCAAAAAATAACCTTGGAATTTATTTAAAAATGTAAAATTGCTTCCGGAAAAATAGAGTAACCAAACATAACTACTTATGTGTGCGCGTGTGTTTGCAATTTCAATAAGAAATTTTATTGTCAATATGCTTATCACAATAGTGGACCTTCATGGCTACAGTATAAGTACTATACACTTCCTGGAACACACATCAATGAGTATTTTTATAAAAAGATTATTACATTTTGTGTTTAGATTTGTTTTCTAACTGTACCAATACATCAATGACCTTCATCTTCCTACTTTTTTAATCACAAACTTTTACTCTCTCTATTAATTCATACATATTTTAATTATTTTCAAAGTTCTTACTTCTGAGGTGTGTCACATATGACGCAACCCAATTTTTTAAAATGACAATTAGGTTTTGTATTTCATTTTTTAAATACGTATGTTACGTAACTATTTTATAACTATTGTAACTATATTGTAACTGTATAATTATGTACAACAACTTATTTGAATTCAAACACCAGTCACAGCCCGTGTATTTCCCCATGCGTACTGAAATTGGTCAGCCACTTAGTAGCAAGAGTAGAGTAGAGTTCTTTTTGTCATCAAATTTCTTATGACAAGTGCAATGACGTTTGATGGAAAGAAATATACAACATTGACTCAGATATTTGCAATTGCTTAAGTTGCAAAATAAAATTTTTCGTGGCAAAACGTCTGAATTCACAAACTTAATTTTTGTTTGTTTATTATCATTATTTACATTTAATACAATGTTTTTATCTAAGCAAAATGTGAATAAACCTACCGTAAAGTTTGTAATAGCACTTCAAAGTTTCACTTTAAGAAATTATTGAACAAAAAATTAACCTATACTTTGAAATTTTTCAAATAGCTTTTTGTTATTGACTTACTATCTATATTTTCATATAGTTATGTTTGAATTTACATGATAGTTTTTTTTTACGCTTATCGAAAAATTTTCGGTATGAATATTTTTCTTTTTTTTACGTTCTTGCTAGTAACGTGTCATTAACAAATAAATGATTTACAAATTTGTTTATTTTATTAAAAATTGGATGACAAAGAAATTAATGGTCGCAAAATTTCTCTCGGAGCAATGAAAGTGGTGTTAGAAGCAATAACCTTTATCAATAATAGGCACTTTTCCAAAAATTGTTTAATAAATAAAGCAGACTTTTAATTTTCCCTATATTCCTGGAAAAAATCTGAGAGGGAAGTAAGCAATTTTTTCTCTACTGGTAATCATAAGATTAAATCGTTTTTTTTTTAGTCTCCGGGCAATTGACGAATAGTCTTCTGATTTAAACAATATCTATAGCTTCTACGTTGGCCATGAGACGAAAGAATTAAACTTATAGTTCCTAATAAAGCTGAAAACCTTTTGTATTTTAATATACTATTTTTATTTAATACATTGATTTTTTTGGACATGATATTTCTTTTTTTTTCTATTCAACAATATTTTTACACATCTTCTTACGTCGTTCTCTATCATACTATGACTTTAAGTAATTTTAAACATTAAACATTCTAATTAAATAATAAATACGGTATTTGTAACCAGTAGTCCTACAAAACCATGAAGAAATAAAACCTTACACCCAATTTTCCATAAAACAATGATTGTAGTAAGCCTTACCTAAATTACTAAATAGTTTTGTGACATGTATCTTCTTGTATAATACAATTTGTTTTAATCAATCAGGTTACCAATAGTCATTCTTCAAAATAAAAGAAAATTTACTTTATTTCTCCTACATTTAACCCAATATTTTTTCGGTGTCCTTCACACTTCCTCCACGAGATTTTCGGAGGTATCTCAACAGCTTCTGGAAGACCTTCTCACACAAAATATTGGTCTACACTTTACCCACTACCCTCACAGTATAGAAAATTTGCTTTTCCGCACTCGGGTGGTTTTGGGAGGCTGGTACTTCCTCGGGCGAAAAAACAGTTTTCCGCCCTCGGGTGGTTTTGGGAGGCTGGTACTTCCTCGGGCGAAAAAGCAGTTTTCCAGAACTCGTTTGAAAAGTCTCCTTTACGAACCTCGTTACGGACCCCGCCTTCGGCTCGGGCCGCAAACCTCTCGGTTCGCAAACAAAGACTTTTCAAACTCGTAGGAAAACTACTATTTTTTCATACTCCCGCAGAAAGTAAAACTTTACTCCCTGTTTGCAGGAAGCAAAGTGCAACATTTCTGCCAGGTAAAAAAATCACATGTATTGCTTGTAGGGACCATATTTTTATATTCTCTGCATAGTCGCAGAAGATGCTTAAATACTTATAAGGACTTAAAGTTATTTTTAATTAAGGAGTTGTTTTGCATTTTTCTTCCTGAAACCGTGGAAAACGTCTTATATTCGGCAAAAGACTATAAAAAATCGTATTCTTATAGATCTCGGAAAGAAAGTACGGCATTATCTTCTGCGTGTTTTCCAACTGACACCCAGGAAGGTGGTGAGGAAATAGTATCTCCTAATTTTAGTATTTTTATTGCACATTTAATTATATTTCTGATGTTTTATATTAATAATAATATTAATAAAATAATAATAATAATAATATTAAAAAAGAAAAAAAAAGTGCCATAGTCGGGAATCGAAGATTACCCGACTATAGTCATGCGTTGGCAAAACAGTTAGCCCACTCGACCATCGAGAGACATACGGACCTAGAGTCAAAAGTAATATTTAAGTCGTGAGAAGTGGGTGGAGCTTAAGTTGAAGACTAGGTAGGGGGCTCCCCTACTCCTACCTGTCTGGTGAGAGAGAGAGCATGATTCTTCTGCGCTCGCGCTACTAGCCGAGAGCACCCAAGAGAAGTCTTGGGTATATCGCAACACTGCACCACCTCAGTCTTTGTAGAATTTTTACGTTGACTCAATTTACCCCACAAAGAATTTAGTAATAATTTTGCTATGGATCTTAAGCCAGCATTATGGTTTATTTCATTTTTGTCGAGATTTATTTCTTCAATTCTACGAATTTCATTAATATAGAACTCCTTTTGCTCATTAGATATACAGGTAGGTGGTTAACCCAAAGCTAGTGGTTTTTGTTTAAAAAATTTGGTCATATAATGTGAAAATAATCTTACCTTGTCTGTTTACTGATTGTTCTGTGTTATCTGATACTGGTATATTTCATAAACATTTTTAACGATATAACCTACACGAACAGCCACCTTGACTTCTTTGGATACCCACATACCTCTTACAATGCGGTCTCTTTCATCGTCGTGGATACAGGGCTCCTGAAGCATATTCTCGCAACACGTACGGCACAAATAGAAAATAAGTTTACCTTGCATTTTTTCCGGTAATATAGGATGATACAAATTTCTAGGTGGTAGCACATCACACATAATTGAACTGCTCACTTGGGAAATATAATTATTGTCACCTACTCGCACTCCACTTCGTTAGAGTATAACGTCAGATGATCAACGGAAAATATCCCTTGTTTGCAAATATATGTATACAAAGAGTAACGTCAACGTATTCAATTTTTTTTCCAACCTGACAATCATACATTTTTACAGTGTTTTCTGTTTGACCACCGAAAAATGCATTGAGTGGATTGAATGGTTTTTTACTCCAATAATTTTCATTTTTTCGAATAAAATTTAAAAGTTCTTCGTTTTCACGTATTTCTTAGTTAAAGTGGTATTTCCATTTTTCTATCAATTCATAGTTGACATTCTTATTTTTTCGGTAATCGTGCAAGTTTTCTCATATCGATCATCCATTGTATCTGTAATCGTCAAAATGGTATCTAGGTTTATTCGGCAACACCGTTGGCAATAGTGCCAAATACAACCTTGAAATTGTAATACGATTCAGCGATGATCATGTACACCATCTAGAGGAGTACAGTATCCATCGACGAGGATACCTTCTGGTAAGGGTTTCTATTTTTAAATCTTACGCCACTCGATTTCTGTGCCCCACCTGCTTAGCGACGCTTGGCGTTAGTTTCAGTCATGGTAAGCTGACGTGTTCACATTTAGTTTTCTTTCGCAGTCAGAAACACTGATACCTTTTCTGTGCAATATTAATGTATATTATCTATACCCAAAAATCATAGGTTCTAAATAGTACACGTGCTTGGTTTAATGGTTTCTATGATATACATTGTGAAGAATAAACATATATATATTTAAATTGAGAATTTCAACCCTCTCTCTCTCTCTCTATCTTTGTGCGTGCGCGCGCGCGCGCGTGTGAGTGTAAATAAAGGCTAATTTTAAAACCGCTCCCTTTAAAGTCGTGTTCGCAGACCACAGTTGAACATTGTTGATCTGGGGAACGATACCTTGGAAAACAAGAAAAAACGCACACTGGTTGGGCATAATCAGTTTGCAGTGGCACTTTGTATGGTAATAATTCCGCAAGATTGTTTCGAAAACGCTCAAGTGTTAAAATTACTGATCGACGACGACGACGACGATAAATGTAAATTTGCCATATAAAAGTCCGAGATTAACGTCGAATAGTGAAAGTTTTTTCGGTGAAAGTGGTACTGAATCGACGACGTCAACGAAAAATAAAAAAAAATCTAAAAAAGTTGTGCCTCTGTCAAATTGAGTACAAACGTGACATCGATTAAGCGGAAAAGTGACCAAGACGAAGAAACAGAAGATAAACTTGAAAAGGAGGAGGACAAAAACAGTGCTCTTGACGCTTCAATCGACTTGCTCCCGTTTAAGATGCATGTACCTACCCTAAGAAATTATTGGGGCATCATCTGCCCAAGCACGTGCACACAACGCACAAAATGCTGCAGCTGCACAAGTCAGGGGGGGCTCGCGCTTCAAAGTTGGGTGGTAGTGACCTATAGTATTACAGGGTAACTGACACTTTAGTCACTCATACAGCAGAAGCTCTGTTTTGATGTGCGCAATCTTAACTCATCACGTAAGTGCAAGTATATAATATATACGCATGAATACATCGCAGGTTTAGTTATTATCTTACATTATATATTATATACAACAGAATAGTAAGTATTGAAAATATCATTATAAATAACTATAAATTATTAACAATTCATGAATCAGACATCACAGTTGTTTCCTTGTAGTTCGATAGTTAAATGTTATAATCTTCTGTGCCATGAAAAACCGTGTCACAAAACAAAAAG
The DNA here is from genome assembly GCF_000648655.2 of Copidosoma floridanum. Next base: position 161,656 of record NW_019379637.1, read on the forward strand.
TTCATGTATACGATTTTTTCCTTGTTTCTGAGGGTACATCGAAGAAGAAAAAATGTATTTCAAAGGTGTGTCTTGAAAAAAAATTTATTTATTTTTTTGGACGCTTAAAGGAAAAATTAGATTGGATTTTCTTACGTATCGCTGAACGTGGTGAAAAAAATACAAACTTGTTAGTGCCCAAAATATTGCATTTATACCACCGCTAAGTTATGCTAAAGCTGATCATAATCTATGTAGATTTATACCACATTTTTTAAAATTTATGTTTATAATATTTAATTAAACAAAATTACTTACCGAAAATTGTTTATTTCTTTAATTTTATAAGCATGATATAAGGTGGGTAGATATTCGTTCTAAATTTTCTCCATATTTGTTGAATTTATATACCATAGGTTGTTTAAGGTGCGCATGCAGAGTACAGCAAATACCAAGGAGGCTGTTACTATAACATTAGTAATTAATACCATACTTGGGTAATATTTGCATGACCCTATCAAATTTTTACTAATTTTTGTAAATAACTTATGCAATATCAAATATTTAATGCAATAATGGTAATAAAATTACTTGTTCGACATGAGAATATCCCATGACCCAATCAAAAGTGTCGCTGTTGCACCATCCGTTTAGCTTAACGTGCGCACCAGAAGACTTGGGCAGCTGCTGCTTCAATAAAATTGAATACAGAGTAGCACGTAGCCCACAGACGAAGGCTGCATGAGCTGAACGTTTTATAAAAACTATTACAGAAAGAATGTGGCCATACTTTATACACACAAACAATCGACGCTTCGTAGACATTTTTCTAAGTATAATAGAGGCATACAATTGCACGAAGCATTCGTCAACAAAGATGGTGCCAGCTGACGTGACTTTGCACAATGTGGCGCAAGCACGAGAAAACATAAAGCAACGATATGACAAGCATGTTGATGACAATCCAAAGTACAACGTTGGAGATTGAGTTCGTATCAATAAGACGAGAAGTGTCTTTGCCAAAGATTACGAAAGTGGTTGGACTTCAGAGTTGCTTAGAATTGTAGGTATCGCTTGCACGAGACAACCTCCAGTAAATATATTTTCTTAGAGATTTGGCTGACGATAACATTAACGGTTTCTTTTACAAGGAGAAGTTAAGCAGAGTTCGAAAAGATTTGAACAAGAACTTATTTGAGGTTGACGAGGTATTGAAAAGTTAAGACAAAGGATGTTCTAAAGAATATTTTGTCAGCTAGAAGGGGTATTCTAGAAAATTTATCCCATGGGTAAAAGATAACTTTTTAAAAGATATAAAATGGAGGACGAATTTTACGTTGTATTGCCTAGTAAAAGTAGCAAATAGTATTACCCTGATAATACTACTGCACACTTCGTGATAAAATTACCTTAGCTAATTAGTTTTCAAGGTTGATTGCAAGGTGTTGGTATGTCAGAAATTCAATCACCATCGACGTTTCAACATGTGATAAAAGATTACAGAAGAAAAATTACCGTAAAATGTTTACCACGTCTACACAATAATGTACACAGAAAACATGTTTTGATTCATGTAGATTCTTACGTACGCCGCCGGTCTATATAGTTTCTTTACCACGCGAGATTACTTGGTTTTTTAGTTTGAAATGAAGTGGTTACGTAGTGGCTTAATTAGTCCATCCGGAAACAGTGTGCAGTGAATACATGTTTCGCTTACTATTGTCCGAAAAATTGCGTTAGATCTTGGGCTTTGAAAGTGCAACAAGTCTTTTCTTGGAAAATAATGAAATTCGATCCGTTAATCCAGCAAATTTCGCTAATGCTTGACCGTCGATGCTTATTATTTACAGCGACATCTGTAAACCATACATTGTAGGAGACGCTCAATCGCGTTTGTTGAAAGCAGTGTTGTTGGACCTCCAAGGTTACGCGTACGATTTCATCGAAAATAAAATTTTCTCACCGCCTATTTATATACCATTATTATTGAACTTGTTTCACAACATTGAAATCGAAATAAGGAACCCGAATGGTGCTTTCATACCATTAGACTTTAGGATGCTGACAGTTACGCTTCACTTTAAACGAATCGATTGAAAATTATAGATCCCTACGAGAACTGATTAATTGTACAAAATGATGGTGTGGTGCAGGTCTGACCACAATTCATGGAAACAGTGAAGGAGATGTTGAACGCATTAACGTTGGGGCCCCCTATCAACGAGGACATGAAGGTATCGAATCAATTCTTGCTAGAGTGTTTTGAAGAGTTTTACTAATTATTAATCGAGGCGCCAAAGCTATTGGCAAAGAGGCTATTCGTGCAGGTATGAACGTCATGTCTGACGTCACCACTAGAAATGTACGTATCGTGTGATGGAGTCTGTTACTAAGCTAAAGAGAAAAGCCGAGAAAAAATTGGACAAGCTCATGGAAAGTTCGGGATATAAAGTTGGACGACTCGACGAAACAACTCAGTTGCAATTGCTTCGTAGAACTGTACAGTCAAAGCGTGGTCGGGGTAAGAGTAAAAAAAAAAAAAAACTAAGAAAACGTATAAACAATTTAAAAAGAAGAAAAAAAGAACAATAAAAAGAAAGAAGAAGATGAGACAGAGAACTGCAAGAGATATTTTTGGAAGTTAAATTGAAAAAAAAGTCACTCGTGCGAGTGCTTGAAGTCTGAGCTTCTTTTGCTTGATACTTCTCAAACAACTATCGAGGAATCACAGTGAATTCAATACATGCCGATATCATCGCTGACGGATGATTCACCAATCGAGTTTGTCGTATCAGGTAATCGTGACGAATACATTTATCTCGCACACATGATGTTTAGTCTTCGTGTTAAGAAGGCCGTTAACAATGATAAAGAATTAAATGCTGACGTAGCATCTGAAATTCTAAAGGTGAGGACAACAAATAATTTTATGCATTCGTTTTTCAATCAAGTCGATGTGTTTTTCAATCAGAAACCTGTATCACCTCCTAACAGCGCGTACGCTTATAGAGCGTATTTGAAAACTTTATTGAATTCCGAACTTGCGGCAAAATTATCCCACTTAAGTGCATTATGGGGCGACCATACGGTGATAAAGATGGAAGATGTGTTGGATGCCAACGCGGGACTTGTCAAGCAACGTACACGACTACCATCAAAAGAATCGATCTGATTGGTAAATTTCATTGCCATATATGCATTTAGTAAAAAATAACTCATCAATGGCATCAAGGTGAGAATGTGATTAGTAAGATCTCGCGATGCATTTTGTCTCATGGATACTTTAAACTTGGTTTCCGTTCGCATCGAAGAAGCAAATCTTTTAGTGAGACGCGTTAAAATAAGCTTATCTATTTTATTATTCTATACCAAAGCTCTTCCAAAGAGTACAGCAAAATATTCGCTCACGCGTGTTGATGTAAAAGCTGTAACGATGTATAGCGGTATTCATGGTAAAACTTTAGATAATATTACTTTGGTCCAGTGACCTAAGCGGATAATCGTCGGTTTCGTTCAAAATCAAGCTTATAATGGCGATCACATTATCAATCTGTTTTATTTTATCATTTTAATATTAATTTTCTTTGTTTATACATTGACAGTTTTTAAGTTCCTTTCACACCATTACAGCCAGACTTTAAAATGAATAAATCATATGTAGATGGTTACCATACCTTGATTTCAGGTACTGGCGTTCACTTTGTCAATGAAGGAGATCACATCGATCACAAATCTTATTCCAACGGTTACTGTCTCTTTAAGTTTGATTATACACCGTACTTATCGGCTAACAAATGTTCTCATTGGAACCTGATTAAACATAGTAGCGTTAGATTGGACGTTTGATTTGCCGACGCTCTAACTCTGACAGTTAATTCTATAGTGTATGCCAAGTACGAGAATATTTTTGAAATAGATGCGTCACGTCAAATCATGGTCAACTTTAGCGAATAGATGGCGCCACTAACTACATATACCTACACTCACTCGGACACGACCATTGTCTCTTGGTTTAGTTTATGTTGGTTCGTAAAAACTGTAAGAAACTGCGTTCGAATGTCAAACAGTTACAAAGCATTTCTTCAAATGTATGTGGTCAGTTTTATTTGATGTTTTTGTTTCACATGAGCAACAGTTTGGATTTTCAAAAATTTCTCGACAATTTTTCCGCTGATTTGCAAAGAATAACGAAATTTTCAGATGTTTCATTTCATTGTGGTGTAGCAAAAAAAATTTAAGAAGCTTAGTGTTAGGCGGTAGCGGTTGTCTGGTAAAATGTTAACAAAAAAGTTGCAGTAAAATGTCCTTGATATAAATGTATCAATGAATAGACTTCTAATTTGCAGTTGGTGTATTCTTGATCGTCTAGTGACAGATACTAATGTTACATTATTATGAATTCCAAAAATAAACGATGTCAGCGTTTTGTGATCCTACCTCTGAGTGCTTATAGTTTGTAATAAAATTTCATACTCCACGTTTTTTATCTGCGCGCAATAGACGTCTATACTTGTTTCAATGAACGTTGTCCTGCATGTATTGTCGACTCAACTTCTCATGCCACAACGTGACTCACCACCTCTAAACGTCTTTCACATTGTTCCGTTAGAGCTACGATTTGTATAAAAAAGTCGGATTAGTTGTTAGTCTATGACCGATCATCATGCCATCAATACAATTAAACAGAAAAATGGAGTTCCAGAAAAAGAGGGTTGGGGCGTTGGTAGCAATCGATCCCTCAAGCGCAAAGCAGTATCAACAGTCACCTCCACTGATTTTTTGCAAGCTTTATGGCTTGAATAAGGTAAATGTCCCTATGATGACCACAAATTTCATCACACTTACATCTTCAATTTTTTTTTTAAATGTGAGCTTTCACAGTAGAAATTTTGGTATTAGCTGGTGCGCTATAAATTTACCATTATTATTCCAATTTTTAAATATAGTTCTTGTTAAAATACTTTATTTTATAAAAAGATTATAAGACCAAAATGTACATAATTATGAAACGTTGTACCTATTGTTTCATATTATGTCCCTATTTATGAAAATTTTTAAAAAACGTAAATTGATTAAAATATTTTAAGACAATTAAAGCTTTTTCACTTGCATAACACTATTTTATTTAACATAAATAATTATATCGCTTATTTGTTTACTAGAAATACAAAAATTTCTCGTTGAAGTTTGGTGCCATAATACGTGCAGTTCAAAAGATAGGTTATGTACGACTTTGTCTCTATTTATGGAATTATCTTTAAAATTGGTCCTTTATTGTATGTAAAATGAAATTTTTCTTGTGAATCTATTAAGATACATAAAATATACAACTACCACAAGTTTTTTATCAAGTTAGTTGTATAACAAATACATGAATTTTTATGTTCCATGAATAGGGACACGTTCCACGAATAGGGATATTTACCTTAAATCATTTGGAAAAAAACCGTAGTTGGTCTGAAATATAAGAAATTACTTGACAACGAATGGGAACCTGCAGTTCGTCTATTAAGCGAAGATTTCGAAAGGATTTCTTTCCAAATTTTGGATTTGAACGAATTTAAATTTGCGTTTGCAGACACTGAGAATTATTTTACCACGGACGACAGTAATTTGCAAGACATCAAAATTTATGCCTCCAAGTGATCTTTGAAGTTTACTGTGAGTAATAACGATAAGGCTATTGAGCTTGAAGAAGGACGAAAACAAGGTGTTAGTGGTAGTGTCGCAAAGCAATACCATCGCATTTTAGTTCTAAAAAAGGTGATCTTTGATCATTTAAGCGAATTTACTGTCAAATTTATTGATTTTAATTTACGTGTACTGAGTGATTTGTCGGATTGGATGCCTACTGTTGTACATAAATTTGTAAATTATACTTCAGAAAAAGGTTTTTGTATGTATAAAGCGCAAATTGATGATTATAGATCGGATATTGTAAAGAAAATTGTAAGAGGTATAAATGATTTAGATTTAGAAAGTATAAATGAAAGAGTCATTTCTATAGATACGACGAAGTGCGAATAGTTAACAAAAAAATATGTATGCAATTTTATATACAATATGGCGTCATTTTATACAATTTTACTTGTAGAGGCTTACAATTCTAGAATCACATCACATCCTTTTAAATCACATATTATTTTGATGTCATGAAAAAGAAAAATCTAAAAAATATTTTGGACTCTTTTTATTGAAGAAACCTATTATTATGTAAAGGATACCCATACTAAGCGAGAGAGAGAAATTTTAATCTCACTAGTTACTAAAAAGTGGGGGAGCTCTATCTCCACGCACAAAGTTGTAAGGGAAATCCAACCGTGGTGGGGGTCCGTTCTCCGCCCCGCATGCCTCGTCTGTGCTCATCATGGAAAGCTCCTATCTAGGTGGTGGGGGTTTGTTTTGATGGGCCAAAGTGCTGGAACAACTACTTACGTAGAATGAGTTGTTGTTCAATAATTTCCATCGTCTTCATCAGTATGATTACATTACTTTTTCAATTCTGTTAAGTTCTTGACAATTAAACAGTTTTTTACTTTTAGGATTATTTAAGTATGATTGAGAGTATAACTGTAACGATTTGTAACAAAATTATCAAAGTGTTTTAAGAAAGTAAAGTATTTTCAACGTGGTTCTGAGCATCACTTGATAAAGAATGGAACATTAGCTAAGGTCTACAGGTGATTCGTGCAGGCGTATCAGGACTTATGGACACACGGAAATGGTGCCCCAGAAAGATCGTTGTCAGTTGTGTTACTATACACTGAATTACCCGATCTTCCGACCTAGATAACCTAGATCATATATTTGTAGTTTCCAATAATCTTGCATCGGTATTGGGGCATATCATTAGATTGTCGGACTTATGTTATTAGTTGAGATGTCATCGAGCAAGTTGGCTTTTAATGAGTCGAAGTTACTTGCAGAATTAAATACATCTGTTAACGTCAGTATTGGTTACTGCAAAGATCATATCGTAGTACGTGTAAGAAAATTTTGAACTTTTACAGCGCAAATGGGTACTGGACTCTAACAGTGCAAGTGTATTGGATTGTTAGCGTTCAAAAAATCTAACTCTAAGAGTACGAAACATCTTGAACTATTACAAGCCAGGCATTGCGTATTACAGAGTCGTTGGTATTCATATACAGCTTGATCGTTTGTACTGTCAGACACCGATCGCTGAAGCTCAGCTCACCGCAACTCGCAGCGACTTTCATACATACACCACAAATCCAATATACCAGGAACCGTCGTAATTTGTAATGCTGTTGATGAAGGAGTATATTTCTGCATGATGTAAAATTTGTAAAATAAACAAAGGGGTGTATTTTTTGTACATGCAATTCACGATTTAAGATCAATTTTAAATAAAAAAATTGTGGTTAAAATCAAACAGGCTGCACACAGTTGATGCAAGTTACATTGTACATACATATCTTTTTAAAAATTCACAAATCTTGTGTATTTCAGCCCTATCATAACTATTATCATACAGTAAATTTGTATATTTGTCGATATTATTTTAAGTCAAACGATACACAGAATGTATGTTATTTTGACATTAAATTTTTGTAATTCACAAAAATGTTACTTACATTTGATCCATGTGATTCGAGCTTCGCCCAGATGCGTAAGTGCCCCCTCCTCTCATCTCTTCGAGAGCGAGTCGGTCTCCGAAATTCTCCGTTATTTTTCCTTTTTCTTTCTTCTCCTATGCCCTTTTGTCTTCTAGGGGAGTGGTCCTCACGGACCTGTCCCATGCGGGGAGGTTAGTTTTTAGTCGGTAGGCACACTGGGTGAATCTGACACTACCACCGGATTAGCTGGGGTGTCTATGAAGATTTTCCAGTCCCCGCTCCATCACACACAAAAAAAAAAAAAAAAAAAAAAAAAATTTTATCTATGTCTGATAGATCAAATATAGGAACATATTTATGTTGCAAGTTGATAGAATTTGGTGCTTTTGCTAGTAGAAAAAGTGAATTTTACACTGGTAGTGCTGAGTACAAGATCACTTTACATTTTTTTTCATATAAAATTCAATGAAGAATGTTCTGACAGTTTGTTAAGTGTATATTTTTTCAGAACTTTTATCGTATTATTTTATTAACAGCATACTGTTGTCGATTTGTTATGCGTGTATGTTTGTAAGTGTGTGTGCGTGCTCGTGTATGTTCATATGTAAACGTAAAAGACGCTGCAGTTGCGGTGAGCTGAGCTCCAGCGATCGGTGTCTAACAGTAAAAACGATCGAACTGTACTGTGGCACCCTACGTCTTGGGCTCTCACATTCCACCGCAGCTCTGTATTCTACGAGCACAAATATTGCATTATGTGATAAGCAGTGCTTTGTTTGTAAGAATTCAAACAGTTTTGTACTCTTAGAGTACTAATTTGAATATCTGTTGAGTCAGATACTTGTACTGTAATAACATACAAGGTGTGTTAAAAAAATAACGAGAATTTTTGTTTTATGAGAAACATATTTATTTATTCATCAATATCTATTTTGTCCCCTTAAAAATAATCCCCCTCGGATGTAAGACACTTGTGCAAACGCTTTTTCCAATCCTCGAAACACTTTTGAAACTCGATCTTTGTAATAGCTTTTAGCTCTTTCAGCGATTCGCTTTTAATGTTATCTATGCTTGTAAAACGATGGCCTTTAATTGTTCTCTTTATTTTTAGAAATAGAAAAAATTCACATGGAGCCATATCTGGTGAATATGGAGGCTTAGGCATCGTTACAGTTTTTTTTTTGGCCAAAAATTCACGAGCAAGCAATGAAGTGTGAGCAGGTGCATTATCGTGGTGCAAAAGCCATGAATTGTTTTGCCACAAATCCAGGCGTTTTTTTCGGATTGCTTCACACAAACAGCGTTGAACTTGTAGGTAGTACTCCTTATTGATTGTTTGACCTTGTGGCAAGAATTCATGATGCACTATGCCACTTTTTTCTCGTTTTCATCAGTTGTTGATGTGCTTGGGCGTCCGGGTCGTTCGTCATCTTCAACGTTTTCGCGGCCATCTTGGAAACGCTTATACCACTCGTACATCCTTGCTTTACTCATAGCAGACTTATTATATGCCTTTGTTAACATTTTACAAACTTCACTACACTTTATCGCAAAATTGAATACAAATTCTTTGATCCATTTTTTTTTTACAAATGAAAATCGCCGAGCTCGAAAAACACGTCTAACAAAAGAACTTTAGCGGCTGTCACTTAAAAAGTAAGCAATAAATATTGCTAAAAATTTTATTGTACTTCAGGGACAAATGTATCAACATAATAAAAAAAATTCTGTACAGGCGGACTCTCCAAACCCGCGAAATTAAAAAATTCTCGTTACTTTTTGAACACACCTCGTATAATACAGGGTACTCTTGAACTCTCAGAGTTCAGACTCTGGTGTTTTTATAGTACAAACTTATTTATAAATGGGATGCTCCAGTTTAGGGCAGGTTGCGGAATTTTCGAGCAATTTCTAGATGTTTATTAAGCGCCAAGGGAGAGGCTTGGTGGCTGCATGGATTTGCTGATTCATTTGCAGCCCAACTTACGTGGCCACTGTCTACGTAGATTGTCCTGGTAAGGAGACAATTCATGTCACCACGAAGCCAAGATTGCCCCACTTATGATACAGATTCTGCTTCAGTTAGAGTTCTAAGGTGCTATGCTATTAATAAGAGGTGAAGTGTTTCATTCTACATTTCAAAGTGCTGCTGGAGAGAATCTGCTTTTAGACAAACTTAAGAATAGTACTTGACTAGTTAAGGTCGCATTTATCTCAATGTCAGACGTTTCTCGCTAACCATGCCAGTAAGATAGTGACGACAATCCCTGAAACTAAATAAAAAACATCAGATCAGCGGATATTATTTTATTGTGGCGTCGTTATTAGCGATGGTGCCAAATTTTTTAAGATCTTCTGTCTTAACTGTGAGCATGCTAGGGTGCACTAATTGTGCATGAAAAGTAGATTTTTTATTAATGGTCTTTTCAAGTTCTATGTCGTTGGTGAAGCCTGGCCCCACTTTGCTGTCGAAATAAAGAGTTTGAGTAGCATTAAGGTACTTTGTATAAGTTTGGTCAAGCCTTTAGGAATTGTAATATCCAATATTTCTGCTCCTGATTCAAATTTTGTGAAAAAAAATTAAGCTTAGTAAAAAAAAATCTGTAAATAGTATAAAAATTATTTTGTTATGCTCATTTATTTAACTATTAATCGCCCTGTTAAAAAATCTAGCTTATTACTTTTTCAATTTCGTACTTCTAAAAAACTTTACATACGATTTTAACTCAATGACTTTCACGTTACTATCAAGAGAGTCGAGTCATTTTAAATAATTTTAGATATGTCTATAATATTAGAAATATGACTTCTATGGATATTTTAGCAATAACTTTTTAATATTATATGCAAAATTATTCTATTGTTATTCGGATTAAACATTTAGCCAATCCAACTGTAGTCAACTTCCTAAACTTAATATTAGTCATCCCTTAATAGTAGCACCTTACAAAATCACATACAGTCATTGAAAATTCATGGCTTGTGTTGACTTATGTTGACTTGTGTTGACATGTTATGTGTTGCAACTACATTGCGAAAAATTAATTAAAGTTGCCTATTCCTGCTATGTTGCAGCATATATTGCTGTAAAGTATGGCACCATCTGATATTACCGTAATATTGTGACAATGGCTCATTACACTAGTACTATTATAATACTGCCTAAATATTGCAAGATATTTCAGTGTTAATGATTTTTGCTAATGTGACAACCATTAATATTACTATATGATATTTATGTTACAGTATTTACAGAAGATCACCTTAATTTCGAAGCTTTGTTTTCCAATATCGTGGCACTGTACATGTAATTTTTTAATGGTTAGACAGTATTGCTGCAGTTTTGCAATATCACTGTAATGTTCTCGCAACTTAATATGCTGTGTAAGTAACAGTGCTTAAATATAATTTAAAGCACGTGGATATCCGATTACACTCAAGCGCTGGACATTAAAAACTTGCAACGTTATCAGCGGCCCCTCTCTCTTCAAAAAAGCTCCCTTCCCCCTCTCCGCTCTAAAATTTCTCTCTGCTAACTATGAAAAACGTTTTAAAAAATTCTGCACACGATACCCATGCAAAGTTTTTTCTCCCCTACCACCTCAGCGTCAGCAGAAAGGATTGAACGAGCAGTCTACATTTACTATACATGCCTTTTTTTTCTTCTTATATTATAGTTTAATAAGCTAGCAAGGGGCATTTATGTATATTTTATTCAAACTTAAGTTTAAATTGAAAGGATTATATGTAATATCATTTAAGTATAAGCGTGTTCCTATTGGCGTAAGCCTATAAGAAAATCCAGGCTTTAGTCAATCACCGTGTGACACAGAGATTGTCTCGTGAGTGTGCGTGATCCATGTAGTTCAGTATAGCGAGCGCGCGCACCTACTACATGTACGAGTATACATCAAACTTGCTGAGTCAGAGAGAAGCCACGAGCTTGCTCTTCAGTATGCTTCCACCTCTTAGGCTAGTTAAGCGTCCCTTGCTGCTTCCCTGCGCTCGCACCATTTTAAGTGTTAATATTAGAAAGACTATCTATTGTAATCAAGCTAATGGCTCTTATTACGGTTTCATCGGTGTAAAAAAAAATCAGTTTTTCGTCATTAAAGTTGATCCAAAGTTACATAAAACAACAAGGAGAGATTGTATCTTATTTGAAAGAGTGCGTCCCAAATGACTGCTGTATTCGTTTGTACCGTCATCTATCCGCCTTCCTTCCTACTCTCCCGACGAGCTTCTATGCGAGCTCATCATTCTCAGTTGAATATTATAGTTCTAAACATATAATATCTGTATTTTATATTCAACTATATGTTTAATATGCTGCTGTACATGAATTTTTCCAATCTTAATCATTGATGAGATGTTTACATAAGTACTCATATATGAGATGATTTTTTTTACTTGATAAAATACAGATGAATTGTCTGGAACAGTTTTGAGTCACCTTATAACATTTACGGTTAGTACATGTACAATATAAATTTAGTACATATAAAGTGGGACTGAAATTAACTTATCTTTTTAATATATGAATCTTGTAGCATAAATTGATTTTCATAATTATCTTTGTTGTTTGACAGTTTTACAATAATAATAAATATCAAATCCTTATTTAAAAATCAAATAATTTTTAACATTGTTTGTTTACAGAGTGAAAGCTGTTTTTTGGAACTAAGATTATCACACAAACCTTACAAGACTTGTGCCCTGAACCTAATAATTAGCATTGCCAAGTAAGTACTCTTATATACATTTTTGTATTCTGTTGCCTTTAACTACATTGTCAATTGAATTCTGTTTCCATTTTTTTCTGTTGTTCCTGTCAATACTGCTCTCTATCTCTCTTTTTCTCTCTTTATCTCTTACTTACGGGCTTTTAGGAATGTTTAGGCTCACATTAGTATTAAAAAATTTGCAGAAACGTTCTTTAAGTAATAATGTTGTATAGAAAACAATTGGATTATTTCTATATTGCTATGCATTAGCTCCAATTAAAATTTTTGATATAAACTAAAGCCACTTATAAACAAAGAAGACACGCTTGATTTTTACATGCTTAGTTTCAAATTTAATCATCCAGCTCCAGATAAAAGCTCTTCTGGAAAAAGTAAAATTAGAACTGTAAGAACCTAAAGCAGTATCTAAGTTTGCTTGGAAAAATAATTTTAAAAAAAGCCTTGCGATGTATATCGTAAATATATGTATATAGTAAATAAACGATGCATAAGACAGACAAAAAGAGTAAAACAGAGAGAAAAAGTGGGAGAAGCTTCAGTACATTCAAATTCATAAGACTTTTGTAGTTAGTCTAGTTTTCCAGCTGGTTGTAGCAACTAGATTATTGAGTAGTTGGGTAAGAAGACATCCAGAAGCACAGAAAAAACTGGCGTCTAGCACTTATATCATCATGAGTTGGACGAACAAAATGCCACTGATAGTACGGATTCTATTTTTCTCTGTCTGGATGTTCATTAACTGCCGTAGTCAAACTACTGCCTACCAAAATGTGACAGCCTCCAAGAAGCCGCCCCCTTGTCCGAGGTAAGTCGGATTCTACCAATATGACTACTGTAATGTAATTACTATAAAAATTCCGACAACATGATATTAATATGCTTCCTAGAGTTGAAGGTCAAAGTAGAGTCCTCTAGTAAAAATGTCTCCTTCTTTTCTAGCTGTCTCAATTTTTATGTGACAGTTTTTTAAATGAAAATCGTTGTTTACGCATTAAAAATATACTAGTAAGATCGATGGAATAGTAAGATCAAATAATAAGCACAATTTATCATTGTTAATAGTCTAATATCGATTTATTTGTCAATTTTACCATCGAAGCGTTACACCCTCCAGCATTTTTAATTTATATTTAAGTAGTTTTGTTAGGTACGACCAATGTATGGGAGTGCCTTATAATTTTGTCAGAGCATAAAGTGTAATCACTTTCAGATCGTCTAGTTTTTATATAAAACAAATTTTGAATTTAGTATGAGTGTAATCTGAGTTGGTCACATGCTGTATGTGTGGATGTATGTATGTACGTTATCAGATTTTTTGACTTACGCGTTCCAACACAATAAAACTAGTTTTTTCGATAACTTCTTTCACGTACATTTAAACCTGTGCATTCAGAGACATACTTAATTATAGATCTAGCTGGAATGTAACTTTTTGCATCATAAGTTTCTACAACTCAGGCACTGTAACATGAAAAATAAATACGAAAACAGGGAAAAACATGTTTTTTGCCCGTTGTAAAAATAAAGTAAAATCATACAACAAAAAGTTCAGGACTAAATTTTTGAAGCTTATTAAAATAAAATTTGTTTGTAAAGTTTTTCTTACAGGGCTTTTTTAAGTAAACATTTAGCCAATCCAACTGTAGTCAACTTCCTAAACTTAATATTAGTCATCCCTTAATAGTAGCACCTTACAAAATCACATACAGTCATTGAAAATTCATGGCTTGTGTTGACTTATGTTGACTTGTGTTGACATGTTATGTGTTGCAACTACATTGCGAAAAATTAATTAAAGTTGCCTATTCCTGCTATGTTGCAGCATATATTGCTGTAAAGTATGGCACCATCTGATATTACCGTAATATTGTGACAATGGCTCATTACACTAGTACTATTATAATACTGCCTAAATATTGCAAGATATTTCAGTGTTAATGATTTTTGCTAATGTGACAACCATTAATATTACTATATGATATTTATGTTACAGTATTTACAGAAGATCACCTTAATTTCGAAGCTTTGTTTTCCAATATCGTGGCACTGTACATGTAATTTTTTAATGGTTAGACAGTATTGCTGCAGTTTTGCAATATCACTGTAATGTTCTCGCAACTTAATATGCTGTGTAAGTAACAGTGCTTAAATATAATTTAAAGCACGTGGATATCCGATTACACTCAAGCGNTTTTTTTTCAAAAGAGTTAACAACTTTGTACGTGCATGTGAGTTCTAATGTGCATTTTAAGTAGCATTTTAATATTTTACCAACTCAATTCGATTTAGCTTGGCTAACTTTGTTTCTTGACTCTTATTACAGCTTGAACGTAGATTTTGGATTATATCGTCTTTTTTACATTGTATTACTTTCAAAACTCGACTTTCACAAAATAAGTTACTATTACAGATATTCAAAGCTAATTGCAGATGTCATATAAAACAAAATCTGAAAGATTTCAAGTTTTTGTGCACTGTTTAGTTCAAATCAAGTTTTTACTGAATGGTGCAGTGCAAGTATTTTTATTTTTCAGAGTGCTATGCGAAAATATCAGTAATTTTTAAATAAATCATAATCAACACTTAAGATACTTTTCTAACGTTTCTGTTAGTATGTGTATGTATCAGTCATAGTTTACATGTTTTTTTTAACAATTATGATTTAGCAAAATTTTTTAAATAGTTTAAATTTGTCTTGACACTAACCAATTAACTTTATGCTTTACTTCTATTTAATTTACTAAATTTCCAATTAAGATAACTTTGTAAATATTGTATAGATAAACAACGAAGTCACAGAAATGTACTTCAACTTAGATACAGCGCATACTTTAATTCCACCTTATTACTCTGGTAGAAGCCACTTTAGTGCAAAGAGTAATTAGAACCTAAAACTCTATTGTTTAGTCATTTCTGGAATTGAATTTAAAGTTATGGGACCAGCATCCCCAGAAATTTATCTTAGCCATAAACCTACTAATTTCTTATCGACTAAAATGAAATCTGCCATCTTTAATTTTAAGAGACATCCCCTGCCAGCAGAGCTTTCAATAAAACTGGATAAAATCCTATTACACTTTAGTATTAGGGGTTCCAAAAACTAGGAAGACAAAGTAAAGAAATGAGTGCGGATAAGGATCTAACTTATGAAAAATTTTAATAAGGCTCGTTTGAATTAAGAAAGATACTACAATAGAAAGTATAAAAGTATTGATTTGCGTTAGCAGACAAGTTTGGGTAAAGAACAACGTTTTGTCATCAGCAACCCAGAACTTTTCAGGCAAACTGGCCCCAAAGATTTTAGGTCCTTGTACTATCACCAAACTATTATCGGACGTAGTGGTAGAGGTCAGAGAATGAATCTGGAAAGACCAAATAAGTACAAATCTCTGACCTAAAGAAATATATTACACCTTTTTTATCATATGTTTAACCCTCTGTTGTTACCCCTACAGTTCAAAATGTTCCTAAGTAGGATCATGAAAAGACTTTGGAAAGGTGGAAGTGGATGGCATTTCTTCTGTTTTCAATTTAGTTTTTAAGTTCAAATGATACTTTTTTACGTAACCCTATACGACAATAGAACGTATTTAGAATTCATATACAGCAGACAGTATTATTATTATAATAGGCCTTCATTGCCATTTTGGTATGTGTACATGATCATCTTTTAGTATTTCATGGTACCCCATTACCTAGTAACCTGCTTATCACTTTCTGTAGCTCTAGAACGTCTGAAGTCATTTTTTGATTGCATACGTGTTGGAAAAGATTTAGGCCCAGAACTGCAGAGCTGGGTTAGTTAAATGCAAATTGTAAAGCGAAAAACGAGCATTAATATATTTTGAGTGAAAACATGAGAAGAAAGATACTTAGTTTTCTTTTTCATCATATCATTATAGTTCTTGCAAAGTTGTTGACATACATTTGAAAAATTAGGTTACATTACACAATGTCTGTGTTAAAAACTTATTTATAGTATTATAGGAAGTTTATTTTAATAAAAGAACAAAGGGAATTTTTGGCATTTTTTTCTCTCAAAATATTAGAATCTAATATCACAATGAAATCGACTGTTAAGGATTTTTTTATGTTCTCGACCATCATAAAATACTCTGAAACAGACAGTTACAACACTATGAACAAAAAAACAAGGCTCAAGAATGCTGACCAGTTATTTTCAGTTCTGAATCCTGCCAAAGAAGATGTAATGTAGATTAATGTAACATGCTTATTTTTTAATATCTTAATACCAAATTAAATTGCTCTTTCCTAATCAATTAGTGAGACAATAAACTTGTATTAGATAAAATTTCTTTGTATAGTTTTAAAAGTCTCTACACGTACATGCAGTGAATAAGTTTGATAGATACTTGAATGTATAAAAAAATTTAAACAATAAGAAAAACATCAAATTGTTGTTGCAGTGGATAGAAATAGAATCACTTTCTTAAGTCCTAAGCTTCATAGCTGTTTTTCTGAGCCTTAGACCTCTCCCTGTAGCTGACATCAATGAGTAGTTAGTAATGATATATCCTTTAAATATATCTCACAATGTGCTTGACTACCAGCCAGTGTTCTTCAGTGTAATTGGTATTTAATTTACTTCTTTGACTGGCAGCATAATACAAGTCAAGACTTTTACACTGAATGATAAAGACTAGGCAGCCTATAGCATCCTGTTAGAGTATTCTTTTGCGGTTTTAGTACTTGTAGTCGGTCAAATGGTACTTTATTTCTTGGCTTAGTTAAACTTACACTTAGCAATGTTTATGATGGTAATGAGCTCCTTACTCAACTGGAATCACATATATTAAATTTGTTTAATATAGTGCTAATGAAATCTGATTGATCTGCTTGGATTTTCTCTCTGGCGCTATTCAATGTTATCTTTATTTCAAGGAATATTTTCACTTTACAAAAAATCTTGTTTGTAATCCAGTTTAAAATTGTTTGTATAAATGCGCATTGTTTACTATGACCAGAATATTATCCACAAATACAGTGACTAGGACGTAACGCTCGTTTTTATTTCAAAAAAATAAACATGGGCGTCACTTGATAACTGGTGTGAAAGTCATGCAACTGCTCATTCCATATCCTGCTCTTCTGTTTTAGTCATAAAGCGCCTTGTTTAACTTACAAAATTGATTTGGGTTTTGCAAGTTCTGGAAAGAAGCTGTAGATACACCTCTTTCGTCAACTTACTGTGTAGAAATTCAGTGTGGATACAGAAGTATTTGACGTAAAAACTATACCTAGTGGTAAATACTAGTAGAAGCTTCACAAACAGTCGAAAAACTTAAGTGTACGTGGCATCATTATCCGGCTTTTGTACTGAAGCCTTCTGCAACTAATCTAGTTTTGTATACAATTTTTTGGTCCTTGTTAATTTTTTTTGTACCCATATTTTGTACCTAAGATGTTGCAATTTGGGAGTAGGCCAGTTGAGATCCAGGTGCTGTTCTTTTGGATAGCTTAAAATTTCTGCTCCATAGCATTTTGCTAAAGTTGGCTCTCTGGTTCTCTTACTGTATTCTCGTAGCTGATTTGTTCACTGTCATTCACAATCAATAAATACACTACATAATCATTGAGGTGCTTTGGTTTGTGCCTTTTCCTGGATGTGTGCACCTCAGCCTGGTTCTCATTTAAATCCTCGCCTGAATCTGCTGATTTAGAAAGCTCTGGTTGCTATTGTTAGCCTTGAGTTTCTTGTAAACTATTTTTTTAGTTGGTTTAACTTTCTTGACGTCACTAATGTTGAAAAAACTTGTTAGTTGTTAGCGTTTGTTTTCTCTATAAATCTCACATCATAGGCTACTATTATTTTTGTAAGAAGGCTCCCAAATTCTGCACTTCTTTAAATTTAGCTTGTAGCTATCAAAGACTCCTGCTTTTGTCTCAAGATCGATTTTTGATTTTTGTGACTCTGGTACCAAAACAAAAGCTTTACAGCCAAATACTTTTAAATAAGACAAATCTAGTTTAGCATCAAACCACACTTTATAAGGTATTTTCTCCTGCTAGGCACGTTTAAGAGACCTTTTGTGAAGATGAGCAGCAGTGGCTGTAGCCTCAGTCCAAAAGCATGTGTCTCAATTGATATAGAACAGCATTGCTCAGGCCTTTTCCAACAAAATTCTATTAACGCTCTTAGTTCAAGCATTCAATTACTAACTATATGCCACATATGCTACTGATGTCTCATGTTGGATATCATATGCAATAAAAACGTTTTTAACTTTCGAGTTAATGCACTGCTTACCGTTTTCTAATCTTAGTACCTGGGTCTTCTCACCAAGTTGTATTTCAATAGATTTAATGAAGTTTTGAATTAATAGAGATATTTTGTTTTTTATTTTTACTAAAAAATATAAATGGTAAACGTAATAATTAAACATAAAGATAAAAAAACCGAGCACTTTTTATGGGCACTTTGCATTAGTCTCTATATACAAAGTCTAATCTTGATTTAGTTTTGTGTATACATGAAGGGAAGGATTTTTTTGCAGTTTTTTCTAAATACACTACAGCACGTACACTAATAATTAACTCTTAAAGTTTGTGCTCACCTCAAAGTTATTTTATACTTTGTACAGCGCCTTTACTTTGGAAACCCAGATACTCAAGATAATAGTGTTCTAGCCGTTGGCGTTGATGCCCTAAGTTTATGTCATTATCATAGTAGCATACCGCTCTAGGAGGTCTGCCATTATTTTTATGTCACTTATCCAATATTGCCATGTTAGCAAATAATAACTTGTTAGCGCGCGCATTCACACACATCACACACACGCACGCACACATACACATTTTGTTGACGTAATCTTCGATCAAGACACTGTTCTGTTATCTAGTATTATCGAGATAAACTTTGTTAACTAGTTGATTTGAGGTCTAAAACCACCATCTGCTAAGTGTTTTTGTAATTTTGTTAAAATATCTCGTGCTGGCATAGCACTTTTGATATAAAAATATGACAGTGCATCTATAGCTAACATTAGCCTTACGCATGCTTTTATAACTTCCTACGTATTTCTTGAAAGATAATTTCCTTATGCTACTTGTACAGCATCCCATAAATCCTTAATATACCTGCGTCGCCGCAGTATAACTGTGAAAGTTTTTACTTTTTTTTAGTTCTTCGATAGGAAAAACCGCTCCTCCTACTGGCATATTATTATGTTGAGATGCTAAACCTCTTGTTGCTATAACTTTACTTAAGCTCTTAAATTTTATTTGTTTCTTTGTCTTTTTCTTACTTCTAACTGAAATAACTATAAAAAAGAGAAAGAAGAGCGTGACATAGCTTTACCTGATTACACATAGCCATAGGTATATTTTAATGTAGCATGATAATTAATTGCTATCTTCATTACCAAATCATATAGAAGCGGTATCAGCTCAGTGGTAAGCATGCTTGATACTGATACAACGAATTTCTAGGGGTCGTGGGTTCGATTCCCGCTGAGTGCAGATTTTTTCAAAATCTGTGATCACCGGAAAAAGTTCATATGCAACACTGACTGTTTCGGGGGCGAGTTTTCCCGTAGAATTTTTCTTCAGAGTAATTCCAGAGTTTTTTCCTTACCCCTGCAGGCTTTCGGGCCTGCGTTAATGCGAAACAGTGTTGGGGCTATAGGTAGGGGTTAGCAAATCCGATGCCAAGGCGTCAGGCAGGGATCGCCGGATTTGCCAGCGAGAAGTGGTTCCTGAAAGATAGGGCTTCTCCGGGAATGCTAATTTGCGTTGATCCGATACTGTAACAGAGAACACTAGCTCAGTTCGAGAGGAGTGGACGTTCTTAAATACGGAGTCTTTGCCGTAGAAAGGCTACACAGTAGTGAGAGGAACCAATGCACCATTGGTGCAGTGAGTGTTAGCTTAACTGGCAAGGCATTCCACCGGAGATACTTACACTGTGCCCATAATATGATTAGGTATAATATCAATTAATTGTTTTGAAATGGGTGCGTCAGTTCACTCTTACTCTTAAGTGGTAAGTGGGTTGCCCTGGTAACTACGCCAGTAAGCTGTTGTGGTAACCCGTAGAAAAAAAAATTAATTAATTACATTAAGATTGTTAGGGTAACCAAAATTTCAAACATACTTATGGGGAGAATCACGTCAACTGTCCCAGCGCCGTGGTGGACGGCCCGCGCGGGCGTCAAACACGACGTTTTCAACTCGTCGTTTCGGTGTCAAAACTTTAATAAAAAAATTATCTAAAAACATATTCTTACGTATTATTTCCTCAGCTTTTCAGTGGTGGCATCAGTTTTTTGAAAATTTGCTCCCATAACCTTGAAAAATGCACTTGTTTGAAAAACACGTTTTATCTCCATGATCTTCAACTTTTGGAATTTTTTTTAAAGTCTAGATCGAAAGATGAGACATTTTTACGTAGATATCGACAATAAAAAAAGAGGGGTTTTTCGTTTTTATAACGTATTTAAACGACGAACGAGACGATGCGAGCCGCGGCAGAAGGAGAAATTTGCATCATCTAACGATAAGCGAGAGAGAATCACGTTGCTCACCCTCGCCCCGAAATTTTGGAACCGAAGAGAGCTTATAAAAGAATTTGGTTGGACAGATAGAGAAGCTAGGCAAGCTTTAAATTCAGTTGCAGAACGTGGCATACTCTCATGGCCCGAACAAAAAAAGGAAAAGTTTTATCTGCTGATGTTGAGGTCTGCGTAAAAAATTTTTACGAGCGTGACAGTGTCAGCCTCTTGATGCCTGGATTAAAAGATTATGTTTCTGTGAAACAGGTTAATGGTCAACGTGTTTATGTACAAAAACGATTATTACTTGGAAATTTAAACGAACTATTCATTTTATTTAAAGAAGAGCATGAAAATGTGAAAGTGGATCTCACGAAATTCGTACAGCTAAGACCTCCTCACTGTATCTTAGCCAGAAGTAGTAGCACGCATAACGTTTGCGTATGCGTGCATCACGAAAACGTAAAACTGATGCTAGATGCACTAAATTTAAAAGAATTAACGAAACCCACGGCAACACCTCTTAAAAATTTCACGGACTGTTTGAACGCCATTGTTTGCGATAATCCTTCCGAAAATTGTTTTTTAGAAAAATGTTTAGATTGTCCCGATTTCAGAAAACTTCGAAGATTATTATTAGATTCGCTAGAAGCTGAAGGAATTTTAATATTTAATCAATATTAATCATTATTTATTTCTTTATTATAAAATTGTTGTATATATGAATAAATTTTATCAAAACATTTATTATTTATCCATTGTAAGCCCTGGTTAACTAATTGTTGTTTACATCGCCACTACTACATTATATATTATATAGCCAAACAGACTCACCGTAGCAGACGACACACGGCGGACGCGCTGCTGCCGCGCGTGGCCCGGCCGCCGCGGCTCGCATCGTCTCGTTCGTCGTTTAAATACGTTATAAAAACGAAAAACCCCTCTTTTTTTATTGTCGATATCTACGTAAAAATGTCTCATCTTTCAATCTAGACTATCAAAAAAATTCCAAAAGTTAAAGATCATGGAGATAAAACGTGCTTTTTAAACAAGTGCATTTTTCGAGGTTATGGGAGCAAATTTTCGAAAAACTGATGCCACCACTGAAAAGCTGAGGAAATAATACGTAAGAATATGTTTTTAGATAATTTTTTTATCAAAGTTTTGACACCGAAACGATGAGTTGAAAACGTCGTGTTTGACGCCCGCGTGGGCCGTCCACCACGGCGCTGGGACAGTTGACGTGATTCTCCCCTTATTTAGTTGACTGAACTTAGTCATCTTTACTATACTGTATTTTAATTTTACATGAAAAGTCAGTATTGTTTAGTTCTGCACTGCAAAGCTAACGCATAACATTATCTGATTTCCTTCTTTTATGTATCGTATTGTAATGATAAATTTTTGCAATCGTGAAGAAAATTGACTTCTAATACGACTATTGCGTATATACACTATTGATGAATACTATGGCCACATTAAATAGAATTATTTTGAGTACTAGAATTCAGCAGAAGGCCGTTTATGACATACCAGTGCGCCCATCAAAATTATCATGTGATCAGTTGAGGTAACGAAACGTTAGATCTCTTATTGTCGTTTATGTAGATCAAATTTGAAGTGTTCGTATAGGCATATGTTTGCTTTCGTAGTGTTCTAGGAATCACTTGTGTACCGTTTTTCGATCACTTTTGCATCGTCTGTTGATCATACTCCTAGTAAACCATTTTTTTTTCACTTTTCGATCGTAGTCATCGTAAATTTTTCGTAAAGTATTAAGGCAGCGCAGATTCCATCTCCTGCTCACATGCGTACAATGGATTATTCGCTGTGTACCATGGTAGTGCATTTTGGACTCCTACTCACACACTTTCACAACATCGTCGTACTTTGGTGTAGTTTGTGATCGCATAGGCACTTCCATCCACGTTGGTTGTGTGCTGTGGGCCACGCTTGCAATTTCTTGCGATCGACGTCATCGTAAATCTTTCAATGTGTGCCACGGTAGTACAGGTTTTAAACTCTTATCCGCACACCTATACAAAATTATCGTACTTTTGTGTAGTTTGTGATCGCATAGATACGTCAACCCCGATGGTTGTATGCTGTGATTCACGTGGCACTTTAGCTATCAAAGCTGTCAAAGTTCATTCTTCTACAAGCATAAACAAGAAGAACAGCTTGAATTTTTTTTCTTTTCGTTTGCTCATTTTTAGCAATATCAATCATGTACGATCGTTTAATGTACACCTGTTTGTATTACCTTAATAACAACTGCTTAATTGCTTCTTTTTTCTGAACTATAAAAGCCAAAAATAGTGTTTTGATAAATCAATCAAGCAAGCAGAACAACCGTGGTTCATTCAAACTACGTCAGCTCGTAAAAATTTATCCACTCAAGGCTACGGTTTCTGTTGGTGTTCACTTGCAGTTTGCTGCTACCCTAGGTGTCTACATTCAAGTCAGTTGATCAACAAACAACCAAAGTTTTTTTAAGTCTTTATGATATGGCAATTTTATCAATCAAGTTTTACTAAATTTATCAATTTATGTTGCGAGTTTTTTTTAATTGGTTCTACTGTAACTAATTTGCTATAGAGAAAAGTAGTACTCAATTTCACGTTTGATTATTTTGTTTAAAAATCAAAATTTATTTCAATAAATCTTAAAGATTTTGGAAGTAGTATTCAGCTGATAACAATTCATAGAAAATTTTGATGTTTAAAATGGTCGTGCTTACAAATAATTCATTATTAATCTCGAATAATTTTTATTGTGATTTTTGGCTTTGAGTTCGACTACAACGATTATTAACATTTGTAAAGAAAATTCATTAATTAAGTATCTTTGTACTGTACTTAAGTTTTTCTAAATTACATTTTATATAAGCATGATCTGTGACATATAGTAAATTCTTCTAAGTTTAATTCGGAGAAGGAGAATGTGATATTTTAATAAGCTTTACTGAATATCCAAAAAACAAATGTACTCAAACCGCACTAAGAAATTAGATCGTCAAGTTTGGATACCTAGCTTTCATTAGATTTAAAGCAACACGTAACGATTTTAAGCCAGATCTGAGGTGTTGAGTATTATTACGATTCATTTGACAAATAGACGAGTGTTTATAACTAGTGAGTGCACTCTATTTCTTTTCTTTTTTTTGCTTTGATATTTTAATAAAATTTTTGCTGAAAGGCGTTATTTCATAGTTACTGACTGGTATTCGGCATGGTGGGGAGTATGATCAGTTAAGAATGATCTGTATTTATATTTTGGCTCTAGCAAAGCTGCCCTTGGCACTAGGACCATAAGAGGGTATAGTTTTGATTGCAGTTGGCAGTTTATTTTTTATTATTGTCCAAGCTACCATACTGTCTCTCCCCTTTTGCACCTCAGTGGCTCGGCGCCCATGGTATCGCGATGAAGTGACGCAGTGCACTCACTTTCTGCTCAACGAGATAACGGCCTAGACATACCTTGCTCATGCGAGAGCCCTTATGGCGGAGTCCTATAATTTGTTTTAGTTTCATTTTGCTCCAGGTCTACCCTCGTCTTTCGATGATACGCACACCTCGCCAAGCCCGCTCAGCACATTTCTTTAATATTTGTAAGCTGTATTCGTTCCTTTTTGTAATATATGTTGAAACTTAACAAAGCTTTAATAAGCTTTCTTTCGATTTGCGTTCAAGTGTTCTATCAACACATGTATATAAGTTGTGTATTAGATCTTTGAATATGAGCTAATTAAACTATGAAACGAGAGTCATTTTAAGAATTTATTGTTATCAAACTTTTACGCCTTTTTTAATTATTTCTAATACTTTTTATTTCTTTATATCGATTTGCCGCTGCCGCCCGTGGCCCGGCCGCCGTGGCTCGCATCGTCTCGTTCGTCGTTTAAATACGTTATAAAAACGAAAAACCCCTCTTTTTTTATTGTCGATATCTACGTAAAAATGTCTCATCTTTCGATCTAGACTATCAAAAAAATTCCAAAAGTTGAAGATCATGGAGATAAAACGTGTTTTTCAAACAAGTGCATTTTTCGAGGTTATGGGAGCAAATTTTCGAAAAACTGATGCCAC
>NW_019379637.1:189367-200781 GCF_000648655.2 Copidosoma floridanum
CAATAATTTTTAAAACTCTCGAAGCCTTTTGAGTAATTGTATTTTAAAAATAACAATGAATGGATATTAGAGACCAAAATTAAGCATTTGGAAGCTTTAAGAAGCAGCCTGCACATTGAACTCTGACATTGTGTTGTGGGAGCCCGATCGGCCGGCTCTCGCAGCTCCTCCTAACAAGCTTTAATAGCTCACCGCTGTGGCGCGCTGTATACATCCAAAATATATCTTTCGACATACTTATCGTTGTGTTATGGCAGCTCAACGCCTATTTGTGCCCGTACATAACGATCTTTAACGCAAACAGACCCAAATAGTCATGCAGTAAGAGCCCATGCGTTACTTGAACACTGGCAGCGTATGCAAACAGGCTTTGAGAACTAGCATTTTTTTGCGTGCAAGCTAATCTAATCCCTGTTCAACTTTTTTTTCCTTTTCCCTCTTTTTCTAACTGTCCTCTACGCTTTTCCTCTTTTCCCTCTTTTCCTATCGGTCCTAGCCTACCGATGATGGCTCGACGGTATCTCACCGTCACATAGTGCACCTGTTATCGAATTTGTTGTTAAATACAAAATAAAGAAAAGAAAAATTTGAAAAGAAAGTTATTACTGTGTAGTAAAAAATATTATGATATTGCTGTTACATTTATGAAATGAATGTACGATGGCAGTAAATTTTATATAAGATAGTGAAATATGCATTTTGTTAAGATTTTCGGTACATTAGTGTACTTAAATGATACATCCTCCCTTTTTACACGTTAATTACATAAAAAAGCCAGTAATTCAAGCTTTGATAGTTTTTTAGGCTATATTATCCTATTAATTTATCGAAAACAAAACAGTTTATGTGTGGACTTTAACTTCTTATTATTATTTCTCTAATTATAATTCAGACCCTTGATAAGTGGGACAGGCTCGATAATAGGGTCATCTACCCTATTCCGAAAAAAAACTGTCTCATGTTTCATAAATACATTTTCTATGTAAATATATTTTTTATCACCTGAAAAAGCATTTAAAACTAATAATTGTGTGGTTAGCGCATGAAATGCGCAGTACTCGAAGTCCCACGTGTGTTTTTGTATGTGTGTGTGTGTGTGTGTGTGTTAATGGGTGAGTAACACTCTAACGACACAGTAATTCATCCTAACACAAGTTAAGGAGTTACTACGCCCAGGTAAAAGAGAAAAATTGAAAGACTCTTGAGGTAACTATGGTTTGTAATTATGATAGCAAACCATATTGTAAGATAGCTACCTAACACGTTATGTCTGCGTGTACTCAATTAAAAATGGCTTCGTGTTTGCAAAATAATAAGCGTGTTGAAAAGGTTTAAGAAGCGTATTTAATTCGTACCATACCATCTTATGTTCTGTATACGTGCACTTACACAGGCATAGTTAACACGGATTGCTTGAAACAAGGTGTGATACAATTTAATTCTCTTTAAACTCGCTCGTATTTATGAAGCATTTCACGTCAAACCGCACCGTAAAATTTTTTTTGCTGAAATCTATGTAAATTAATAGTACCTTATAAGTCAAGAACTGACTAAAAACTTAGGCTTTTTGAAGTCATGTTGATAACACCAGGAGTGATTTAAAAATTCAAATTTTTGCTCAGATAGTTATGTTCTTAAATTTTTCAATTAATAGACAAAAAATAAACAAATAAATAAAAAAATACATGAATTTGTGTATCTTTTCACGCAGAATCGATAAATAGTATTGTCAAAAATTTTTTGAGGTACTATCACGCCTCAAAATGGTATAGTCCAAATGTTGCACCTACTTTTTAGGTTAGAAAGTTAAAAAAATCTTAGGTTTGTTAGACCGTGTCTTTGTTTTTGATTTAGAAAATAGGTTTCAATAGTTACTTTTTAATTATTATATTTTGTAATGGGCATAGCTTATGCCTTGGTACTAGATGTTTTGAAAGGTGAAAATAACTATGATTATCTCACGCATAAAAAGACTTTTTTTCAAAATTTGTACTTTACTAAGTATTGAAAAGCATACAGTTAAAGGGTTGATGTGATACTTAAAAATTTATAAACGACGCACCCAATATGGTGGAATATTTCCAAATAAAAGGAGTTTTGTCTTTAAAAAGTTTTTTTAGTGCAGCATCCGACTCTAAAAAAGAAGTGATGGTAAAATACAAAGAACTCTGAAACAACTACTGTTTTTTATTTTAAAGAAAATATACCAATTACTTAAAGATTAATATAAGATCTTAAAAGTTGAGCTAAACAAATTTGTTTTTCTCGGACCTAGGAATTCGCTAAGAGTAACGGTACTTACAGTATGTGCACCCGTTACTACCATTAAAATATAAAATTGATTGTAACTAGTGATTATCTAAGTGAAATAGAAGTAATTATGATTCTTATTAATTTACGTGACTGACATCAATGTCAGAAATGTAAAAGCTCACGGTGTTAAAACCTTACTGTTGCAATGGCCGTGGTTAAATTATTTACCATTATACATATGCACAACGGAAACTAAGAGGTATCCTAAGTATCTGAGAGTTATTATTGAGTACTTTTCTTGGATAAGATTTGTGAAACAACAAAATAACAAAACTCTTATGATCTGTTAAACATGTATTTTATTTAATTTTTTCAAAGTAATTTTTTTTTTAACTTTATAGAAAAATGTCCATATTCCAGTTATTGTATCCCGAACATTTCTTGAACAAAAAAATTAAAAAATACGATTCATAAAAAGTGATAATGTAATATTTGTCTTCGATATTTTTTATTGAACAAGCAACTTTTTTTCAAAATTAAATTCAAAATAACTAACAACAAACATAAAACGCTCATTAAATTTATGCAAATGATGTATGTGGATGACGGTTTCTAAAAACGCAACTAAAGACTATTTCACTCAAAAATATGATTTTTGTTCAGATACTAATACCTTGGAAAAATGTTTAAAAAAAATACTAGAAGAAAATAAGATTATAACATATCAGTCATGAGTATTTTAATCAAGAGCAGAAATTTCCTGTAAAGCAAGAAAAGCTAATTAAATGCTGTTATGATAAATTCAAAGATGTTGCACCTTATATCTTCATTGTTAAGCAGCTGTAGAATTTAAGTAAAGTTAAGACAAACTTTGTTGGTCTGAGAATGCATAGCTCTTGCTGGAATGGCTAGGCTACTAATTTGTAACCTTGTTAAGTATTTCTGAAAAATCAGTTAACTGTTACTTGCAGATTGGTCATTGTTTTAGGGTGTTTAAAAGTAAAGTGATAAGAGTACTTTGAATTTAGCAAATCACTGTAATGTTAAAATGTTGAAGACCATTGACATTCTAAATATTATTTTTCATACTCGGACACAAAAATTTACGAGTTGAACAGAAAAACTGTACAAAAAGTTCTAGCAACAGAATAAAACATTAGGAAAACAAGTATGTCTTGTAAATATTAAAAGTGGCTTTGTACAAGAAAAAACAATTTGTTATCGGAAAAATTTAAAGATCTTAAAACTCTTCAATAATTTTATGCAACATAAAGTATACTTCTTTATCCATGATATCTATTCCATATATTTAAAAACAATCAAACTTAACAGAAAAATGTACAGTAAATATGCATAAATCTATGAAACATTTTTTAGATTTTTTAAAAAGTTTTCTGAACGTTTTGTAGCACAATTTTTGTATACAATCTTCTGTAACCATGATAAACTCAGGCTTGTATAAAAGCATTGGACTATACCTTTATTCCCTTAATACAAAAAGTATTGACAGGTCTACAGCAATAAAGTCTTTGATTTTCATACTTGGATTTGTAAGGTTATATCTCCATGCAATGTACAAATTTTCAAAATTATTTAATTCTTTTTGTAAAAAATATACAATGTAATGAAAATATCCCAAGAACCCACTTTTTTAGAATTAGAGCTTTCAAAAAAAACTATTTTCTTTCATGAAGTTTGACGAATTTTAAAACATAGCCGATCATGTAAGATTTGGTATTTTAGGATAAGTAGGTTCTAGATTTAAACATCCTAATTCCTAAAGAAATACCAAGACAACTATATTCAATATTTTGTAACTAAATGCGTAATATTATAGTCAGACATGATCTTACGAATTTCAAGATTTCATGAAATATTTGCGCGAAATAAATGCGTTTAATTGAAAAGTTATGAAAAAATATATCTTTCTTAGAGTTTGATACTGCTGTGTGATGCGAATATTGAACATTCAAAATTTTTATATCATATGCGAAACCAGGCCACGGCGGTATTTTAGGCTATGCATGAAATAAATAAAGAATAAAATAAAAGGCACTTCCTGTTCTCTTAAAAGATCGTATCTTTGGCTAACTACAAAAAAGTAGTAGTTTGAAAAAGAAGAAATTATAATTGGACTTGCCACGTTGGCCTCTGCTTCATAGTGTAGTCAATCTATTTTCTTCATTTACATACTAAAGGTGGAAAAGGACGAGAAGTCGGCGCGGCCGTCTTTGCCCTTACCTTCTTTTGTTCTCCTCATTACTGAGTGAGCCATTAAGGGAGTTGGGTTGCAATTCACTCAACGATGAAAATATTTAAAAAAAAAAATTTGTTGTAAAGAAACATTGCGTGGATGTAGTCACCAAATTTGAGCACAATCGCGTCTACAGATTTCGAGAAAAAAATTCATGAAGTGCCCCTTTTTCGTCGTCTTTAACATGGGCTTAAATGTAAGTTATCAAAAAAGTTGTAAAAAAATACCTATTACTCTTGACTCAGCGATGAGAATGGTTTGAAAAAGTGATATGTTATTTATGACAACTTCATTCGTATACGTGCAAAGTTTCAATAAAATCGCGTCTGCAGTTATGGAGATATTTTCACAAACGTAAACAAATTTGTTTCCTGCTTGTATGCTTCATTCATGCGGCAGACAAGGACGCACTAAGTACACTGTTTCCTGTCAGCTCGACTTTTTATGTGGCGTAATAGCTTTTCACAAAATCACTTCTAGAAGCCGTTCTACTCAAAATTATGATCTCAAACTTGGTATAGGCCTTAATGAGACTTTATACTTTAATGATGTACCATTAAAACCTCTAATTTCGAAAATTTATAGCACACTTTTATTAAAAGAAGATCAGATTGACTATACCGTTTACTCCTTATTTTTTATCTCTCATAGAGAGAGTATTTAGGCTATTTAATTAATACCATAAGAAACGAGATACCTTGAAGAATACTCTGTAATTTTTTTGAAGTATTTTATTCAAACGTTAACGAGTACTGGCGAGTCGAACACAAATGCATTTTCCATAATCAAAAGGGCGGATGTTTTTAGGCTAGGTTAGTACAGCAGACTTTAGCACGGTGCCTTATGAACATACACGTGCTCCCCGCGGGAGCGACCCAACTCCCTTAATACAAGTTTTTTAGTCTGGGCAGCGCTGCCGATGCCATCACTTGTTGACGGGCAGTTGTTTGCGAGCTTTGTTCTCATTTTTTTTTATAAAAAGATGCGTGAACGTGCCGGCTTTTGTCGAGTTTTTTAATCGATATAAAAGGTTATATATTTGCGAAACTTGAAAAGCAGAATTGTGCCTCAAAGCTGAGTTTCCGGGCGGACCTGCCTTTGTAATTTTCTGAGAGAATTCTCGCCTCTGTATGTATACCGCATGGCCATTTATTTCATCTATCTTCTCCTGTTCTTACAGCATTGCGCTTAGCTTAGCATATTTAATATTATTGCTTCTTGCATCCTAATTGTATGTTTTCTATTGATGTTTGTATGTTTTGTGAAAATAAAGATTAATGTATATAAAAATAAAAAGCGAGTAAAATTCGTACTGAGTGTTGAGGAAGCAAGGACACACAAAAATTATAGCCTTCCTTTTCTCCGAATTACTGACAACTGCATCAAAAAAAAAATTTTCTAGACTAAATTCGTTAGACTTTAGAACAGTCTGCCATGTAAGATGAGCCATTTTAAATTTCCAAGTATCATAAGAACATTTTGATTGGGTGCTCTTAAATACTTACTGAAGTACGAGTTTTGAAGAAAAAAAATCTTTGCATGCATGAGAAAAAAGTAGTTAATAATACTTAATATCACATTCAACGACATCAAGCACCGAGGTATAAATTACACACGAAACACTAGTAGCTCAGATACAAAAAAAACTCTTGATCAACTTCGATAGTGTCGAGATGGGAGAAGGTGCTTCTTTAAACGCATTTCAAATTGAGTTAATATCATTAGGACATTAGTTTGTTATAGTTGCGACAATACGGTAAAAGCAGTTTCTTCGTGTTATCACAAGAGTTAGTTTTCTTTTGTTTTTATCTTTGATTTTTGTATTTTTATTAAACATAACAAAATAATTGTTTCTTGAAGCAAATCATTTATTCAAAGCTTATAGTTATTTTGACGTAGATTATATTCTGTTTCAATATTTGCAAAATGCAAATACATTTATTTCTTTAAATGCACATTTTAGGTAAACTTATGCTCTTCTTTTTAAAGTTTGTTAGGATTAACACTGAAAATAAAAGACTAGCAGTGATTAATTATTTATTAATTTAACTTGCCTATGCAAATACTCTTATTTACATACGTAATTTTCACGTTTGGTTTGTAGTGAGGTGTTCTGCCATGGAAAGCTACTTCATACAGTTCAGATGGCTTCAATTTATGTCGACTCAAAAACATTCGTAGATATGAAGATGCGTCAACCAACAGCTCAAACTCTAGCCTTATTTAAAGAGCTGATGGATCAAACAGGAGGTTTACCAACACGCAGCCAAATTGATCAATTTGTCAATAATGCGTTTGAGAAAGCTGGCTCAGAATTTACTGTCTTTGATCCGCAGGACTGGGTGGCGCAGCCAAACTTTTTGAAGAAGGTTCGTGATCCAGGCTTACGAAAATTCGGTCAGGATCTCAATCATATATGGAAGTTACTAGGACGCAAGATGAAAGACGAAGTGCGTCAGAATAGTGAGCTCTACTCCATAATTTCTATAGATAACCCAGTTATTGTACCAGGTGGTCGATTCCGAGAGTTTTACTATTGGGACTCATATTGGATCATCAAGGGACTGCTACATTCGCAGATGCACGTAACAGTCCGTGGAATGTTGGACAATTTCGTATCAATCGTTAAACGGTACGGCTTTATTCCGAATGGGGGTCGCATTTACTACACGATGCGCAGTCAGCCTCCAATGCTTATACTCATGGTGCACGAGTATCTCCGTCACACTAATGACTACAAGTGGTTAGAGCAAAATCTTTGGGCCCTTGAAAAAGAGTTTGATTTTTGGATGACTAAACGCACTGTTGAAGTAAAAAAAAAAGGCGTTATCTATACCCTTGCTCGGTATTACGATGAGTCTTCAGGTCCTCGGCCCGAATCTTACAAGTACGTTTTAAAGTTATTTTATTATTACATAGTTCAAATAAGAATTTATCAACTATTGGTTGGATTCATCTTCGTTGTTAAGTTTTTATTTTCTACTTTTATCAAATCCTGTCAATTATTTCAATTTTACAATAATATATTACAAAGAACCTCACAGAGATGAAAATAAAGTTCCAATAGCATGAAAGCAAAGAAATAAGCTGTACTTCGTTTATTAACACGGGACTTTTGCAATGTAATTTATTTCCATATACGTTAAAAATCTTTGCTATGTCCTTTTCTCAATCTACCACCAGATATATGAAATATATCAGCTGTGTTGTGGGTAAGAGCATCGCAGCTTATGCTTTTTTTACAACAGGTACATGGCTGTTACTCCGCCAATGGTGTCTGTACATAAGTTTGAGACTTTGAAGATACAAATAGACTGTAATGAGATTTATTCTTTGGCCTTAAATATTATGCTCTAAAGAATTTTTCCAGATTAAAGCGCATGTACATATTTACGTCCGTTTACATAGAGATACAATTTTGTGTACACGAGTCATGAAACTAACATTGTATACGATACCGAACTTCCCTTGGTAAAAAATATTGCAAATTTAGTTATCAGTCCATTTTAAATTTAATATTTGAAATAGTCAGAAAAGGACTTATTTAATAATGCTAACCTTGAAAAAAAAAAAAAAAAAAAAATAGGGTAGTGTTTTTAAATTATAAACATAATTAACTTTTTTAACGTTTCGAATAAATATCTATGATAGCTTGTTGAATATTTTTCAAACAGTAAGAGTAGTTTTTATCGTAGTATTTTCTTCAGTGTACCGAAAAAGTTACCACACTCCTTCAAGAAAAGACTTTAAAGATTGTTTTACTCTGTAAAAAATTTGACGATTCATTAATTTTTCTGGTAAGCTCAAATAAGTTCTCAGTATTACAAAAATTTAAAATTTTTTAGTCAAGAAATTTCAACTCTCAGAAACAGTTATTCTTTCGTTATGTTCGCATACAAAAGTCATGAGTAAATGTAGTAATGACTATTAACTACGTACATGCATTTTTAAGTGTATTTTTACTAAGCTATTATTGATATTGCTATAATATTACATATTTTCAATGTGTACTGATAGCAGAAATTTTGAATGCTAGGCACACTGGTAATCACATTCAATAATACATGATAAGTGTGCTAACTAAATTTAACACCAACTGAAAGTTAAAGTAATTGACAAGTTAAACCAATATATTGTATGTGGGTAATAAATCGCTCACTACTTGGCATCGTGAGATCTAAACGGTGTGAAGTTATACAAACTAACTTATACCACAATTATATTTTAATTTTTGTATTAAACTGTCCGATACAAGTAAAACGTTAGTAAGTATGTTATAAAAAAATTGAAACGCAAAAGTTATCTTTTTTTTAAAATATGATCATCTGCCCAACATGATCTGAGGAATCACCCATTAATACTCATTAATACTTATTTCTTATATACAAGTAAGACTTAGATTTCTATACTCATCAACAATATGACAGTGTTAATTAAATATTAAGACCTGTTTGTGCAGAAAAAATATCCATGATTTAAAAAAAAAAAAAAAAAAAAAAGGAAACATTCATTATCTAAGTGATCTTTATTTGCAGACTATTACTTAAAAAATAGTATACATCAAGGAAGGATGAAAGAATTATTATTAAATAAATACTTTTCTTTAATTCGAGAGCTCTAGGATCGTGCTAGAGCGAGTTCTAAATTTTTTTTTTTTACCAAAAAAAAAATGTTTCCCTTCGTTTAATTGTTTGATACTGTCCTAAAAATTTTACTAGTACTTGCTCATTTAATTATTGAGTATAACTGTTGTTACGTAGTATTCTATGGTCTTGGGATTCGCACGAAGTGAATAATCGAGGAACTAGTATCAGCTTCTTTATTTATTCAAAACAAGAGAAGAGCGCGTTGCGTGTGTAAAATCTTCGTCCTTGCCGGTTCCAACTAGAGAGCAAACTCCTTTCAGTATCTTATCTGCTTATCCCTTTGCTCTCTCCCACTACAATCGTCTTCAGTAGGCCCAAGGGAGAGGGGGCACACGTACGTGTAGCTATGATACCGTACATCACTCGTCCGAGGTCGTGCCGCTATCATTCTCGATGGCGTTATGCTCATTTTACTATTAAGTGTGTTTGTGTTAGAGTATTGTGATGATGTTATGTTGTTTGTGTTGTCTATGAAATTCCTGACATAGGAGTGAATAGGTGGAGAGAAAAAAAATCCTGTCCTTGTTCCTCCTGTACATAAATTCGCTAAATTGTTTTTTTTTTGTGTAAACACTTATTGTTATTGTCCGCGCTCTTCTCCCTTTATGATATAGTGCACTGTTGCAAAATTCTTATTTATTAATTAGTATTCGATATTAAGTATTATTCGATATGAAAAACATGGCCGTAATCAATTATTATTTCCGTTCCTTTAATCTCGTTCACTATATTGATATATGTAACAAAATCTTCTAAATTTAACAGTTAAGGGTGTAACGTTGTACCCGGACAGTTAAGCACACGCAGACCACTAACCCGAGTACAATGCTACGGGTACAAGTATGCGGCTTCGGCCTCTTTGATGCGACCGTCGTACCCCGATACTGCAACCCTAAGTGCCCTGCACAGCAGTTATTAGAAAAACTTATTCGCTAATCAAGTAGCTAACACTTGGTGAGCCACTAAATTCCCGCTAACGAGCCACTAACAATGCCCCCCAGGGAGCCACTACTAATCTTCCCCGAAGCCACTACTCGCGATCCGGAGTCACTACCAGCTATGCTCGAGGAGGGCATGAAGTGCATCTCGTGACCCGAGTTTCCTCTAACCACGCGTCGCGTACAGCCACTAACACCTGGCCCCAGGAAGCCACGACCTTGGAGTGAGGGACACGGAAACGCGTCGTATTCACTCCCACGTGTACCCTGCACCCCACCACCGCTATCTCACATCAACAGATAGAACGTACTCACGGGCTTACTATTGACCTTCAATGTCAAGGGACTCCTGGTTCTGGATGTCGGCTCCGGCTTCTGTCCTCTCGCCAACTCACGCAGCCACCCGATCGCACCCAGCCAGCCAAGACCCTCAAGTTTCCTCTCCGGTCACAAGACTTTTTGAGGAAAACTCAGACAATATCGCGGGCCACACAGTAAGCTTTCGATGCTGCTCCGAATCTCTGGAGTTGTTTAGCCACAATTAGACAACGAAACGGGAGGTAGCGAAAAATCGAGCTGCTGGTTTCTAGCTACTTTTCCTTGCTCGATACCTCGGAAAAATACCTACCAACAATTCTTGATCGATCGCCTACCGTTGATCAACGATTGCTGATTGGCTGTTTATACAATAGCGCTGTCCTTTAATCTTTATTGGCATAAGGTTTTGACCGGCAAGTTGTACCGGCGCCTTCACCGGTTTAGTCCTCACATTTCAGACCGTTTCACTCCCTCACGAGTGGAGGTTCTGTCACGAGCAATATGCCCGCCACCGATCAACAAGCCACACCACCCATGCCTGAGTCACGTCAGCACCGTTCACCGAGCGAGCGCGAACGACTCATGGCCTGAGAGACATTGCCCGATCTTGCCGAGCACACACACATACACGCACACATAACGCCTAGAGATTACCACAGCCATGCCTCTACGTGTGCGTGCTCGACGCTGCGACTTCGTCGCAAGGGTTATCACTTAGTCTTAGTGATTATTGCAACTACTTAATTCTACTTTAAGTTATTGTTATCTAATTTTGTAAAACAAGGTATTACAGTATGTTATAATGTATTGTATAATATTACTTATTCTTCTATTGTTGGTCCGATCATTATTTTAATGCTTCTTATTAATGTTATATTGTTTGTACAATTGGCTGCGTAAAGAGCCTATTATATGTTGTGATACATATTGTGTTTTTTTTTATTTGTAAATGTGGTAACTAAATTATAATAAGTAAACTTAATTTAGTCTTGTATATATATATAT
>NW_019379637.1:200845-216766 GCF_000648655.2 Copidosoma floridanum
TATATATATATATTCACATTTATTTAAATTACAATTGTCATTAATATAGCCGAATGCTTCTTTATATTCTCTTTTTATGTGCGAGGACGTGGCATATTGTTAGTTACTGATGGTGCGTCTCTGATCGCTACGTGCACTTGGTTTTACGATGTGACTGGTCTACCTGGTCTTTGTATGCTCTGTAACATTATTGGTTGCACTGGTACTGCACCCGATGCTCCGCCTTTACTTCTGAAACTGTTTTTTTTACCTGTAAGCATTCTGGCCAAATTTAGTATTAAAGGGTCCTCCATTTTTTAAAATCTGAACTATTCTGCAGCTACTACTAAAATATCTTCGCCGTCCTCCAACGGTAATCCTTCCAGTCTGACAACTCTCTCTTTATTTGCGCTACCTCGTATTCGTACGTTTGGTGATACGTACCACTGTGATGTTTTATTATTTCGTACGTCTTTCTCTATTCCAGTGGGTATATTTTTGTTTTTGAAATCTTTTAAAAACCGCAGTAGAGAGAGTGAGGAACGAGAAAAGAGAGAGGTTGGCCATGTGGCTATGCATCGTCTTCGTTAACCTTCTATCTACGTTTCTCTTTTCTATGTCTATGCTCATACACAAATGTGTGCCTGGAAGGTGGTTCACTCAAATATGACGTGACCCAATGCATTGTACCATTCGAGAACTGAGTGCTTATTTTCAGCTTCGAATGTGGCACTCTCTTTACAGATGTCTATTTCCTATCTTATGTTACTGCATACGCGATACAGTGTACACATATCTATTCCTCGCTATCCTACTATGGTTACGCTTCCTTGTTGCCGCATGCTTAATTTTTTTTGTTACTTTGTCGTTATTATTTTTTTTCAATTTATTGTTTTTTCTCGATTTGTTTTTTTTCTTCTATATTTTCTCATTCTTTTCGGTAATTGAATAAAGAACATTATATTAATATATTTAATTTTTATTATATTCCAACCAAGGCGAATCAGAAAAGATTGTTAATCTTGTGCCAGAGGCTCAATTGTCTTATATTAGTGTAGTCCGATTGCCGGTTCATAAAATTCTCTTACTCCCTTCCTTCCGTTCTTTTGTGTCATACATGCAAAGGGAATTATGATGCAGCCTTATCGATTTTGATAATTCGATGGTGCTTGTGCCCATTAACTGCAATTATTGTTTTCCACTTTCTTTTCTCCCTTATCGCTAGCTTCTATTGCGTCTTTTCGTCGATTCGTACGCTTTATTTTTTTATTTTGCATTCCATAACCACTATGTTTGCCCAGATAGATGATTACTTAACCACCTTTCCTTTTTTTCTGCATTAGCCTGGTAGTTCGCCGCCACCAGAATATTCGTGGGTCTTTGGTGCGTCCCACGTCCTGAGGTGCTGGGCAGGTATATTTCAGCTGAAATTGTTGGTGTTGTTTTCAGCAGCATTGCTGGTTATTTCTCTAACACTATCTCAGCGTCCGGATAATCTGTTGCATTGGTTTTTTTTGTGGATTTTAATGCGTTGCTTGTTTTGTATTCTCCGGATACTAACGTCAGCTAAGGAAGCTTACCGTGCAGTCCGTGGACCTCCGTCAGGTTACGAGAATCGCTTTCGATTGCTCAACGTCTATGCTGGAGGGATCTTTGTGGAATTGTTGGGGATGGTGGGGTGTTCTTAGGTTATCTTAAAGGGAAGAAGGGGTGGTCTTTGAACGCCGTGGATGTGATTGCTTTAGGGGCACACAGTGTCCAGCGATAACGACAGTAAGTTTGCGTTGCCTAAGATCTAATCATTTTTCTCTTTGGACTCTTCTCTGCCTTTCGATTTATTTTTTTTTTTCGTCTGTTCGACCCTGCATGTTCCATGCTTACAGCCTAATTTTTGTCGTGTTTATACGTGTTATATAATTTTTCTTTGATGGTAGCACCTCGCTTTTGTTTTGGTAACACCACCTGTTTATTATTTTATTGTTATTTTTATCGTTATTGTTACATAATTCTTATAATTATTATTATTAATCATATTATAAATTTTTTTTTGTTATATTTTTTGTTAAAGAATGCCACGCGCGCATCTTGTATGCTTTATGTTTTGTTCTCATATCGTTCGTATATTATTGTTATAATTTCCCATCTTTATCAGTGTGCATATATGTATTTCCGTTTTTATTCGGTCCTAACGTTATTGTTTATTTACCTGCTCTGGTTAATCTATATTTTCTTTCCACGGCGGGTGTAGTAATGTGTAAAAATTTTTTTACTTTTATTTCCTTTCCATCCATCAAAATTTCGTTTTTTCTTCTGTACCTATTTATCTGAATCGTCTGAATCAGAGTAAATAATTTTTCTTTTTTTTTGTATTTCCCTGAATATGCTATTCACGGGTCGCTCGTACTTTAATAATGCGCACCGAAGGCCCATTGCAATCAGCTAGTCCTTTTTTCTACTGTTAGTCCTCCAGCTTATATAGTTCTTGACGTGGCCGCTCAGTGGTTATTTCTCCCTCTCCTATTACTGGATTTCCAGAGAGTGTCGGGTGCTTTGTTTGAAATGCCTAGATAATATACTACAACAAACTCGTAGCCTCGTAGCTCCGTTTTTAGCTTGTTAAATCTTATATCAGGCTTCTTCGACGTATGATAATGTTTTAGTGATTCATGATCTGTGACCACTGTAAATTTGCACCCAAATAAGTAAGGCCGAAACTGTTCTTCTGCGAATACTATAGCCAACAGTTCCTTATCATACATAGGATAGCGTAATTCGCTACCTTGGAGGCATTGTGAAGCATATTCACACGGTCTATCTTTCCTCAGTTCGCCTTAACTTAATATTTCCCCTATTGCGTAATCCGTGGTATGAAGCATCCGTTGTAACTATAAGGGGTTTGTTTAGACTAGGTGCAACGAGTACCGGCTCACTATATAATGCTTCTACAAGAGTCGTAAAGGTTTGCTCCTGCTGCTCTTCCTATTTAAACTCTGTTCCTTTTTTTAAGACCTTGAAAAGTGGCTGAGCCATTTTATAATTCTGGATAAATCGTCTGTAAAAGCCAACAACTCTAAGAAACTGTTTCACTTTTTTGACATTATTATTAGCTTTCGGATATTTTCTTGCTGCCTCGATCTTCTTTGGGTCCGTTTTTATTTGCCCATCTCCGACAATATGCCCTAACACTTTCGCTTCCCGTATTAGAAATCGGCACTTCTTGGGTTCGATAGTCAAGTTAGCCTCTGCCAAGCAATTAAAAAGTCTAATAAAGCGTCTTCCGTGTTCCTGGGAGTTCTCGGCAAACACCATTATGTCATCTAGGTACATGTCAATTTCGTGCCCTTGTAGACCTGCCAAAGCCAGTGACATTGC
Source organism: Copidosoma floridanum (assembly GCF_000648655.2). Next base: position 204,197 of record NW_019379637.1, read on the forward strand.
TGTTAGAAACGTATTGGGCGAGTTCGTACATCTCATTTGCATTCTCTTATACAAATAATGCCCGTCCGGCCCAGAGAATGCCGTTTTATGGGCGTCCTTTTTGTGAATTTCGATCTGAAAAAAACCCTTGTTTTAGAATGATTACTGTTATACATCGAGCCGACGCTCAATGCTTGAGTATATTGCTCTGGAATAGTAAACGATGGCAGCTCCCTACGGTAATTTCATTGAGCTGTCTAAAATCAGTTACTACGTGCCAACACTTTTCTCCGTCCGGCCCCGCATGCTGGGGTACAATCAACATGTTAGAGTTGTTTAGCAATTTTGATGGTTTGACTATACCTTGGTTAAGCAATTTTTCTATTTTTTTCTTCATTTGCTCCCATAGTGTCGGTGGGTATCTATAGCGTTTAGCTGTCGCGAGTTTATCTGTTGTAGTGTTGATGCAATGCTTCAATATGTTAGTGGATTTTAACGGCTCTGCATTCAGACCAAACACGATGGGATTATGCTCTATAAGTTTTCTGACATTTAATTTTTCCTTTTCCTTACAGCTAGACACGTCTACGAGTTCTATTATTTTTTACACTATCGCAATTCTCCTTTCATTCAACTCGCCGTAAAAATTATCATCAAATTTTTCTTTCTTCTCCTTTCGTTTCAAACAGCCTTATCATCGCTTCATTCAATCCCCTCGCATCGTCCTCTTCGACGCTGAACGGTTTAGCTTCTTGCATTACCGATTTCGGGTACCGATATTTTAACCGTTTCATCTCTTGTAGTGATGCACTCTGCATAAACCTTTCCCTTATTCTGTGTGGCTATAAAATTTCGAAATACTACGCCTTCTTTATCCATTTTCTGCTAAGGGACCTAACCAATATTAAAATTTTCGCTCGTTGACTTTATACATGAGCGTATACCGCTTGCCTTGTTCTGGCAGGAATTTCGAGCATCTCTGGCTCTAATTTCGTTTTCATGCATCCCAATTGCAAAATATTTCCCCGAGCACATATGTGGCCATCATACATTTTAAAAATATCCTAACCAATTATACCTTCCGTATTCATTGGAAAGTCGCGTGGGACCACATGTAATGTGCAAATGAGGCCATTTAGTAGTATTTCTACTATACCTACCGTGCTAGGCTCGCCGTGCATAGCTCCAACAATTTTAACTTGGGTCCCTTTGTCAACGAAAATGTCTGAACGAAGACTATCTTCTTTTATGATCAAAATCTTCGCTCCTGTATCGGCGTAGAATTTCACTTTATTATTTTGTAGCTGAGAGCTTTTTATACATATTAAGGGGGTAGCCTTACCTGCTCTAAATATATTTATGGTTCTACAAGAAGTTTCATATCTACTATCTCCTCGTTCTTTCTCTTCTGTTCGTGGGCTATTTTGAAGCGAATCACTTTTGCTCGTCATCCTATCGATATGTGCGCTCGTAGTCAGTGGTTCTCTTACCTGAACATTGACTTCACACGACTTACTAATAACTTCTCTTGCGGGCTGTGCTAAGCTTGGTGTACTGTTATTGAGCTCCTCTGTCTCTACCTGCCATTTGTGTGCACCTACGTACGTTTCGCTGTCTGCACGTGTGCCTGCTGCCCCTTTACCACTGAGCGCGTTTATTACCTTATAGCCTATTGCTGAATGCTCGATGTTTGGAGAGTGCATAGAGCATCGTTGGATTCTTAATTCCCCACGTTTATTCTTGCGTCTTGCGACTCCTTCCTGAAATTTGTGGTGGGCTCGTTTCCTCGTAGTTGGCCCTGGTTATTATAACCCGTTTGATATTGATACCGTCCTCTATAACTTTGACTTTTATATCTATTTCTATTATTAAAATTATGTCTCGCTCCGATTGGTCTATTATAATTAGCTGCACAACCATTTTGTGGCCGTTTGCTGATGGAAGGGTGGTTATTATTGTTGCTATCATAGTTACTATGATGAAAGTTACTGTTATTTGGACACCCGTAATAACTATCCTCATATTTTTGTTATTGTTGATGATAATTATTATTACCATTGAAGTTGAGACCATTTTGCCGTAGGATAAGTTGTTATACGCAGTTTTGCTCTTGTTCCCCCCTACGGAAGATTCTTCACACTGTACGTCAAGTGGTTTATCGGTGTGGTAATTTTCCAGTTAGTACATCTTCATACAGCTTTTCGCATTCCTTAGTGGAGTGTCTGTAATGTCCTCTACAATATGAACACCATTTATCGTCTTCGTCAAATTCACTCACAACGTACTCTATGTCTGTGCTTTTTATTGGTGCATCATTAGTTACTAATGCACCCATTTTAGAATACCTCTTATCTCTGTGGTGACTTTCCTGTGTTGCACAGGAATTGTGTGGTCCTTGTCCCGTGTCACGCAAGCCCATCTCGTTGTCTACACTTGTAGCGGCTTCTATAGCTTCCTCTATCATTTCCGGCCTAAGTCCAGCTACATTCCAACTCCACGGTGCCCTAAGGCCACACACAAAAATCTCTATCTGAATTTTTTTTCAGTATTATATTCTCTATTCCCTCCTGGTGTGGATTTGAAACATGAGTTATGATGATTTTATTACATAATCTTTGTGCTTGACTGCAGTATTGTGCAATCGGCTTACTTTGGTACTGCGTTAATATTTTCAACTCTGCTGACAGCGACTCCGTGTCCTCCATGCTTCTTAACCATCGTGAGAGTGCTAGTACAAATTTATCGACAGTATTAAATTGTAAAAACCGTGTTCGAAACTAGTCTGCAGCTATACCCTTTCACTTATTTCCTAATGTCACTATAAAATATTTTTCAAATGGCCGCGGAATTGATGTTTTTGCTATCGGTACCATCTCTTTAAATTTCGAGAAGTTAATTGGATCCCCGTTAAATATTGAGATGCCTCCCGATGCACTATTTACATGAGCTAGTATGTTGTGTGCATTCGAGGGCTGCATGTACTGGGCTTTCTGGTGTGATATGGGGCTGGTATGTACCATACCTGGTTTAATCGGATGTTGTTTGTGTAGAAGGAGTTCCTCATTTATATCATTGCTCTACGAGAGAAAATTAAATAACGATGCCCTTCGTTGGTATCTTACACTTTGGTTTCTTTCCGGCCCTATATCCCGTGTCTTTCGAAAATGACTTACCTCCTACCATGTTACCAACATTTAAGTTTTTCGAACTTGGCCCTGCTATTTGCACAGTCGTTGGGGCGACTTTTTCTTTCACAATACTTAGTTTAATTTTTTTCAAAAATTTTAGCATTAAAAGGTGTTGTTTTTTGATCATTTTTTTCCAATCTTTTTGGGATACCGGAATATGTTCCAAAATTACGGTCAGCATTTCTGTGATAAATTACTCTAGTGACGCGCCACCGATGTCATGAGGAAGATATCCAACTCAAAATGAATGCAATAATAACAATAAATTTGTACATCACTAAAAGTTTTAACAGAAACCTCGGGACAGTATAAATATATTCGTTGATGTATAATCTTAAGTACTTACCATATGCTCCTGACCAGATCGGTGGCAACCAAAACCCTTTAATTAAATACCGACATATTTACTAGGTAGACCCGTAATAGGTTAATGAGTGAGCATTGATTTTTTTTCGACTTTATGAATAATTAATAAGAACGTAACCAAGCATTAGTGCTTAGTATTTAAATTAATCGGTATTATTCTTCGTTGGACTTTTTTTACTAACCATTACAATAAATGTTAAGGAATAGGCAACTAAGAAGCCTAGTGCTATATGAACAAATAAGCTTACTTTTGTTAATAATCTAACCGGTAAGGCCATGCATAAGAATCAGTAACCCGTAAAATAATTGTTTTTATTATTACTTTACTAACCGTTAATACCCCAGTAACCAAATATGAGTATATAATATGTTTTTTGCTGAATCACAGAGTTTTCAGTTGACTAGAAAGCATTAGTGCAAAGTCACTCCAATTTTTGTATTATTATCACGATTAAATTAAGTTAGCTGTCATTTTTTCACATAAATTAATTATGAGGTGGCTCATAAACATCAAAATTAAGTTACTCTAATGTTTTAGTATTATTTTTATTATTATTATTGTTATTATTTTTATTACTATTATTATCATTATTAGAATAATAAAATTATTTGTTGGGGAATTATCATCTGCGATGTATTGAGTAATAAGTTTAGCTTTGTTAAAATCCTACTTTTAAGGTGGCACCTCAGCATCGGTGATAAGTAGCTCACTCGTTTATAGTATTACTTCATTAACTGTTGATAACCAGGCAAGTAAATATTTAGTTTACTAAATATTTAATTACATCCAGGGACTTATATCTTTTACCATTTAAATAATTTACTCTTACAACAAATTTATTTATTTTTTTAATTAAATGCGCATAATAATCATGTCCCTTTACTACTATATTATTACCAGTACCGTACTTGACAGTTGGTTACAATCATATTTTATAATAATATCCATGCTTTGAGACTTAAATAAAATTTTTTACCTGGTCATGCAAAACTCTTTTGTATCCTCTCTAGGTTACTCCTAGTCTAAACTCATCTTATCTTTTTTGTCTTTACATCTATGGATTCTGTCGACGTAAAACTGCTTTGCTTGCAGTTCTGCTCTAGTATAGTAAGATTGCTTTTTCTATAATCTTTCTTTTTACTTTTAGCAGAAACCATCATCACTTTTGTTGACATTACTTTAATTAAGATTTGCGATTTCATACATGATGGATGTAGCATGTAACTAAGGATGCGTAATAACTGACTGGATTTTTATTACTCATTTCTAATCTAGTGCTGCTTGAGTGATTAAGCATCGATGCTTTTTAACTCTTAAGATTTGTTATTAATATTGTAAATAATAATTAATAAATATGCCAGTGAGCGTTGACGCTACGTTACCCGACAACTTTTTTTGCATGTATCAGTAATAAGGTGGCTTACGAACATCGGTGCTAAGTATCTCTTTTTTTTTCATTATTCCAATAAAATTAATAAATAGGCAATTGAGAATTAAGGTGCTACCTTAGTGAATAGTCTTCTCTCAGCTTATAAACTACTGATAAGGTTGCACGTTAGCTTTAACGATGATTAGTTTCCTTTTTTTTGTTCATTGTTTATAAACAAGGTTCATGACCCTTAAAAATAAATTGTTTATTTACAAGTCAGTATATTTATCAAATCTTATAATTCAGTAATCACAATAAGTATTTTATATGCCTCCCAATATTTTCTGAAACTAAAGTTGCTCTTCGTTTGATAATATTTACAGCCCTTTGTACCACTTTCCTTTGTTGTCAGAAGTTCTTACTATTCGTTTCTGAAACTTTAGCAACGCTTGTGGGCGTTTTGTAAAGGAATTAATACAATCTCACAAAAACTACTCTAGGATAGTAAGACCCAAAAATTAAACTAATTTATACTCTTGTTATGTACAATCCAGTCATCGAGGAATGGTTGATCAAAGTGCCTTCTAAGGATTACAGAAGAGTGCACTCAAACCTGTCATGTTGATGTAACATTACTTTTTGTGTTGCCAAGGATACATTTTCCAGAGACTATGACAGTGTGTTATGAAAAAATTACAGGTAGTTTTAACCATCAAACATTAGAAGTAGGAATAATATGCCAATCTGTCGAAATTACAAGTATTAATTTATTTTTCCTGTCACGCCTTACGTGATACTCTGCAATGGTTAGAAAAAAAAACATAATTTTCTTATCTTGGATTCAAAACACAATTTAAGAAAAGTGCTTACACATTTTAGATAAAAAAAAAGTTACAACGTTTAATGAAATCACGTGTTTTTTAAGCTGAAGTCTTGTGTCCACCTAGCTTACAGGCTGTTCGAACTGCTCACCACTCTTCTGAATTTTCTTAACCACCTACGATTGATATTCTATATTATTCAACCCTCAGAATGATTTCAAAAATTTTTTACTTTATATTCCTTTCTAGGAAGCATAATCGTTAAATATTTCTACTATTCCTGTGTGAAACGTGCCGTCTTTACCAGTAAGCCTGCTAGGCCCAGGCCTAGCGTTCCCTGAGAGCCCTGATATATTGACATAAAAATTTTTTTTTCGTCAGTTCTATAACCTAAATATGTTTGGAAAAAGACTTTTAAACGATTATTAAAAAAAAATTTATCAACCTTATTTTTTGATGGTTTTTCCTAAAAAACTAATAATTACTCATTACAAACAATAAAATTAAGAGTTTTGCTTGCATCTTACTCATTTAAAGTATTTCTAATTTTTTTTTTTTTTTAGCTGAGTCAGAAATCATTTCATCAAAATCAATGTCATTTACAATATCTGATTATTCGTCTAAGTGTAAGCCACGTCTAAGCTTATTACACTATTTAGCAAATCAGAGACTATAGCTCGATAGTTCCCTTTAACTCTCTTTGTCTATATTGCAAAATTGAAGCTTTTGCCCACTCCATGCTTACTCTGTCATTTTGTCTACTTTATGCATTTATGTTGAGTATCACCAGTATAGAGTTATAATTTTAATGATAATAACAATGATAAAAAGTAATTTTATGATTGCAGTTAGTACAGTTTAATAAAAACAGGGATTAACTCATGTTATATGCCAAACGAAAATAATTAAAAATTCTTTTAAACTACAATAATTACCCTTCAGTTTGTAATTAAAATTATAGGGACTTGAATGAAACTACCTACAAAACATCAGAATTAAATGACATGTTACTAATAAAAGAAATTGTAAGAATATTTTAGTTTCTTATGGTCAGGGTACACTATAGTTATCAGTTCTTAAAATTGCATCCCAAAAAGCACGTAATTTATCATTTTTATCAAGATGATGTTATTACTTCAAATACAAATTCAATACTTCAAATTCTGTGATTTAAAAAAAAATGATAGTTTTAAGTTTGAAGTAATAGTTATTTGCTTAGAAACACAATTTACTTAAAACTTGAAATAGGAAAATTTTATGTGTATTATGACTTAAAATTTCCATTGCTATTCATTCAATTATTGAATCAAAGAACTAACATTGATATGGTAAATGCATGTATGTGTCAGTTTAAAATATAACAGATCTGCTCGAAAGTAGAGTAAAAAAAAAAATATTTTAATTTGAATTGAAATATTTTTATTTTTTTGTATTAATTTGTAGCACATTGTATTTATCTCAGTTATTCTGCTTAGCATAAAAGCCGTATACTTTGTATTTTATCATGTAAGCTTAGCGTTGCAATGCGTTCAATACTCTGTGGTACGATGAATCCATCTAAACGAATTTTAAGAGCTTTGAAAATCTACTTTCAACATTCTTGAATTCTAAAACTTTTTTTTACGTAAATCCCAAAGTGATACGTATAGATGTCTATATATATAGATTATTTAATACCTAATGAAGGTTTGAGACATCTCGTTTCTTATGGATCTCAAAGAATCGAGTGATACAATTTTTTACGCTTGAATTATTGTATTATTATTGAATTCTTCAATTATTATTTCTCATTCCTATGCAAGTAATACAGACATACACGAATGCATCTTCTTATATTATATAGTTATTTTGGTGGGGATATCCATACATCTTCCACTTCTTCACTCCTGCCCTGCCATTATAAGAAAGATTTGGTACCCCATATAAAATTACGATAAAGTTGCTTATTTTGTATCTTATTTAAAGTATCCGAAAATATTTGAAGCCCCTTCTAAGATTTTTTCTAATCCTTTATGACCGCCCCATCACGCCTACTTTGTTATAAGAGTCACCTTTACGCCCCACACAATTGATTACCTAGTAAAAATGTAATTATATTCTATGTTTCCATCTATTTTTCTATACTGTTAGGAAAAAAGATTACTTGCATATTTCTGTAAATATCATTAATCCAATGTCAATTGGCTTGCACCCTCTGTAGACCACCAAACCTTTTTGAGAATCCCTGTGCTGCTCATAATCCTAAATAATTACTAACATTAATATCTCTTGGCTTATTTAATAGGTAACTAAATTTTGTGTTATTACTTCTTGTGCTTGCCCTGGTTGGATGCGCAGCATGTGCGAACCCTATTTTTAGAACTAAGTTTTTCTATCAAGGCAAGGGCACATTCAGCCCTTAAATATGCCTGAATTAGAAAGTAATATATTTCTAACCTAAGGCAAAAAGTGCAACTTGCATGCCTGAAGAACGCGACTTATTTGCTACTTGGGCACCAGCCTTCAACAAGCGTGCCCTTTGGGTGCTCATGTTTGTACTTTGTGCCCTAGTGACGTAATGTACCATTTTATGTAATAAGTCTATAACTGTCATTACAGCTGTTTTACTTCTGATGTCAATTATTGTCGCATACAAGTAATTAAAAATTTTACGACAAAATCGTTAAATCATACTGCAGTAGAACATCGTATAATGTAAAATTATCACGTAATTGAACACTCAGTTAATAGTAGTTTGCGTTCGATAAGTGCCATTGTCTCTGGGGCTATTTTGCGACTCGAAGGATCTGCGAAGCAGGGCCCGAGGGACGTAAGGTAGCCGTGAAGCAATGACACTTATGTAGCGAATCCTATTTTTCCTACTGATGGTGATCAAAAACATCCGAGGTCGGAAAAGATTACTTAATCAACTCATTCTCAACTTTTCAAAAAATATTATATCGTAAAAACTTTTTTCAATGAGTTCTTATTATTCATGGAACACTTTTTTTTAAGTTTATTAAATGTTTCATTATTGTTGAATTTTCATTATTTTTGTTTTTCATAAAATTCATTTTGCATTTTAATCATGTAACGTATGATTCGCCACAAAAAATGTAGGTTTTTTAAAATTCACACCAACATTGTTAAAGCTTTAAGCTTCAAGACAATTTCAACTAATTCACAAAAAAATATTTTTTGGTAAAGTTTAAGAAGAATTTCTGCTTGCCAATTTCAACAACAAAAGTTATTATTACAGACTAGTTGTAGGAGGTGAAGGCTCAGACTCATAAAATCACAATTACCTTACAACCAAATGACTTATGTTATTGTGGGCGGGTAAGTGTGATAAACTGGATTTGAAACATTACATCTTCTTTTCTTGATAACATTCTGTTCGAGGCGTGTGCGTTAGCACACACTAGGCTTGGATAGGGCGATTGGGAAGACACAATAAAACACAATAAAATTAAACAACATAAAATAACAACGTTTAATATCACTCAAAGGCCAAGAAATCACAGTTAATATTCACAAAAATAGTAAAGGTCAAAATTATACAGGAGAGAATAAATACTGTCTATAGTCTTAACGCAATGAACTATTGAAATATATAAAGGCGAAGAATGTAGAAAGAAAAGAGTCAAGTTGAATAACACAATATGTAAACACGCACTGGCCTTGAGCTCGCAAGAGAGTTTGAAAGTTACACGAAATAAATGTGAAAATGAAAGCACTGATATAGTATAACTGATTGAAATATTGATCAACTAAAAACCACTGTCTGTAGAAATGCACAATTACTGTCTGTGGAAATATACAAGAGTTTCACTGAGTCTTGCTGTTGACAATCACTGGTAGCTCGATGAAATTAACTATTTGAGCTGGTCTGCAGATTATGCAGTGAGCAACTTAAACAAAGCACTAAATGCACTGCACTGCACAACTGAGTTTTGTCCACTGTATTGCGAGAGTTAATCAGAAGATTTACACTAGCATTTAAGATGATGTATGCACCTTTGAATGCTAGAGTTTGACAACGTAAATTAAGAGAGTCTATCTTCGACGAGAGCTGAGTATAATCTGGCTCTTACAGTATACAAAGCTTGCCGCGTGAATACGCACACACACACACCTGCAGCGCGCCAAGTCGACCAAGCGCACACGCACAGAGCGTTGAGCCGACAGAGACTACAAATGTACACAATCTACACAAAGGCCGGGCCTACTGTCAGTTGCTCTCATTTCCAACACATTCACTAGAAACTTACTGAATAATGCGTGTATCTTAATAAAATAGTACCAAGAATTTATAACACAAACTAAATAATTAACTAACAGCCGAAAAATCTCAGTTATTGTGGGGATTATGAGAGGCTGTGTGAGACAAGACAAATTGTATAAGGAAAGAGTAAATATATATCAAAGGTGGTCACAAAATCAAACTTGAATTTCATGTGTTTGAAACAACAGAGAAATACATTGAATTTTCTTTTAATTTGTGGGTTCATATTGTAGGGAAAAAGTGAGGGACAGAAAGGCTCTATAGCTCGTTGGATATTTCTATCTCTCTCTCTTAATTTTATAGTTATTTGTGTGAACCATTCCACAATATCTCTTACTTTTTGACAGCTCCCCATATTGACAATAAACATATTTAATACGTAATAATGACATAAAAATCGTATTGCAAAATGTGTTTTGAATTGAGTGATCTTTTTTTTTTTTTTTTTATCAACTGACTCCTACCGTATGATTTTCGCTAAATTGAAGACATTAATATCTTTTAATAGTAAAGTAATTAAAAGGTACGTGACTTCCCACTGTTGAGTTACACAGTTTTCATTACTCTTTAGATCTGAGCTAGTATGTATCTGACTTATCCTTCAATCGTAGTTACTGCATTTTTACTTTTATATATCAGTAGAACCGAGCTACAATCAATGAGTAGCGACAGCAGCACTATTAACAAAAAAAAAATATTTTTCATCCCATTTTGAAATACAAAAATTGAAATTACGAGTAAGAATTTAAATGAAATTATTTTTATTTTTTATTTTTATCATTATTGAGGGAAAATAATTTATATCACTTTTTAAGGCTTCGCAAAATAAAAAATCAAAACATATTCTAGAAGTATTATAGTGATGACACATCTGTTAGTAAGGGGGTTAGCGCGCAGAGCGCACAGCAGGAGTAAGCTCCACTAGAATATATATACATGTATATATACATATAACATCAAGATACGAAATATCAAAATACCTACAAAAAATGAATTATCTTATAGCTTATGTTTGACCAAAACGTCAGTTTTTTTTAAATAAACTGGACACTTTGGTTGGCTATGGACACCTGTTAAGAACGAAGTGCCTTTCGAAGTATAGTTACTTTACATACTTTATATTGTTACTGTACTGTTTCATTGATTCAAAACTTTTTGGCAATGTAAGCTGAATTAATATTTCTGAAGACAGTTTATGTATTTAAAGACACTTTATTTATTGAAAATTAAATAAGAGTTTGTGAGAAGTGGAAATATTTACTGTAATGTAAAATAATGATAAAAGAATTTCTTAACGACGATATAATCCAACTTCAGTTAATCACTATTTTCTGTCACTTAAGTTATTGGTATCTGATAATTGAAATACTATACAGAGAAAAACTTTGCTGAAAAATTGCAAAGATTCTTGTTTTTAAATTCGATCTGTAGTTTCTTATTTATTATGTAGCGAATCCTATTTTTCCTACTGATGGTGATCAAAAACATCCGAGGTCGGAAAAGATTACTTAATCAACTCATTCTCAACTTTTCAAAAAATATTATATCGTAAAAACTTTTTTCAATGAGTTCTTATTATTCATGGAACACTTTTTTTTAAGTTTATTAAATGTTTCATTATTGTTGAATTTTCATTATTTTTGTTTTTCATAAAATTCATTTTGCATTTTAATCATGTAACGTATGATTCGCCACAAAAAATGTAGGTTTTTTAAAATTCACACCAACATTGTTAAAGCTTTAAGCTTCAAGACAATTTCAACTAATTCACAAAAAAATATTTTTTGGTAAAGTTTAAGAAGAATTTCTGCTTGCCAATTTCAACAACAAAAGTTATTATTACAGACTAGTTGTAGGAGGTGAAGGCTCAGACTCATAAAATCACAATTACCTTACAACCAAATGACTTATGTTATTGTGGGCGGGTAAGTGTGATAAACTGGATTTGAAACATTACATCTTCTTTTCTTGATAACATTCTGTTCGAGGCGTGTGCGTTAGCACACACTAGGCTTGGATAGGGCGATTGGGAAGACACAATAAAACACAATAAAATTAAACAACATAAAATAACAACGTTTAATATCACTCAAAGGCCAAGAAATCACAGTTAATATTCACAAAAATAGTAAAGGTCAAAATTATACAGGAGAGAATAAATACTGTCTATAGTCTTAACGCAATGAACTATTGAAATATATAAAGGCGAAGAATGTAGAAAGAAAAGAGTCAAGTTGAATAACACAATATGTAAACACGCACTGGCCTTGAGCTCGCAAGAGAGTTTGAAAGTTACACGAAATAAATGTGAAAATGAAAGCACTGATATAGTATAACTGATTGAAATATTGATCAACTAAAAACCACTGTCTGTAGAAATGCACAATTACTGTCTGTGGAAATATACAAGAGTTTCACTGAGTCTTGCTGTTGACAATCACTGGTAGCTCGATGAAATTAACTATTTGAGCTGGTCTGCAGATTATGCAGTGAGCAACTTAAACAAAGCACTAAGTGCACTGCACTGCACAACTGAGTTTTGTCCACTGTATTGAGAGAGTTAATCAGAAGATTTACACTAG
>NW_019379637.1:227395-246039 GCF_000648655.2 Copidosoma floridanum
TATTAAATAAAAGTTTGAAACGAACAAAAAAAATGTGACTCACTATTTTTACTCGTGGTATAGTAATATGAATTTTAATAAAAACCTGGTTTCCACTAAGTATTTAAAATTACGGAAACGCATGATTCACTAAGATAAATGAAACAGTATAAATAAAGTAGGTTAGTAAGAGCTTGCAATTAAAGCCTACGAAGTTTGAAGCATCGTAGATTTACTGTCAACTTCGCTTTTGTCTGGAAACAATGAAACACTACTTACATGTAAAACTACAAAAAACTTGTACTTATTTAGTATATGTTGAGAAAAAAAAAAATTACGAATATTTGATGCCACTGCAGCTAGAGTAAAGGAGCCCCCAGTGCTTGAGACGAAACACCTCACACCCTTCGACAGAATGTAACAGCCGACTTTTACACACTAAGTTTGACTTACCATTGATAGAACTAAAGCTTATTCTCTGCAAAATAGGGGTAAATTATGTGTTGTCGTTCTCGCAGACCACGAACATATTCATTGTTGATTACGGAATCGTATATCACCGGTCTCCGATCTTGATTCTCTGGAATTGGCATATCCACCTTAGAAAGCATCACGTTACGAAAAGTGTGTTTATCCATGAGAATTTCTTAATACAATTTTTTATACTAGTAACCCGTCACACCTTAAAAATTTTGTATGAAACAGCAGCTGCTATTATTATTTTGTTAGCAAAATCTGAATGGTAGTGTAAAACACGCTTTGTGTTCATTCGCCTGTATATCTGCTTCCAGACGCCCACAGTGTTCTCAATGGGTACTGCATCGACCATAGCAGTGAGTAGAACAGCAGATGGGGTATTATCATCATCTGCTGCAAATAATACACGTTATACTACTGTAATTTTAACTATTTCAAGAGGCATGTAATAACTTCAAAATTTTTCTCTCACTGATCCCATTACATTTTATGTTACAAACAAATATTTGCACATTAACCCTGTAGGGCATACAAAGAGATACAAATCATTAAAAAAATATTTTTCTTTCCCTCGAGTAATACTAAGATTGTTTTGGAAACCATACATATGCGTTCGCATATCTGAATACTGTGACACGAACGGATCATTTGTTGAGCCATTGGTCATTTTTATGTTTATAATATTGTAGTTCATATCTGAGAGCTACAATACAAAAGTATTGAATAAATATCATGAATGATATCACACATTTAAAACCAAAAATGTAAAATTAAATAACTGCATTGGAGTTGCTTACAATTTGCACATTAATAGAATGGTTTTGTTGATGATAAACGAAAGCCTCCTCGTGATCTGAGGGACTGGATATTTGAACTAAAGTTTTATCTAATGCCCCGATGATATCTGGGATGTTATTTTAATAATAATAATTTTTGAGCAAAACTTCTTACATATATTTTTATAATTTAGTAAGTTTTTATTTTATGAATATACACATACACATTCACCGATGGCAGCTGCAGCAGGCATCGATATCCGCAATCTCGACATAGATTATTTACGTTACCTGTATTTATGTACATAATAATGTAATTTTGTCAAAGTAGTACATATTTATACTTTGCATCCTGCTGGAACTAGTACTTTTACTAATTTTTATAAAAAACATTTGTACTCAAGGCTTCAGCCGTATCGAAAAACAAGAAGGGAAAGTGCACAAAAGTACATATGTGTAGATCTGTACATATTATGTTACAACAGAAATAGACGCGTCGTAATTAAACATGCACATTATAACAATTGCGCTGTTAATATGTCTCTCTCTCTCTCTCTCTCTTCCTCTCTCTCTATCTAATAATGTTTTTAGATTTGGGCTGTAGCTTACGCCATCAGTACGCACTGAACTCAGTAAGTACATACAGTAAGAATACTACGTACGAAACTCAAGTAGTTCTACCACATATTTAGATACAGGTGTTTCTAAGGGTCTATCTATCTAATAGATAGAAAATATAAACACATAAATATATATATAATACATACCGAAAAGGTACATTCGTAATCATCATAAACACTCTGTACAACTAAGGTACAGTAATATTGATTGCAAAATTTTTTGTAGCCATGATACCGGTGTGAGATTTCAATGTACAAAACAGTGTATATATCATTAAAGCCGCTTAAACTATACTAAATTACTACTAGGAGACTTAAAATATAATACCTTGGTCATCTATGTTGTTATAATCCATAAACGGAAGATCCTTTATTGAATTGGTAATAAATTAATTATGAATTCATTTTTTTTTAATAGTAGTTTTCGTTACTTGTGCTTATCTCTTTTATGCTCTTGCTGCATGCGCATCAGTGGTGACTACTTTTTTTTTACTGAGGGTATCATATACGTCTAAATGTTCAAAAGAATCACAAGAAAGAAAAACTTGATTTTATCATTGATTGCCTCGTTTTTTACTCATACTGATTTAAATTCTAATCAATTGACTGATAAATTATTTTGGACATAGTAGTTTAAAATAAATTGATCATTGATTACATTTTTTGGTAGAATTAGTTTTCTCAATTATAAATGGGTCACAGCTAATTAAGAATCTTAATTCTACAGGGAATCCCAAGACCAATCTATATTATTTTTCTGTATGGATATTTTTTATTTTTTGATAGCTGGTACATCGTCTATTTTGTGTTTTTAGACTATTTTGAATAAAAAAAAATTTTTGTCTTATTTTTTGTTTACTTAGACAAATGTAAAATTAGTAGTTTTTTTACTTTGGGAAATTTTTTGTACCTCTTACAATCACTTCGTTCTCAACGAGAAACAGAGTTGCCACCCATCACGCATCTAACTAAAGCAAATAATAGGAGTCCCTCAATCCTGTTACTTACCCTGACGACTTGTGCCACCAGTTATGAAAAAATATATTGTGTACCATTGGCAGACAGTAGGACTAACGCGTTTAAAATACGTGGTTCTATTACGTTTAAACTCGAGTTGCGAGTTCTTATTGAGGGCACATTTTTCACTCAACAGTGGAATGAAATTTACCGCCTGTAAAAGATACCATAAACTTTTCGATATCTAGTGTATATGCCATGTTGATTAGTGATTGGATAGAAAAAATTTGGTTTAAATGCAATTCACACATCCAATTAATATGTTTTTTATAATTAACTATTAATTGCTTAAAAATAATTTTTTGGTGATATTAGTTGTAAAATAGCATGTATAGTTTCATGTTTCGTGAATTAGGTCATGTTCCGTCCGTCGGTACATTTATCTTATCTGGGAAACGACCTGAAGACGAGATATTCTTTGGTCAGTGGCGTACTTTCCTCCCTCATGTACGGTCTCCGTGCACAGAGACTCCAAGGGTAAGAGTCAAGCTACCCGCAGCTGGGTCTCTATCATCAAGAATAATTATAAGAAATAACTGGAAATTCCACCACTGGTTCGTTTCAGGGCCAATATAAGTATTTACGTTCACTACTTAACCATCAATCTCATTGGTTCTTTTAAGGGCCACCTAAATTTAAACTACCTTGTTAACAAATACATTTTTACTACCATATCCGGAAATATTATTCGTTGACTAAAAGACTATATAAAGCTAGCCACTATTAAACCAAGTCAGTCTTACAGTGACAGATGTCACGAGCAGAGTTGTTCGTCGCAAGGCTGGAACCTCGGTGACAACCCTATATTACCCTTTCGACTGTAAGCATTCAACCAGGAATCACCGATCCTCTCCAAGGTCTGCGTTGGGCAAACCTATAACAGCTATGAAAGANAATATATAAACGTAAATGTGGACAATAAGTAATATTACTTACCATATTTTCTAATATTGATAATAAAGAAAAGTTAGTTTGATCATTTGTACTCAATTCGTTTTGTTACTTTGCTATTTTTATTTCTGTTGTTTTTAAAATGTATGATTGAACAATTGTGGTTACCTACTGTAAAACCTTGTCATCTAAAAAGTATGTGATCGAACTGCAGTGATGACTTGAAGTCTGTTGTGTTTTTTTTATTACAAATTAATCTTTTAAGTTTTTTAATTTGTTTCGGAAGAGTGCATCCTGTTTGTTGAACATAAGTAGCATTTTATTCAGAGGAATTAATTTGATATACTACAATTTTTCTGAAGTACTAAATTTTGTTATTGTTAGTTCGCATAAATTTTTTTATTAAGTTTGTAAAGGGTTAATGTATTTATTTTACATTATTTTCAAAAGACTACCTATTTTCTCAAAAATAACAAGAAATGATTAAATAAATCGAATTTCTTATCTAGTGGAAAAGTTAGATAAAAACGTTAAACTATAAGTTTTTAAAATATTTTTTAAACGAAAGTGTAAAGAAGAGTTTGATTATGATAATAATAAGCTTTTAGATATTTAGAAATCGTATTTTATTGTAACTAATTTTTGATAAAGGTATGGATAAAAGTCTCTATATTAAAGAATAAAAGGTGCTCATTTAAATGTTTATAGACAATTTTAAGATCTGCTCCACCAAGGTTTCTGTAAGTGTGTGTTTTATCATAACCAGTTATTTTTTCTTCTTATTTTCAAGTCAAAAAAGTTTTACATATTTTTATTTTCTAATTCAACTGTAAACTTAATTCCAGGTACTATATTATTCGTGTGTGTGAGTTAATTTGTTGCATTTCTGTCTTACAAATGTAAAAGATCATCAACATACCTTGACTAGTGGAGGACATTTTTTTGTGAGGGTTGAAGCAGTGATAACAGTAACATCCTCTACTTGTGACATTATAATTCCATTTAACAAGGGGGAAAGAAGAAAGTCCATTAGGAAACCATTTAGTAGTCTGTAAATGTTTCCATATAATTGAAAATAACTTTGTTTGAGGCAAACGTTAACTATTTTTAATCATGTATACTGATGTTTTTCACGTAGCAGAAGATTTTTACTGACTTTTTTTTTTATTTATTTTTTTTTTTTGATCCCTAGAAATAATTTAAAGAAGATTTACAACGTCAAAAAAATACGCTTTAGCATCGGATTGAAAGATTTTTAAAGCTCTAATTTACAAAGCTCTTTTGCAAGTGTTGAAGTTAGTGTATTTGTTTTAAAGAGGTAATACTGTAGAGGTAAAACTTAGTTCTGATCTATTGTTGTAGGAAAAATTTCACTTCCAAACTGTGAAAACTGAAAAAAACGATGGTTTTTTACTTGTTTATGATGATGAAATAAAATAATTTATGACCGTGTAATTTAAAAAGCTTATGTTTTAAGTTGTTGGTGTATTGAAAAATACTTTTTAATTTAAATCAGTTTGTTGTTCAGTGAGTAGTCACTAGCCAGGACTCATTATGTTTAGATAAGTTGTACATGAATGTCTTATTATGGCATATTGATTTGTGTGACGAAATTGTCGTAATATAAAGTGTAAGAAACGGTCAGTGGCAAGCTTGGCTTGTCAATCGTAAGTATTATTATTTTTAGATGGATTTGGTGTGTTAGAACAACCTCATACTAGGTAATATTCTAGGAAAATATCGAATGTCGTAGTGTATGACCTATAAAAACTGAGATATTAAGATTTCTTTCACCTCATTTGATAATTTTGAGCGTGTTCTATCAGATTAAAAATCAACTGTGCTATAACCTTTGATGAGCTAGATTTTCTTGTACTTGTAAAATTATTTAAGAACTATTTCATCACATGATATTTTATTTAAAGCATTCATCTGTTACTCTCCAAGTTTTCTTACCTGTATCCAATCCTCAGTTCAAAGTTAATTCTTACAGTTTTGAACATCCGTGTCTCTAAAATACCTAAACTCTTGTACATATCTAACCAAATTTTTTTAGTCCTTTTTTATATCTGATCATTTTCATGAACGTTGTTGTATTTTTTTCCTGCTAGATGAACTTATTCAGCAAAAAGTTAAAATAAGTCATATTTGTAATTACTCCTCAGGCATTTTATTATTTTTAACATTTTTTAAATACTTTTTCAAATCTCTTTCAAATTTTTACGTGCAATTGACATTTTTATTTGTGAGTTGTTAAGTTTCTTACTTCGTTCAAAATTCAAAATTTTTAAGTACACACCTTTCATAAATTTTTTTTTTTATCACTGCTTCTATTTGACTAATTTTGTTTATCTCAGCCCGTAACTTTTTGTTATTGTAAGCGTTAATCCTAATTATCTTGGTTAACAATTTTTTTTTTTAGTAACACAAAGTGTTCATTTTTTCACTTGTAAAATATCTTTCATTCCACCTTCTCTAAGTCCTTGCACTCTTATCGCTATGTAAAATACTTTAAATTTATTTTCATTTATTGCAATATTAAGTCTGTATTTATGCTTTACATTTGTTACTGTTTTCTGTACGTCTGCATCAGTGTTTATGTTGCTGTGTATAATTTTTTGTGCTTGCTTAATGAATCAGACGTATAAAACGTTTCAAAACACATATTACCTCATACATTCTTATATTACACCCTTACAATTATACTTCTATCCTTATTAACATTGGTTTTATATATTTTAACTTGTTCTTATCTTGTTCATCAAGCTATCTTAAATATTTAAGGGTATGCTTTATTAGTATGTTTATGGGCTATATGTGGATTCTTTGCCATCCTATACTTAACTCATACTAATCTTTGTTATTCATAAGTATAAAGTTATCTTATTGGCCTTAATGAATAGTATGAAGAAATAGGCATCGTACCTTTAGCTAACAGTGACGTATTTACTAATACAACAGGCACAAACTGTTATGAGGGTGTATAAGAAGCTGTAGAGGGTCTTCAGAACAAGTTAAAAGGGCCTATAAGTAGTAAAGTAGGAGCTCTAGGGGGCCTTATCAAAAGTTAATACGCATACAACAACTAGGAAATCTAAGGTATTGTATCTTATTCTATCTAGTAGCCGTCGATGGTCTGTGGAAAATATGTTGGAGGCTGTGGAATTTTTTTTCCGCTTTACCTAAATAAATATATAGTACAAAAATATAATCATATACATGTAAATCATCCTATATCTGACTATATTATAGTGATTTATGAAGGGCATATAACAACTCGCCTAACATACCCCCAAATTCCCCTTTACAACGATTTGACGAACTGAATTTCTTAGATAAACGTTTAAAGCTAACCACTAAAAAAAAGCGCAATGATACCCTCGTTTACCCCTACTACTGATTTTGGCATTTTGAAACATTTTGATATCAAACCATTTTTTTTTTCCACAACTTTTTAATTTTTGAAAAATTAGTAATTTTTTAGTTAGTAAATGCTCTGGGTGCAGAAGAGAATAACTCAGGTTTTCTCATATAAAATAACGTTGAAAATTATGAATTGTGCTTTTCTTTGTTCAAGGTGTTGTAGTACATCAAAGATATTATAAATTAATATTAAAAATTTGTTTTTGTTACACGTAGAAATTCTTATATCATAAAAAATAGTAAAAATTATTGAAATCAGATTAAATTTATCATTTACATACCACTCACACTACGTTATGTTAGGAGGTTAGCGTGTGGAGCGTGCAGGTCGTCGGAGCCCCACTAACGTATATATTGATATTCGTAAGGACATTTTCGCAGCTCTGACACAGCCCCCGCACTTAACATACTTATTTGCTGACTCTTACGTGTTTTAAACAGCTGTTGCTTGTTTTAAGACCTGCTAAGATCACCTGCAACTCTCCTACCATCATATTGTCGTTTCATTCGTGTTTGATGAAATTGTCAATTTTTTGACTTCAACATCCCCCTCCAGACTCATTGCTGAATTTCTCTTCTCGAGTATTTCATGAAAAGCTGTGGAATTCCAAATCTGGACAGAGCCCTTCTCCCCTACAGTGTCTTCTACAGTCATTTGGGTTGTTTGGTTGTTAGATTAGTTTCTGGCAAACACTCTTGAGTACTCCTAAAAAAATCGAAAATAGGCGGTAAAATATTTTAAATAACTATAATATTTATCGATTACAATTTTTTAAACTCTTTTTCTCACGATGCAAAAAAAATACGTAACTTACTTAGAGTTTCAATTGTATATATTGAGGGAATATGAATACTCCTATTCATTATTTTTCCACATGTATTTTTAATGCCTAAAAGATTTCTCTAATAACTGTTACTATAGTTGAGATGGACAACTTTATCGCAATTGAAACTTTTGACTTATTTTCTTGTAAAATTATGTACTATGGATAGTTAAATGAAAATTGTTTCCTTACTTCACATTACATGATAGTCTTTTTCAAGGCTTAGTAAAAAAAAAAAAAAAAATGATTTGCGGAAGGTTTAGTTAAAGCTTAAGTTGTTAGCAAGGGTTCGTGCACTTAGTGCGCAGGGGGGCGACGCACAGTGCTGTATTTCGTCATTTTTTGTTTTGAAATCAATAACTTTTGAAGAAAATGAGATAACTCTATTACTTTTTCTTGGTAATAATTTAATAGAGAATAGTGGATAATACAAAAAATAGGGTTCTCAGTATTTTTTTTCACAAAAAGTCATAATAACTCAAATTTTTTATGAAACGAGAGATGAGATAATACAATATTACATAAAATCATGAAATATAACAACAAATAATAACATAATCTAAGTTTACATATTCATAAGTTATTTTAAAAGAAAAACAGTCTTTTTCAATAAGAATTATCAACATCTATTATTTTATACAGTACTGTGTTTACTTTTGCTTTGTTAATTAAGAAATTTAATAACATAAAAGTTATTAAAATTGAGTAAATTTGAGTTTTCTTTAGATTTAAGAAATGTATCATTTCTAATATTCTTAATTACCATATCATTGCAATAAATTACCTCTGTACTTAAGTTAATAACACCAAATTTCTAACATTTTTCATGATAGTTACAAAGTTACTTATTAGAAATAAATTATTTTTATATTATTAATAAATTACACAGCTCCACATAACCGTAGTCAGAGTAGTCAAGTACCATAACCGTTATCAAGTATCAGGAAGGAAAAGCATTAATTCGTACTTACACTTAGGGATATAGATTTTTGGTTCTGATATATTCGTTGAATCTATAAACTTTTGATCCCATAACTCTTTAGATCCATGACCTTATTACTTTAAACCATATGGCCCCATCACCTCAATATCAGAAAGAAAAAGCATTAATTTGTACTTACACTCAGATATACAGATTTTTGGTTCTGATGTATTTCTTGACTCTATGAACTTGCGACCCCGTAATCCTTTAACCTCATTTCTTACACTCGATTACTTCCGTATGCCTCCATGAGATTAGTAATGTGATTGTAACTAATGAGGTTGTAGGGTTATGGAGTCATAAGTTAATAGGCTTAACGAATACATTAGAACCAAAAAATCTACATCCCTAAGTTTAAGTAAAAATGATTTTTCTTTTTGATACTTAGGTGATAGAGTTATATGGTTGTAAGTGATGGGGCTCCAGGGCTATGGGGTTATATAGGGTCATCATTCATGAGGCCTTACGGTTATGGAGTTGAAGACTTTTCAGGTAATTTGGATTATTCTATTGTAGTGTTATAGGTTTATAAGGTTTGATTTAGTTTATAAGCCAAGTTTGTTATTATTTTCTTTTTCTCGTTTTTTTAAGGTTAGAAAGAAAACCTGACATAATAAAGTTATTTTTACCCTAGATTCTGTTTTAGTGCAATTGGTTACGTACAGTAAGAGTGGTTCAGGTTCATTGGTAGAAAAAAAATTTTTTTTTGGAGCTGTGTAATTTGTAGTAAATAAGTATAGAGGTGATTCATTATAATGATACACTGATCAAGAAATTTAAGGAATAATACTTATATGCTCATCAAATCTCAAGAAAACTCCTAAATTTACCTAAATTTCTTAACTTTTATGCTATAAAATTTCTTAATTGAAAAAGCGAGAGATTACATACAGTATTGTATAAAACAATAGATTTTTTATTACTTTCGGTAGCTTTTTTTAAGTTCTTATTACCAAAACTGTTTAACAAAAGAATGTAGGTTATGTATCATCTAATAATTAAATTAATTCAGCGTATGTTTACAATTATAAGTAATTTTATAAATTTATCTGGTACAACTGTTAGCAAAGCTTATGACACCATTAATAAAAGTCAAGGAATTTTTTTCTGAGTAAGTAAATGACTACATAATAAATCCAAATCGCAGAAATGTTGATGTTCGAGGCTTCTTTTCCTCTTTCTTGACAATAATTATCATTTATTATTAAAATTGAGACCTTGAAATCGATTTGAATGTACTTTCTATTATAGATGGGTAATATATAATAGATTAAAGAATAGTAGATCAATTATAAGGGATATTTGAAGATTTGTAGGCTATGCAAAATTTTGCTTTTAATGTAGTGAGGTTGTGTTGGCATTATTAAATAGTTTAAGTAATTATCAGATAGTTTCAATACATTAAATCGGTGTTATTGTTATTGCAAGATCGTTATACAATTAACGTATAGCAAATCTATGTACTATATTTGTCATTTAATAAACGAATGTAGACCCTAATTATTTAATATAATATAAAACATATCGAACCAATGCATTTTATGATGTAGCAACAGAAAATTTGATTATCTAAGGGAATATTTTGAGGTTATGTTAATAATTCTTGTTGAAAAATACTGATTTTCTTTTAAAATAGTTGATATACATGTAAACTTAGATTATGTCAATATTTATTGCTATATTTAAGGATTTCGTGTAATATTGCATCACCCTATCACTCGTTTTATGGAAATTTGAGTAACTATGAGTTGTTTCGAAAAAAAATTAAATTGAGAATCCATTTTATATATTTCTTCACTGTTTTCTGTTTAGCTTTTTACAATTGAATGAAAAATAAACTTATCTCGTTTTTTTTAAAAGTTACTGATGTTGAAACAAAAAATGACGAAATCCAGCCCTGCGTGACAACTTTTCTCATACATTATCCTGTATGATGTAGGAAACTTGATGGAGCTAAGCAGCATCCCCCTTGCTCCCACCCCTTATTAATTTACCTCATTGCCCAATAGTTCCCACATTTACAGACGTTCTTTCAAACCTTATCTTAAAGAATTCAGACAATTTATATCGTAATGCCTTTTTTAGCTGTGGAATCCCTCCTCTTGTCCTTCTACACTCTTTGGCTAGAACAAACTCTCACGATCATCCAAGGGCCCTTTTTACTTTTTTCCTGGCCCCCTTTAATGCCCCCCCTCCCCCTTCCTACTTTTAGAGTACAGTATAGCATTACCATTTGAGTACAGTATAGCATTACTAATTACACAACTCTTGGACTTACTCATACGAGTCTTTCGTATATAGATATCGACATATTATTGTTTACAGCATTTAAGATTAATAAACAAATAGAATGAAGCTAGTCAAAATTTTGCTATATCGCATTTAAATAAGAAAAAATTATCATACATTCTTTTAAAACGCTTCTTTAATTATCCTGGATGTTGATAAATGATAAGTTAGAAAAAAAAATTATATTAAGATGTTAGTGAGTCGTCATGACATAAGATGTAAGAAAAAATTTCAGTTCATTTTTACTTAATTAAATTCATGAAGAACAATAAAGTTTAATTAACGCATACTATGAAGTGTGGTAGTCGAATGTAAGAAACTTTAATCTTTTTTTGGGAAATTTTCTCTCATCACCTTATTAAACTTCATTTGAAATCTTGTACTTTTATTTAAAATTTTTTACAAAATATCACATTTTAGTATGTTTGCTTTCCCTATATATGATATAATTTTAAACAAACATTTTAGTATTTCGTACAGCTATGTTAATAAAAATGTGAATTATAAAGTCATGAATCTCATGCTTATAATTTGATGGATTATATTCCACGCTCACAAGCTAGGATTGTGCTGTGTTAATTATTTCTCTCATCGACTACTTTGATACTCTCCAAAAAATTTGATTAAAGTTGATTTTTGACATATAACTTCATGTGAGTAACTCGTGGACCATATTCTTTTGAGAGCTAAGAAGACAAAGATGTTAAACCGTATGTTAAAAATGAAAAAAAAAACTTCAGAGATAAAGAATTTTAGGATAAATGTTCACAATAAAAAAAAAAAAATGTTCACAATAACATTTTTTGCGTACGGAAAAAAAGTTCATCCAGAACTTCATGAATATAAAGACAAAAAAAAATAAAAATAGAGATACAGAAATTCAAACATAACAGATATATATGGACAGCCACACTTTTAAATAAGAACAAATCAGTAATAGAGAAATATGCTTATAATAAAATAATCAGCAATATGATACAGCATTAAACACGAAAAAAGCTAAAAATAAGAGCGGTCAACAGATGTTTTTTTTTTATATTCATTCAGCAACATTTTTCTAGCTAAATGTGCCAGCATTAAGCTCAGTATTCCACGTTATTTTAAACATACAAGTATGTGAATGTTAACATTTGTAAGCATCATGCTCACTCGTTAAACAGAAATAATAAAATGATGGATTAATTTTATGTTTATTCATGCAGAGCTTATTGTAGTTACTCCTAATTTCTTTGCACATATTTCATAATAATACGCAACAATACTTTTAATCCTTATAAATATAAGGAGGTTGGCCCACAGATTGCGCAAGTAGGTGTGTTTGTAGGTAGTGTTTATAATTATTATTATTTTTAGATTTAAATTTTTATAATAAATGTAGTGTGATTTTTAGAGGTTTCTACTATCTATTCTTGGCGCTGCAAACTTACTTTTTAAAGTTTTTGAGCCCGTTATTAAACTAAAAGTTTCAGAGTCTGCCATTTAACCAAAAGTCAAAGGCAATAATATTTAGTATCTCAATAAATTTTACTTTGTACAGTTTTTTTATGATTGAATTACTTATTATCGTAAGCATCTAATTAGCTGTTACTTTGAAATTGCCTTTATTACTGTTAAGTAAATAAAATAAGCAATATTGTGAGCATGTCATTTACAACAATTCAAAATTAAAAAAAAAAAAGTTAAAATATATTATGTTAAGATTCATTATTAATTCTTCACATAGCCTCTCCACAGTCCTGTTCAATGTCTCTACACTATTTTTTTTATCATCCTACTATCTTTTACAAGGAGCTTACTTACCGACTATGTTCTAAATCTGTGTACAAGATTATATATATTTTTTGAAAAATGATTCTAATGGAAGAATTTTTGTTCTCATTCTTACTAATGCTTGTGTACAAGAAATGGTGAAATTAAATATTTCTTAAAACGTTAAAATTTATGATATTCTACGTGTATTATAGTTTTTTTTTGTTAATATTATTGTAGGACACAGTGAAGCTTATGAATCATTACGTCTATTTGTATGACATGATACAAGCACATGTACGAATTAAATCCTTTCATGATTCTTAAATACTAGAAACCTTAAGAGTATCGTCGCATATTAACAGCTTACATCAAAAAAATTTTAAATAGAGCCATATTATTACCACAAAGAGATGGAACTCCCTATACCCACTTTAAAATCCAAAAAAAGTATTGAAAATTTGCATATTTATTTGCAATAAAAAGGTGTATGTATTACAAACTCTTTTTCACTTACCGAAAAAACTTGTCTGTCTCCTACCTAATCCCTCGACGGACACATGCTATGTAAGTTATTGGTATATATTTATTATATAACTCTATGAAACAAAGTTTGGTTTAAGCACTTTAATTTTGATGACAATCAATCTTTACATAAAAGAATTTTGTCAAGAAAATGTAAAAATCATATTTTTGTAACACGTGTATGAGGCTATCATATTTCTAAAAAATTTTGTGAAAAAAATTAGAAAATTTTTCTTGTTTTTGTAACGATTTATTTAAGAAATTTTTGATAAAATTATGTGCATAAAATAAATTATCAAGACTTTGACTTTGATGTACATTTTTGGTTGTGAAAAATTCTACAACCATTAGGAATTGCTTACTGTAAAATAACAGGTAGGAAAGAGCTGTTCCCAGTATTTAATCACTCTAGGAAAAAAAGTTGTTGTCCAATTCCACTAAAATGACTGAGTAATTGTCAATCGTGTACAATTACATAAACTGTCTGAAACACTTAAACTTCTCATTAATTTTACTATTGTACTAATTTTTAAGTTAAGTTTACGTGGTGACTAGCTGTTACAGATACTTTTAACATTTCTATTATAAAATGTATATAAATAGTATTATCTGACTTATAAAACCTTTTCCATTTTTTGTTATCTACATGAAAACAAGTGTGAATTCCTCCAGCTAATTTTGTAAGGATTTTATCATTTAAAATACTACTAAAATCATTATGTAGAGGAAGTATAACACTACAGATAAAACAATTTTTGAAATCACCAAATATTTTAGAGTCCATAACATTTTTTTCCCATTTTTAAAAAATTTTTGAAGTTTCTACATTTCCTTTCCTCATTTTCAATAATGATTTTAAAAACTTATCATTATTAAAACGAGTACCTATTTGTATTCTTAAAATGGAGCCCACAAAGTCAATGATTTTAAAATTTTTTCTATTGTAATGCTTTTGCTACCATTTTTTATGATTGAGAGAATGTGACAAAAATCGCCTCCTAAAAAAAATCAATTTATTTTTAACAGTATGTTTTTGCAATCCACAGATATATGTTAGAGTTATGGTAACTATTTCTAAGGCTTTTTTGGAATCATCAAACTTTCATCTATTATAATCCAATCAACGTCTCCTAATTTTTTTTTTATCGATTTGAATGCTAACAGCAGTCTATATTATACAATTCGAACAGAAGTCTAAAAGTTCTATGACTTATCATAATTTTGGAAAGCGATACTGATGCTATGTCAGGGCAAGTCATTGACAAAATTGTTTCACGTTAAGAAAAAGAGTAATAAATTAATGTCTTATACAAATAAGTTTTCTCCTGATCCTCCAAGACCATCTATAAAACTAATTTCATCGTTTTGTTTACAAATAGTAAAAAATGTTTTTTTTTAATCATAACTAAAATTAATATACATTCAGTCAAACGTTCATTCGCTTATATTAATTTTCTCATCTATAAAATTTTGTGTATCCTAAATTTTTTTTTAGGTATGAGTAAGTAAAAGAATTTACATGACGTATTATCTGTTTTTTAACATTGGTTAGTATGTAAGATAGCTTACTTATCTCTATTCTCAACAACCTTTTGGGAAATATTCTTCATGATTTGTCCATGTTGTATCACCATTATTTTTATTTGAAACCACAAATTACACAAAATATGTAATATTCTAAAATGTACATACTTTCTTTATTCTACTTAATAATCATGTTCATTTAATTCAAACTAAGCTATTAGTTGTATTTGATGATCGTAGTTATCCTTAGCATTTCATGAGAAAAGTTAAAGATTGATACAAGTGTACAGTGTTTTTAGTTATTTAACTCCAAAAAAAATATTACTTTTTTTGACAAAAATATTAGATTTGTCATCTAAAATACTGGAGATATAGCAACATCTTTTTGATTGAGCGATAATTAAATAAAGTTATTCGCTACGTTATGATAATTCAGAGGTCTCACGGGACATGTTGACTTTTATGAGAAATCAATGCAAGCTTTGATGAATTTCTTCATACAAGCTAAGTTGTAGGGCATCTAAACACATGATTTTTGTTATACTTTCAAAATTGAACGAAAACCGTTACGGTCCGCTTCAAATCTGTATTTGATTTATTTTGAAGAGACACTTTGCCTTCAAACAACTGTTAACGCTAAAAAAACCTTTTAAACGTATTAGAGAAATTATTCTTTATATGTAATCGTGCATACATAAGACACACAAAAAGTTGAAACAACGTTTATCACGTAAAGTCGTATTATGGGCATAAGACAGTATTTTTTTTAAACCTTTTACAACTTGTATAACACATTGCTTTATTTTTATTCTAGTTAAAATTTTTTTAGCAACTAAAAATAATATCACAAGTGTAATAAAAAAAAAAATAAATATTAATAAAATAAAAATTATCAAGAAACAAAGCGATATTTATATGGCAAACCAAGGTCTGACATAGGAAAATCGAGTTTTGTATTAAAAGAATTTAGCTTTCAAATTTCAATTCCTGTATTAAAAGGCAAAAGAACCAAATGAACTATTGAAAAAACTAACAAATCTTGTTATATAAAAATGTGAAAGGGTATTATTGAAACTACTCATGAAATTTTAGAAAAACAGTATTGAGTTTCTTATAACCAATTACATTACAAACTTCTCCCTAAAGATGGCTCAGAATAGGGCTTTGAAAAAACGAAAAATTGCTCAAACAAACAGGTTTTAAGTTTTTGTTAATATTTCACCAATATTCTTCTAAATTTCTAATTACCATGACAAAGAAAACATACGTTATTAAAAGCCTATTTCTAAAAACCTAACCTAAAATCAATCGTAAATATTTAATAACTTTTTTAGCCCAGTTGAGTTAACAAATTTTGAAATAAATAATGCTCATTTGCAGTAAAAATACACACCACTACACATTGTTCTGAATTCTTTTAGCTAATAATGCGGCTAAGTAAATGTTTAATCAAGAAAATACATATTTAAGATTAGGCACGTACGGAGGTGACATAGAGGCCTAAAAAATTTTCTGTAGTTTTATTATAGTCCTCCCCGGAATTGGTACTTAACCGTATTGAGACAGTACTCCTTGGTCCTCGAATGAAAATAAAAATAATAAACATTCTTCCTTCATACAATTACAAATCTCGTTATAACCTGTGTTCTTGTATACAAAATATTAAACTTATTTTTACGCTTTAATTAAATGAAAATTTATTATAAGTCTTGCACCTTAATGATCCTTCATATAGTTATACTTTTCACAAATTTGTTTTCACACACCACTAATTCGTCAAGCATAACTTATCAAAATATCGAATTCAAAAACTTCCATTAATAAGTTTCTTTTGTCATACTGACATTATGTGCTCACTGCCAAAGAAAACAAAATTTGTTCAGAATGAGGTAGGAAAGTTAATCGAAATAATGCCTAGATCATTTAATAAAATAGACAAAGAATATACATACACAAGAATGGTAATATTTTCGAAAAAAATTTATTATTAGGTTCTAAGAAGTAACCAGTTCCTATGATGGGTCCCGCAAAATGAGAAAAAATTCATTCGTTTCTCCGTTATTTCCTGAGCCCCTCTAGTCCTCCCGCCAATTTTCAGGAGCCTCTATTTTAACGAATCCGTGATGAATTTAAATTTCTTCTACTTCTCTGCCTCCTACACTTTAGAATTAGTATTTTTTAAATTGTATTTAAATGTCTTGAATATAGTTCTAGGTTTACTTTGAATTCTGAAAAAATTCCTTTTAGTTGTAAAATAATATAAGTTTAATCTATTTTTCCACGCCACCCTTGCAGCAAACAGATTTATTTTGTACTTATAAATTAAGAACAAGTTAATACATTATTTTTTATTATGATTGTTTTCGTCTGTCACTTAAAGACTTTTTGCTATAATTTTTATAAGTATACGGTTTAATCGCGTTAATTTTTTTAGACTCTTAAGCAGTAAATTGTGAGTTTTAATCACTGGATATCAGTGCACTAAAAATTTAGGCTTATTTATAATTTCTTAAAACAAGATATTTGTTTTACGAAGAATATTTTACTTATCCAATCATTTCTACATTAATAGTAGTTTTCGTCGCATAAGCGCCTTCGTCTCCGGGGCTATTTTGCGGCCCAAGGGATCTGCGAAGCAGGGCCCAAGGGACGTAAGGTAGCCACGGAGCAATGGTGCTTATATACAGCGAACGCCATTTTTCCTACCGAGGGTACATCAGCCTCCCAAAAACGCCCAAGGTAGGAAAATTAATATAAAAATTATAGTACTTGAATTTTCCAAATTCGATACACAATACGCCAAAATTGTACACGGCACCAAAGACGCCCCTGGAATACCGATACATAGGCTTTCTTGTAATATCTGAGGAAGTACGTCAGCATCCAGCAGTATCTTGATTTCTGACAGACTCTCCCGAAAGTTGTCAGCCAAATTTAAACCTTGCAGGTATCTCCAATCGCTCGAGAGCGTATGCACTCTAGGTCTATAATTACCAATGAGCGAGAGAATCAGTCTATCAAAAATGAGCGTAGCGTTTTCGCTGATGATAGATGTAATGGTAAGTCGAGCTTGTCCGTGCACTTGAGGACCTTTGGGACTGCCTACACCAGTGATCTCGTGATTTCTTGTTTGGTATGACAGTTCAAGCCATTTGAACAAGCTTTTTGCAACAAAAGATTGCTACGAGCAATTATCAAGCATAGCATGTGCTATGTTCGTACGTACGTCAGGACCTTGCGTTCTTACAAGAGCAGTGGGTAAAAATGTAGTTTTGCCTGAAGATGCACTGTATTTGTAGGATAAACGATTATCTTTAGCTGGAGTTGCAGGCCAAGCTAAAGTTGCGGTTATAAATAAATTATTTTATCTATAAATAAATTATGAAAATAAACATATACAATAGAGTTGCAGAACGTATCAATGGTTTTTAAGGGCGCTTATTTCAGATTCGACAAACAAATTTTGTTACAATATCACATCATTATATAAATTTAAAAATGAAAAAAAAAGAAGATTAAATAGAAAAAGAAAAGCAAAATGAAATAAAGGAAATACAAAAAAAAAAAA
>NW_019379637.1:246823-284354 GCF_000648655.2 Copidosoma floridanum
TATATATATATAGTGGTTGCGGTGGTGCAACGGTAGAGTTGCAGTTCCGTCGATCTCCGAGGTTAAGCTGCATTCGGCGTGGTTAGTAATTGGATGGGTGACCGTCTGGTGACGGTCTCCTCGTTTCGCCTGTGCTCTTGATTCTCGAGGGCTGATTAACTGTTTCTCTTTCACTTTGACATCATGATCATAGGTGTGACTATAAATTGGTCCAGATGTTAGTATGTGTATAAACATGTGGTCATAACTCAGGTGCATCGATAGCTGAAAAACACTATTCTTGTGTAAAAAAAGCCATAACTGAGCCTATGGGCGATGAATGTTTATTGCATTCAAGTATAATAATTACTACGTACTATATAAAGAATTATATGTTTTTTGTGAAAAATAAGATAATACTGCTTAAATACTTATGTGTTGATCCATATACTTCATCCATCTCGAATCTGATACACTGCACATGGATCCGCAATAGAGGCTATACTAATAATTCTTTTTATTTATGATAGTATGAGGAACAAATACACATGCTTTATTTGAAGGTTAGATAAAACTACTTCAATGTTCATCGAGTACAGTTAAGAAACACAGTCAAAAATTTTAATACGCAGCGGTTGGATCATTTATCTTTACAGTAATTAACTAAAACAATAAGTTTTGGCTGTTTGGCGATCTGAGTCACTTTTCTCTCACGTTTTATGAATTGATTAATATCAATGAATAGACGCTCATTGAATGATTATTTAAGGCTTTTATCTTATGTACAAATAATAATACATTTACGAGATAATACAATCTTGCCAAAAATACTCCTGAATGTCTTGCAGCAAAGATACTTTTACCTAGCGTATTCTGTCTATCGTCGTATACAATTACCTGAATGGAAACAACCTTAGTCACTCTGCCTGATTATAATCCTGTCCAGACCTTTGGTATTCATAAAATTTAGGGTGTGGCCACATAGAGTACGAATCCGTAATACCAAACTACTTAAGCCCATGAAATTGAAAGAGAGGTACACGAAAGTAGCATGAAAGAGACTTCTTTGACTTTCACGGACTTAAGTTGCTTCGTATTACTGATTCCTTACTCAATGTAAACATGGCCTTAGCATTATTTATAAAACTTCTTTATTTTATTTTATTTTGTTTTCTTACAAGAAATGATGGTTTATAAATTAAATGTACCAAAAACCTCGAAGAATTTAATTTAAAAATAACTTGGAAAATCATTACATGCCTGATCCATACTAGATTCATCCGTCATGCTTTATCCAAAGGTATTTACCCTCAAGTGATGCCACCTATGCTAGAGCTCAGTACCAAATTTACTAGCATAAAAGCAGCCCGAGTAGAAATATATGCGATCTACCGATGTGAATCGCATGGGCCAATTCAAGCAACCAAACCTGGCCGCAGAAAGGTTTGTAATGCCAAGTCAGGACCGGCTGCTGTTAAGTCAGCGCCGTATTTCAGACCCACTGTACCCATTTGGAAGTAAATCTTGTTCTCTTATGGTATTCGTGGTGCTACCACAACGAGATTTGTTCATAGTAAATAGTCGACTTGACCCATTCAGGCAATTGTCAAGATCAAAACCCTCAATAATATACATGAAGGCTTACCACCACATGTTTTAAATTTAAAAGTGGGTATAATTATTATGATAATAAGTATTTTAAATATATTTAATGCTTTGTGCAATAGAACTAGACTTTGCGTAACTAAATTAATTGAGAAGGTTCGATACAATCTTTCAGCAGGGTAGTGAAGCGAGATCAGGGCTGTGGGAAGCTTACGGCACAACTGACAGAACGTAATATAGTTAATTCCTGTGGCATTACATGCATCGATCTTGTAAACTTAACTAAAGTTTTTATTTGTTATGTTAAAAATTATAATTTTCTCTATAATTGGTATAGATACAAATAAAAACCATTACTGAGGTACGTTATTTTTAGGTCACAAAAATTTTCCTATAACAGCCCGTGTCAGGTTGTTCATTTTTTATTTTGAAATGTCTTAATAACAACATGGCTGAGATCATCCAAAAAAGCACGTTTATTTTTTATAACACATAGAATGAATCAAAAACTAAATAAGAGCTCTCAACTATTGTTGAGGACATGTATCGAACCTCCTTTAATATATTATTGAAGCACGAATAACGACTGGAGAAAAATTCGGAAATAAAACTTTTACGCCATGAATCACATTGAATACGGGTAATAATTCATCTTTATCGTTTATATTATACAGAAAACAATTTCCTTTGGCTCTAGCTTTTTCTATGATAGTTCATAAATCACAGGGCCAAAGTTTTGATGAATTAGGATTTTATTATAAAAGACTCTTATTTTCTCAGTTAACTTCGTGTATTGCTTTGAAAATATAAATGAAGAATACATGAAGAATATCGTAGGGGGGCCAAAGGAGGGGGCCCAGAAAGGCTTGGAGGGTAGGCCACTTAAAACGGGGGGAGGGGGTCACAGTGGTCTTTATTTTTCTAGGATATTTTTTACTGGTTTAATGTAATGGGAAAATTTTGAGTTTTTTCCTTATTTTAAGAAGGGCTAAAGGAAAAATTCAAAATTTTTAGAGGAGATGAGGGGGTAAGAAGGAGGTCAAAAATTTTATGAAAAAGTTTTTAGCTTTGCATCTTTGATAAATAAAAGAATGAAACCGAAAGAAATACATTTATATCATATTAAAAGTCAAGGAAAAAAGCTTTAGCCACGTAAGAAATCAAATCTGGATTGAAAGTTATTCACTATCGGACTGGACAGTTTAAAACATAATGCCAAAAGACCCTCTCTGCGAGTTTTTTGGATCTCTATGTCTTCTTTATACGCTCCTAACCTTAAAAGTATTTCCTTGATTTAAAACTTGATAAATCACATTATTAACTGAAAGAATAAAAAAAAAATTGCAGTAGTGTACATTTTTACTACAAATGAGTATATATTGTTTTTTAATCTCCAAGCACAACTAAGCTAACAAAAATATTGTAATGATAGAATCTATACTTAAGGTTATATTTTTTAAAATAAGCTTTTAAAAACGTATATTTTTTTGTCATAAAAATAAAAATTTTTGATTAAAAATTGATTATAAAAAACTTAATGTAGTTTTTCTCAAATTCCATGAGTAGCTTTTATAATCTAACTTAATTTTATTATACAATAAGATTAATTAGCTCTCTTAACAGTTGATTGAGTTCTTTTGCCTTTTTTGCAGAAATTGAAACTTGAAGCGAAATTCTTCTGAACATAAAATTAAATTTCTCAAACCTTGGTCTATGATATGGACTCTTCTATGTTTCAATATACTTTTTATTTCATTAATATTTCATTGTCAGAAACATAAAGACTAATTTGTTTAGTATATTCAAAAAATTTTTTTAGCATTAACATTACTATTTTTCTGCACACCGCAGCCGAAAGTGCTTCATATCTGACCTGCTCCACAACAGATAATTAGCGCTTTCGGCGAGGTTATAAAGAAAAATAGTATACGCGCCACGTTCGGAGGTTAAGAAATGTCCTAGATTTTACGTTACTCACGTGAAATCTGCGACATTTTTAACCTCGCTCACTAGGTGCATAATATCCTATAAATTTGTCCGTCATTTAATACGACAAAATTTTTATTTCAGTTTCTACCCCCTTATGCTCTCTGACACCCTTATAAGCTTTACTTTAACCACTTTTACTATGAGGTAAAAACTTTACATTCTGTATATTCTTTCATGAAGTTAGAATTTTTTTTTAAATTTTTTCAGCCCTGCAACTCCTTTTTTAACTTTCACTGCAATAAATATAGACAAAAATTCTTAAGTAACTTATTTTTACACAACTGGTACTTTAGTACTTTTTGACTTTTTTTTAAATAAAAACAAAATTTTATTTTCACTTGTACTGCTTCATTAACTATATGATTTTTTCAGTCAATTTAATTCAATTTTAGTGTAAACATTTATTACAATATTATTTTGTGCACAATGTTCTAGCAGCTTTTCAGAAATTTTAAACTCACATAGATGTGTTGCTAGAAAATACTTTTTTTTTTAAAATTCCGAATAAGTTTATCAATTGTGTTGTTGAACATGACTAACAATATCATATTGTCTTATATCACTCAGTTAACAAACACTAAATAAGTTAACAGAATGTTAAAACAGTAAACAAAAATCCTGTATCCCATTATGTTGAAACTCAAAGGCCACTTTAATTGTGTTCACCTCTTGGTCTACAACTTCAAATTTGTTGAGAGGTCCAAAAAAGACTGAGACTGAAAAAATTGTTTTTTGTTTACTATAACAGAAAATGAAGATGCATTCTTCAATTTTTAATTCTTTCTCTGATCATAGTTTTTGGTAAACTAAAATAAAATCGTGTAGTAAAAAAGTGGACAAAAATTAGATGTAAAAAAAAATTGTGTTTATTAAAAATCTTTGGATAAAATCTACATCATGATTTTTTTTTCTTGGAAGAGCAAATCTCTCATTTTATCACTTTAATAACTAACAACTTTATGGTTATAGCTTATCTAAAGAATTGTGGTTTAAAACTACTTGAGTAATAGAATGAGTTATGAAACATTTAATTATTAAATACAACGAAATGTTTTTCTCAAACGTGAATTATGTTGATACTGCCTTCATCATAAATTTATACAATAACTCAACTGATAAATTAAGTATCATTAAATGAAAAATATTTAGAAATATTTATAATGGAGAAAAAGTTGGTATACATATAACTCAATAAGTATACATAGGTTACATAATAATATGCAGTTAAATTTTACTTTTTAAGAAATACAAATACAAATACAAATAAATTAGGGAAATTAATTGTAGATCTAATGATCTCTTATAATATCAATACTGTGCATAATAAATATTCTGAATATGATTAACATTAAAAAAAAATAAACATAGCAGGTATTTTATTTTTTTCTAAAAATAAGTGAACTTTGCTTGTTTCTAAAACTTATGAACAATTTATTCAAAATTACAAAACTAAAACCAAGGTAATGGTTATTGAATTGTTTTTTATATGATCATGCTTCGGTTACTTCTCCTTAAAACTAGAAGTACTCGAACCTTTACCTTGAACTATCAGTTTTTTCTTAAAAAAGTTTTCGTATAAAAAAATGACGTGAAGTCTTGCCTTATATTCATACTGCTTCTCTGTAAAATCATAGGAGCATTTTTTCATATAATAAAATCCACTTTTCCTCACTTTTTTTCTGATCCATACAAAACGGTTTTACTGTTCGTTAAGTCTAAAGCTAATTTTTTTTTTTTTTTCTACCGAATTATCACGACAGCCTACTAGCCTAGTTGCCGGGACCACCCACTCACCACCTATGCGTGGGAGTGTATTGCCGCACCCATTTCCAACCCTTTTTACTGATATCATACCTGAATCCATGGGCACAGTGTGAGTATCTCCGGTGGAACACCTTGCCAGTTAAGCTAACACTCTCTGCACCAATAATGAATTGGGTCCACTCGCCACTGTGTAGCCTTTTCCCGGAGTGGACTTCATATTCCAGGACGTCCACTCCTCGGTGGTTAAGCTGGTGCTCTCTGCCGAAGCATCGGATTCAGGCTAATTAGCATTTCCGGAGAAGCCCCATGTTCCAGGGACCACTCCTCGCCGGTAAGGCCGGCGATCCCTGCCCGACGCCTGGCATCGGATCCGCTAATCCCTATCTATATAGCACTAACACTGTTTCGCATTCACCCAGGCCCGAAAATCTGTGGGGCAAGGAAAAAACCCTGGAATTACTCTGAAGGAAAATTCCACAGAGAAACCTGCCCCGAAACAGCCGCGGTTACGTAGGAACTTTTCTCGATGAAAACAGTTTTTGAAAAACTCGCATTTACCGGGAATTGAACCCACGACCCCTAAAACTGCGTTGTATCAGTAACAAGCACGCTTACCACTGAGCCAACGCCGTTCCAAGTCTAAAGCTAATGAAAAAGTTCTATGATTAGAGTTTTAGCATTATAATCGCATGTAACTTAAAAAACATTTTTTTATTAAAGTCTTCTATCAAA
This sequence comes from Copidosoma floridanum, assembly GCF_000648655.2. Next base: position 252,893 of record NW_019379637.1, read on the forward strand.
CAATTTTTACAAGTACTCCAGTTAAGCCTAAACATAGTTTCAACTAAGAAGAAAGAATTATGGCAGTAGCCTCTCCAAAAATATCATCAAAGTAAGGAAATACTGTAATAGCACATTCTGTAGAGATTTTGTCTGTTGTATTGCTGTAGATATATTGCAATTTCTATCAGTATTTAGTTTCTCACTAGTTGTATTTAAATCAAAGTTCTTTCAAATTTTGCAATACTTATGTTGTAATCATTTACTGTGTTTCACATTGAATTTAATATTTTTACTTTATCAATAAAAGTTTTTTAGAATATTAATTTTTATTTCTCATGTTACTAAACTGTATGTGTACAATCCCGCATGTGATTATTTATAATTAATTGAATGACTATTTTTTATTAACTGTAAGCTCAAGATTTTCTTATATTTTCAGTAAGTACTAGTATCATTAGATATCAATTTCCACATAAAAGAATAAAACATTATTCACAAGACGTAGGGTAACTTTAATACAAGTGGTTTCATTGTAACTATTTCACTATATATACACGCGAGCGCACGCACGCAGGTATATATATTCACAGAATCCTCTGTCTTACCTAGCTACTAAAGTCGGATACTCTTGGACACGCTAGTCGACGGTTCCGAGGTAGCGCTCGTATATACACATGCAAAACTCCTTGTGTTGCTTAACTACTACACTCGGACACGCCAGTAGACGCATCATTGACGTTTGACAATTGTAATGTTAAGTAAATTAATTTTTGTCTATAAAGTTTATGTACACCAATTACTGCGTACCTGTAACTTTATTATTTTGAAATTTTGAGTTACTTATACTTTTAAAGTATAATGAAGTAGGTAACGAAATACATTTCACTTATTGTTTTAAAATTACTTTGTTAAATGAGAAATCAATCTATAATAAAAAACATTAAAGTATTATACGTATCTTGTTCCGTAAGTCTTGTTTTCAATAACATCATAATTATTAATCGTTCTATTGGTCATTTAAAAATTAATAATGGTTCTAATAATCTATGTACAAAGAGTAATAAAGAATATTACATGTTCATTTTTGGAAATTAAGAATTACAGGTTTCTATTTCATTAATCGCAGTATTTAAAACACTTTTAATTGACAATTTAACCAATATAATATTTTTTCACTTAAGGAAGTGGAAAAATCTTTAAAAATATGACACATTAAATTTATAATTTTTTTTTGTAAGATGACTTGAGGGTCAGTGCCTAAGCACACGATCAGTAAGAGCTAATTTTGGGAGTCCGAATGAAAACTCCAAAGAATCAGGTGTTAGTTTGAGCAACGTTTCGTTGGCCTTAACGCATACCTCATCAGGCTCAGTCTATATCGTTAAGACGATCGTTACAGACTGTAAGTCGTTACAGACTTAACGAATGGAAACAACTCAGAGCAGAACGACATGTTCAACAAACGACATAATTTTTTTTTTGCATATACATTCATCAAAATTTATGTTCATTTTTTGCAAAAACTTAAAAATAAAGTTTGTTCAAACCTTACTTAATCTGCTTATCCTATAATAGTCAACATAGCTGCTGCTTGAAGTCTATAAAATGCTAAAAAATTTGAATATGAGAGTTAGAGAGGAAATGTAAAATGAGAATAACACATAAAAATGACATTAGTATATCAGTATTCAAAAAAACGACAATTAATGATAGTATATCACTTGATAAAGTAATTTGTGTACAATTATAAGCGAAGGAATTGAGACTTAAATGCTTAAATGGAAGTTGCACTACGTATTAAGAATAATGCTCTTTTATCTTTCTTTTTATAAAAAAATCGAAATCAATGCCATTGATACTTACTATGAAAGTAAAGAAATCTGGAGTTCATGGTTTAAATGAAAAAGTTCTTCAATTTATTATAAATAATCTCATGTGGGATTGTACACGTACAGTTTAGTGACATAAGTAATAAGAATATATTGTTTTTACAACTTATATTTATAAAGTTAGAGTAGTAAATTTAATGCAAAAGACAATTCGAACGGTTGTTAGCTGAGTCCCACTGAAGCTTACGCAAACAAAGGTTGAAGACACATCCCTCTTTTTACGTGAGCTTTACGCCCTTTATTTTGAATAAAGAGTCTTTCAACATCATCTGTTAATAGAGGGTTAGTGAGTAAAGCGCGCAAGGGAGGCTGTAGCTCTATTATTATATATATTACATAGTTGTTTGTGTATGTCATTCCACACAGCCCCGAGAACCCCCACAGACCCCCGTTGAACCATCACCTAAATAAGGTAAAATTCCGTCGTTTCCACCCTTATTCCGGCTTAGCCCATTTTTGTCCAGCCCTCCCCCCATCACAGACCCTAGTGCCTCTTCTCACAAACTCCCTACCACCATCCCACAGAATTTGTCTTTGTTGATATAGTAATTGTTTCTTTAATGATGTCATTGATTTAGAATACTTAAAAATAAACATTATAGGTAATACATTTATTTGAAGGCATTGTCATTCGCAAATTTGGAAAATTTTGTACAGTTTTTGTCAATGTAGTTTTTTTTTTTTCAGTTTGAATGCATCAAAAGCCTCCAACGGACATTCATTACACATAGCGTTTTTGTAGAATCATCCTGAAGTTTTAATAAGACCTTCATACTAATGTAAAAAAATTACATAAAATTTGACACTGTTTAACTACACTGTTTGAAAAGTATTAAATGTTGAAAAACTTCATTTTAACATATAACCTTAAGGAAAAGTCATATGAAAATCAAATTTATACGACAATGATAAATTTAATTTAGCCAATTTTCTTTTGCATAATGCAATAAAATAAAACTAATATTATATTAAGTTATTAAAGGAGATTTGTAATAAAAATAAAAAAAAGTTTAGGTGCATGTATGTAAGTAAGCTTATCCATACAAAACTGTTTTCCTTTCGGGTCTCCTGCTAACTGTTATGATCGTCTTTAAAATGTACTAATTATAAAGTCATTGTTTCAACTGTACCATGGAGGATCATGTCGGCGAAAGGCGTGCGAAACACTCATTAGAAAAGCTGTGCATATACATATGTATATGTATATATATATGTGTGTGTGTGTGTGTGTGTGTGTGTGTGTGTGTGTGTGTGTGTGCATCACCCGCGCTCTTTCATGGCTTCCCAGTTTCTCCCCCTTAACACAAAGGAATATTTTTCAAATAGTTCTGCTCTATCACTGTCTTCCATATGCATTTTCTACACTCAGTGTTTTTAAAAAAGCAATAGAAAAATGTGTAATACATTCTTATTAAATGAACTCGTATTGTGTGGGGCACTTACTTTTCGCCCCCTCATTACTCCACGCTGTGCCACGAGACTTTAGTTGCTTCCGTACAAAACAAAAGAACGTACTTTTAACGTTGAAAAATCGCAAAGTATTTATATACTATTATTAGCTAACTAAAACTATGCTATGGTAAGAAATTTTTAATTTATTATTTTTATAACAGATTAAAATGATCACTTGTTCCAGTAAACATTTTTAAAATGAAGTGCGCGTTTGTATACCACATTATTAAATGAAAAAGATAATTTATTGTTATACGTAAATGTTATTAATTGACAATTTAAGTAAAAAGTTGTTTGCAAATTAGGAAGTTCGTTTGAGATGGAGTAAAAATTAATAAATTATTTTGTCTGATTTCATTTAATAACTTTTTTTTATTAATGCAAAGTGAGAGGTTGGTGCACAGAGCACTAATTGTAGTAAAAATATAGTTAATTATATACCAAGGACTTACTCTTTGGTACATTTATAATAAATTGTAATCGAAAAAATTACATTTAAAAAATATTCATGTATCTGAATAAAGATGTATTTATTAATTCCCTATTATAACTTTGCTTAGGCGGCAAACTAGGTCATAGAGGTGGAGCCACACCAGTATGTCCATACATTCCTTATAATTCTAATATTTATGAGAATATTGGGTATAATGAATTGGAAGAACAATATGTAAACGTACTTTAAGAACCAGTAACTGACAGAACCACCACAAAAAATACATTATACTATTATATTAAACTGTGGTAATAGTTTAAATACATACGAAGCTTATCCCTAGTGCAGCTTAGTTGCAGGGTATCTAGTATTTTTTAAACGTATGTTTAACTACCCCACAACAAAAAAATCGCTTAAATCCGCCATGGTTAAAATCGCCAATCAAATTACAAGAAAAATTCAAATTCGACTAAGCATCAAAAAAGTTTGAAAAATTGTCTATTATAGATTCAGAGACTTGTCCAATATTCACAAACTATTAGGTAACGAATTAATACTTTGAAGCAGTAAATCTCTAAATTAAATAACATTTGGAAATTATGAACTGACGCACAATTGATAAAAATATATTTTTCCGCCCTCGGGTGGTTTTGGGAGGCTGGTACTTCCTCGGGCGAAAAAGCAGTTTTCCGGAACTCGTTCGAAAATTCTCCTTTACGAACCTCGTTACGTCAAATTGCCATAAACGACGTTATATAATCATCTAACAATGAGGTGACGCATTTTTAAGCAATAAAAATTCAACAATAGTGACTGAAGAAAGTGAGACTTATAAAAGCAAAGATTATTTTTCAGCTTGTCAAGTTACGGACAATACTTATGACTATACTTCATATAAATTTTCTAGTCGCATGTTTAAATTCCAAAAAAAAAATGTCTAACACTTTATGAGCTGAATTTATAAATTAATGCCATTATTATGTTCGTAAAAAATTTTTGTGTTTAAGAAGAATTATGGTAAACTGGCAGGAAAATTGTGAATGGAGTCTTCATTCTCAGAATAACATTAACCAGCAGACCTTCATCATACTTACCTTCTATATTGAACATAAAACAATGTCCTTCACAATTAGCATTTTTTAATGACTATTATTATGTCTAAAGGTCAAAATTTAAATAACTTAGATTTGTATTTTGGGAAATCTGTGTTTCCTCGTGGACAACTGTACATTGCTTCATCAAGATGTAAGAATTCTGAACTAATTCATACTAAAAGTGAATAAGGAAATTTATGACAGCATAACAGCGCATATAAACTTTAATATTATTATAATCTGTGTTTCTATGATTCTTTTGTTAGACTAATGAAGAATAATACTTTTCTTACTAAGATTTGTTTCGAAACAAATTATGTTAATTTGAGATAGAACCACCTTAAACAACACACATAACATAAAATGCATTTCCCCACGTAGTGCATTTTGTATAATCTAAATGACTTGCACTAACTCATAGAGTTTTTTTCATAATATTATTTGTGCTTATGAAAATAATGTCTGTGAATGTGTCCACATAAGAAACATTTGTATAAATCAGTCAAACAGTTTTGCTATAAATACTTTGTATTGTACCGTAACCATGATACTGTGGAAGAATGTGGAGAGGTTGGAGGTGTGAGAATATAAAATTTACCTAAGCTTTACCTACGAAAAAATAAGGAATTATTGAGGGGCTCCGGTGACATTGAGGTAGGGCTAAAGAAGTCTAAATTCTATTTTAGTATAAATTAAAAAACTTATGTAGGTGTTTACAAATCAAATAATAATATTTATATAAATTTTCCTGTAGAAATGCTGGATAATATTTATGAAGGCTTATCACCTCATAAACTTCATGGGAAATAGGAAGTGTAGTAATGTTGATAAAGTAAAGTAACTTAAGTATATTAGATGATTTGTGTAATGGTACGCGATTGTAAATAACACAATTTTGATAAGTACAATAATTACTGTGAAAGAAGTAAATACTGGTACTGTAAAAAAACTTAAATAGACAGTTTTTATTCTTATTGTAACTTTGAATACTGGCAACACTTCTTTACTTTCGTTAGTTTTATGCAGACTTTTATTTTCTTTAGTTTTAGCTTCTGCTATGACTAATAATAAAACTCAAGCTCTAATTTTTATTATTTAGGTGGATACTTAATTAAACCTTTGTTTTTTCATGGTCAACTTTATGTGGCATTATTAAAATTTTAAAAAATGGGATATTTATTCAAATAGAAACTTAAAATGATTCTGATCTGTAAAAAGTCGTTTAAAAAGAGATTTTTAAATCAAACAATTTTTTCAAAATTGTGTTATTTGCATGTATTTAACGTGAAGGTGGCCAAGTACTGAGATACAACAGCCTTAAGGTGGCCAACTACTGGGACGTTTACCTTACACAGTTCTTTGATATTACTATCAAAAAAAATTTAACGCACCCGTAACTTTTTCTAACATAATAAAAAAATTTATTTTTGTAGCAATATTTTTCTGAAAAACTTTAAAAAAGTGTTTTGTCAATAACAAATATGTGTGGTAAATCAAATTATACTTTTTTTTTTTTTTTTTTTTTCAAGAGTCTATGTAGATACTTGAAGATAAGTGAAAAGCAAGAAAAATCATGTTAAGAGAGGGCAAGAAAAATTGTGTGGGGGCAGTAAGTAGGCGTTTTTTTATCAAAACAATTTTTTTTAGAATATAGTTCTTAGGATTCGCACTTAACATTGTCTTCTTGTAATAGTAATTTAAAAGTTTCATCATTTGTCATTCCCTTAAGAAGTAAAATTCGGGTAATACCTGTCCTTAGCATAGACGAAATTTTTTTTTCGGTTGTACTTAAATTATAAATTAATGTTTTATACACAAAATGTATACTCGTACCACCGAGACAGTCAAGAAAAATAATTTTTTGTTCATACTCATAAATTTAATCAAAAACATTTTTTTAGTAATCGTCTCATATGTTACGTACGATAACATATTGCTATGCGCGCATGCGCCTCCACTGGCTTGGGCCCAAAAGGTATGGAAATAGAGAGAAGTGATAGGAAAGGGGGAGTGAAGGGACAGAGTAAAAGGGAGATTAGCTAGAGACGTGAGAGCGAAAGGGCCAAGTCCGTGAGACTAGAATACACGCGTAACTTCTCTCAACTTTAAGTCATTCTAATAAAGCATAAGTTAACAATAAGTCACGCTTTTAATTATTTCCGTGACACATAGGAGATATGATTTATTTAACATTTTTGTGCTATAAGTAATGTCGTTTGTAATATTTCTTGTTTTCTTACAATCATTTACAAGTTAACATTCATTAAAATGTTCACATATCTGGTTTTCCAATCGAAAAATCTTGTTTAACTGACTGAGTGCAATATTGTCGACATGACTAAGGAAAACTTCTGCAAAGTAACTTTCATATTTTTGTACAATTTTATCACCTAGAATGTTTTCTAGTAAGTAAAAACCACGCAAAAAATTTTGGAATTTAAATAGTCTCACAACAGTAACTGCTTCCTCAAAAATTTTATTAATTTGAGAATCGTTAAATCCATACTACAAGCAGTCTCTTCAATATTTTAATGCGATGTTGTTTCATGTCGTTTCAAATCTCTAAAACTTTAAGCACCTTTTTTTACATAAAATTGGTTTTTGAAAAACGCTCCTGGTTTTTTACAGTAATAACATTTAATCTACCTACACTCACATTTTTTTTTACTCATTGTTATATTTTCCATCTTCTTATTTCGATGTCAAAAACGTAATATTTGAAAATATTTACATACTTAATTTTTTTTTTTTACTCGTCAATTTTATTTAATTTTTACCAAGCTGTTTAAAGAGTTTTCCAGTTATTTATGAATTCGTTCAATTTTTTTACTTTCAAAATTATTCTTTCTCCGTTTTCAAGATAAACTGGTAGATATTTAACTACATAACTTGTATCACATATTAAAAGTTTTTTTACTCTTCCATGGAAATTAAATAATTATCATCAATGTCCTTTGTAATTTTATCATGAATATCCCGATTTTTACTTTTTTTCTGAAAGGCTATAGCGGGATTAGATAGTAAAAACTGCACTTTCCTAAGTTTTATATTGGAGTTACCCATTTGAAAGTACTCTAGTAATAACTCCTCCAAATAAATTCTTAGCCCTCTAGGTGCTGATACAGACTTCCTAACCTAAAAAAAACTTATTTTTTCGGGAAAAATCATTTCTGCACAATCCACCGTTTCAAAAAATTATTAAAAATTTAGTAACGTGTAGATTCCACAACAGAAATACTTACATTGATTTTCATTAGATTTTTTTGATTACAATGGAGCTCATAAAATTTCTTTAATTTTTTAATGGTTATTTGGGTTATGTAGGTACTTTTTGGCTAACTTTCAAATGACACTTTTTAATGTACTTTTTTCAGTTCCTTCGAATCATGGTATTTTGAAAATTATTTTTGCGCCGGAACATACTAAAAAGTAGAACCATTTTTTGAGCCTTTCTTTGTTTTTTTGGTACATAATCTCAAAACCAATTGCAAAATGAATATTCATAAATATTTTTATGTCTGTTTTTTAAAATATTGTTAAGTCCAACTGCCAAAACAAGTATTTTTGCGCCAATTAATGCTCTNTTTACGTTTCTTCGTAAGAAACAGTTTGATGAAGTCTTCATGATCTTACTAAAAAAAAAAGTCTTACTTGTGGCTCCCAAATGGTTATTTTCAATTCTAAATTATTTCTATGTTGTCCTATGTTAGGCAAGTATCAACTAAATTTTTAACATCATTTTGAACATTTGGCAACTATCAACTTTAATTTTTATACCGATGCTGTAGAAAATAATCCTCTTGTTTTATTTATTTAGATTAAGGTTCTTTAAGTGTTAATTAAAATATAATAAAGTAAAATTCTAAAAATTGTCAACTAATAAATGCAATTAACAATAACTGTAATGTTTTAGATTGCTTTATAATATTTTTAGTCCTCGTCACTGTTTTCGTCTATTACAGGATTAATATCTAAAGTTATAAATAATTCCGAAAGAACGTTGTCTGGTCTAATAATTTTTGATTTGTATCTTGCATTACTAACATATTATATGACTGCAGCTATGTGAGAATAAGATCTTACAGTTCGTAATCCATTGGCACAGGTACATACATGGCGTAGGATACTGCTGTATCCAATTGTATTAGATTTATATTCAATATAACATTTGTAAGCTTTTTGTTGATATACCTTCACCTTATTGATACTTTGATAATATAAGGTTACATTTTAATACATTCCAAATTGATTTTGTTATTATCACCCATCAATTCAGCTAAACAAGATATGGCTTGACCTAACTGATAGGTTCCCGAAAAAAATATTCTTAGATCTCTTTCAGTTAACTCTGGAAGATCAATAATTTCATTAGATGTTATTTTGATCGAAGGAGTGGGCTGTTGAGACCATCTATCTGTCACAGCTTATACTGCTAAACTATTTTCACTTTATTGAATATTTAATATTCTTTCGATGATCATATTTTGTAAGCCATCATCATCTTTAACGCTATTGGAACGCTTACCAAAAAAGTTATTGAGAAAACATGCAATTCTACACTATGCATCAGCTTTTGGTAAAAGTTTATCAACTAATCGCTGGTGAAGAAGCTTATACTTCTAACCTAGAATGCCATGAACAGCCTCTACAACCCATCTTAATTTCATTACATAATGAGATTCATTCGCTTCAGCTGCACTCAAGTTTGGTCTAGTTCCTTTTAAGGCAGACATGATAACCTTAAAACATACATTTTCTGAATAAGGCACCACATTCCTAAAATCTCTATCTACAATGCAAATATAATCTTTTCTCATGATTTATCTTTTCTCTAGTTCTTATATCATTTAGATCATCCATTACTTTCTTTATAATGCATGATTTTCTGTGACCAAAAATGGGCCAGGGAGATCAACAACGAATCCATCTGTGGTTTAAATACTAAAAGGCTAGACCAAAGGATATTTCTTGAGACCTGAATATGATTTTGGTCGGTACTCGTTATTTTTATTTTTTTGATGACTTAGATATATTCCATCAAAAACCAAAGCAAGCTCAGTTATCAAATTGAACAGTTTTTTTGTATGAATGGAAGTGTGATCACAGGCAAGATTTTTTTTTTAATACTTTTTGCACCAAATACTCCAGAAAAACATCTTTTTTAAATTAATTAATTACTGACTCACAAAAATCGAAAACTTTTATTTCGTCTTCTACTTTGAAAACAAATGAGAAAAAATTATTGGATGATGCAGTTCGTCATTTAAATAAGCAAATAACTAAAGCCTGCATGACGTCTTTAGAGGTTGATGGTCTCACAGAAACTAATAATTTTCTCACTTTTTGCACTTGATCAGTCGAAAGACTAGTAAAAGAGAGTATTTGTTTTTCGGAAAGCTCTAATAATTTTATTCTTTCTAAAAATGTTTTTGGAACTTCATCTGAAAATTTCTTTAAAAATAAATATATTTCGTCAGCAGTTGAAAAACTAGTAATAATGTATACCTGTATTAGTTTCAGGTCATCATAAAAGAATTGTTTTTAATTAACTATTTAGCACAAACTCGATTTCCATTAAAAATTCACAGTAAAGATTTTTATTACTTTAAAACACTGCAGTCTTGCAGTTGATGGTAAGCCTTAATTTATTTTTGTTCCTACTGATGCAACATGTTCTGTGAGAAATAAAAGTTTGTTGAAGAGGCAGCTTCAACAGGTTAAACTATATGGTAGGTGTTTTTTCTTTAGATGTTTTTACTGCTACCTCAAAAATGCTTTCTGCGCTCTGAGAATTAGCCATTTCCAAGCTTGACTGAGTGTTTATTGACTGATCTCCAACACTAGTTGAAGATTCTACTTTCACTGAAGGTTTTCGTGTGTCAAAAAACAAGTCTTTTGTACTTATCGCAGAGTTTAAATACAATTTAAATACTATCCTTATTCAACTGCTCGCAACGGTTTCGACTTCACTAGTAGTGCAGTTGTCTTATGAATTTTAATATCTTACGTAACTTAATAAAAATGATAATGTAAATAACGATATAGTGCATTTAATTCAATTTCTTTTCGCAAAAAGTATTATTGTTTATAATACTGTCTTTAAAAATTGCATACAACAATTAGTCTACTCACATTTCAGATGTAAAATCATGAAATCCGTGTTCAGGAGATTAAAATACATGAGTAAACCTGTGCAAAAATTTGGATACGAGAAATGTTTTTTACTATCACCGTCGCCTGGACTACTGAATTAAACACTAAAAACATACACCATTGGGGGCATGTTACATCAAATTTATGCAATTAAAATAGTAAAACCGTTGAATAACACTGAAGTACGGTGTTCAAGCAAACATTTAAGGCTTCGTGCGTTCCAAAAAATTGTCAAAAAAATGTGTAACATGCAATTGAAAGTTGTAAAAAAACGTGATTTTTGAGACATTGAGAATTTTTTACTCAAAAACTACGCATCGTAAAAAAAATTATGGAAATTTTTTTAGCTCAAAATTGGTCAAAGAAAACAATAACGTTCTCTACTTGCACGTTTAAACAATTTATCCATTGGATAACAACAGTTGTTAATAAGTTTTTCTCCCCAGGATTTAGACTTTCCACCCTTAAAATTTGTAATCAGAGAATCAAAATACATAGAAAAAACCTTGGTGGAAGTGTGGAGGCCCACGGCTATGAGAACCTACTAAGCCCACTTATTATATTTCTCGTATTTTTTATTTATGTTTCCTTTTTTTTTTTATTTATCCTATTTGAACCAATGTGAGACGTTACTTCCAAGTCGATGTTTCTTTTTTGAAGTACTGGTGCATATTCTCCCTCATTATTTTAAATCAACAATATTAAGTATAGTAATAATAGTAATCGTTGTACAATATAAAGCTCAGCAGAGAATAACATGTGTAGAGGATTAGAATGGGAAATGCGTAAGCAACTCGCGAAGTATGAACGCGTGAACTTGGCGAAGCGAGGCACCTCAAATAACGTTTTTTGTACCTAAAAAAGACTTTATTCGATCCTTTGTAGATACAAATAAAATAAAAATACGTCATGAAAAGATGAGCATATGCCCAACCTCTTTTATGAAAATCTATAGTATACTTATATAAAATAACCTTACCGCAAATGTTATTTTGTCCTGTTTTCTAAAATGAACTGTCATTTTGCATTTCGTAATCTAATAGTATTAATTGATGTCATTTGGTGTTGTGTTTTCAAAAATAAAAAGAAATGCTTTTTAATTCATTTTATTTTGGATTAATGTTACAGTCATAAATAAATCTAGCTAACCATATTTTCTCTTTACAGTTGATTAACGTATAAACAGATTTGTAAAGAAAAAAACTTTTAATTGTTCAAACAGTTTAAAAAAAAAATGATAAGTTACGTCATTAAGTGTGAATATTGTTTTTGTACACAATTTTTGTATACATTATATAAAGTAAATTGAAATAAATAAATATCATAAAAAGAATAATATGTCTTCTGGTTATTACGAGTTCTAAGTTATACAAATTACACAAACAGCTTAAAAAAATTTTGAAGGAGTATGACAGTTATCATTAACATTTAATCGCCTACTTCACAACTTTTAGCGATTTGTACAGTTATTAAATTACATTTTTATGAACCAAGCTACTGGGAGGTGAGGGGAGAAATAGAGTCGTGGGTGGTGGGGTCGAGGGGGCATGAGAAAAGAAAAAAAAACTTATAAATTTATATCAATCAAGGTGAAGAGCTCAAAAAGGGGCTAAGGAGGCATTTTAATATGTATGTACATACATCCAAACTTATAATTTGTGGTTTTGTATGTTTTCTGACTATTTCCATATTATTTTGTCTATGGTCTGAAGGATTTTCCCATTTTATGTTTTCCAGCATAGAAAAGTTGGTCATTTCCCTACAAAATTTCGCCAAAAATACAGGAAAAATAGTTTTGTAAAAATCAAAAGTTGGCTTCATTTATTTATTCAATACTTACTAAAAGAAATTCTAGTTTTTTATTTAGTTTTTTGGTTATTTCTCTGCTTCTTACCCTTAAAGAACTTTTTCGAACACCAATCTCATTGTGATTAAAGTTTATGTAAAGTAGATACTTTTGAAAATCTATTATTTATTGTTGATAACACGTTAATGGCAAGAAAGTGCGAAAAAAAATTTTTTTATACCGAAAAACTTTCGATCAAGAAAAAAAAACTAGCTAATTTGAACCGAACCGTAAAAAAATATAGATATTAAGTTGTATAACAAATAGCTATTTGTAAAATTACACAATATTTGTCAGTTTTTTGTTGATGAATTTTTCAAACTAAAGCTGCGAAGTGTTATTACAAACTTCAGTGTCATCTTGTTAACTTTTTGCTTCGGTAAAAAAACTGTTTTTAATGTGAGCAATGAAAACATATAAAAAAAAATTGATTTTTGTTAATCTTGAATTTTTGCCACGAAAAATTTTATATTGCAACTTTAACAGTACAAAATATATCAGTTAATTTTGTATACTTTTTTTCCAATAAACGTCATTGCATTTGTTATAAAAAACATAAACTTTAGAAAGAAAAAATGCTATAGCTTACTCCGAAGCCGAGATACAAGAAATTGATGTTTTTATGCAATGACTCACTGATAATTAAATTTTTTATTGCCCAAATATTTGTGTATTATTTTCATGTCATTTGCATCACACTGCCGAAGCATTTTATTAATTTCATTGAACAAGAGTCTTTAAAAAATCAAGAAAGTTGCATTCTAACAGCTGGGGCAGCTCAGCACTTTCATCTGTACCTCTTTTTTGTGACTTGGTGACCAACCTGTTGCAGTGAGCATGGGTCAAAACATGTGCTACGGCTAGCGTTTGAGGTCAGTAAGTTGTTTTACATAATTGCACAGTTACAAACATAGTATTGAACATTGTACTTACTTACACATGTAAAAGGATAACCTTACTCACATATATTTACATGTACGTGTAACTTTTTTTAAAGTAATCATTCAATAACTAGTACACTTTATCTATTCTATCCATCACAATAGTGGTATTAATTTCTTGACTGTAGTTTCATGCATATACTTAGGACTTTTACGTTTCTTCGTAAGAAACAGTTTGATGAAGTCTTCATGATCTTACTAAAAAAAAAAGTCTTACTTGTGGCTCCCAAATGGTTATTTTCAATTCTAAATTATTTCTATGTTGTCCTATGTTAGGCAAGTATCAACTAAATTTTTAACATCATTTTGAACATTTGGCAACTATCAACTTTAATTTTTATACCGATGCTGTAGAAAATAATCCTCTTGTTTTATTTATTTAGATTAAGGTTACTGCTTTTTTTCTTTTAATGTTAAAATTAATGTACTTATTATTAACTTATAGTATGATAAATTTTTTTGTACGGTTGAGTACGTAGCTTCTAAAGTGTAAATTTCTGTAGGCTCTTTGAATTTTTCTGTTGAGTGTTTTAAAGGGCATGTACTTTGGACCATGAAGTTATCACATTAAATTGAATGTGAAAGGTGACAGTCATTGGTTTTATTCGCTACGTGCACAATTTTGAAGCAGCGCTACCGAGGGAAAAACGAGAACTATTGGTCGGGCACAGCAGAAGGCAATGTTCGCGATATGTGCTTGATACCTATAGGAACACAGCACCTCGATAGATACACAAAAGGTTCTGTGTTTATTATACCACAAATTAATACAATGTCTCAAGTGGTACAATACGTGAATAACTAAAGACAAAATTTGTACTACAAGCACTACACACGTTCATACGATACGCTTAGAGGATCAGGCCCCAGCTAAAAACTCTAAGAAATACACAGTATACAATGTATTTCATTGCGTTTTCAAAATGAACATGCATGAGTAAAATATGTACATACTACTCATAATTTTGTTAAAAATTTAACCCTTAGAATGGTTGTCGATGTATAAACACATAACTTTCTGATGATAGTAATGCTTAGTAGTCTGCTCGCAGAAAACAAACATATCGTTTAGTTTCACATATTAGCACAGGTATTGCTGCGATCGCTTTTTCAGCTTGTGCACGTAGCGAATATTTACCAGCCGCACATCCACAGTATTATGTTGTAGTTTTTTAATATTGAGTTTTCTTAAAGTCTTTCTATGAACACTTAGCGTCTACAGAATGTTTTTTTGCATATTTTTTGCTTCCATTTCTTGTGTATAACTTACTTGAGCCGTTCTATCATCACTTGTGTTTGTTTCCCTCTCTGAGAGTTGTATGACTAAGACTGTGTGTAAAGCCTTTTTAACTACTAAATCTTTTGTCTCACAACCTGCTTTTAATTCTTTTATAAACTCATTTGAACACTAACTAGTAGATTGTTGAAAATTTTTATAGTTACACGTAACACTGACATTTGTGAAAACATTGCAAATTCTTGAATCTTTTCATCTGCTTGCTCTTCCCTAAAACTTAATTTCAAATTTTTTAAAAATATTTAACGTTGTTGTCTCATACAATTTTTTTCAATTCTTTATTACCTTTTTTGTATAGATTTCTTGTGGCTTACTATTGCATTGATAATTAAATGCATTTTTTTCTGATTCACTGGTTAAAAACATAGTTGCCAGCATCTAGTGTCAGGATATTGAAAATTCCTTGGAGATGTTGTATTAAAACGTCCAAGTTAAATAGATTTCATTTTTTACAATTTTTATACTTTTGCAGCTGTGGATTCAATGCTACTATAGTTTCCAATGGTGTATTTTTTTTTTTTTTTTTTTTTTTTTAATTGAAAGGAGGATGTAGAATAAGTCTGGTACTACTACTGGTAGGTTGTCAATTTTTCTGTAATAAATAGAAAGATATTCTAGTTGCCCATTCCTTGCATTTGTATAGTTGTATAATTTACGACTAAAAGTAACATACTATAATAACTATATTTATTTTTTAATAAAAGAAATAAACAAGTACTTAGTTCTCTCGTGTAATCTTTGAGCAGTCTGACTCAATTAGAAAATTGCAAGCGACTGACCGTACATCTAATTTTAATCAGACATTTTATGTCATTCTTTTACCATCTCACAATCATACTTAGAACTCATCACGGGTATCTACATCTATAGCAACACCGATCTAACTAGTCTATGTATACGCATCCATCGCTTCTAATTGTAAATTAATTGTTTTGTACTAGTTTCCGAGGTAAGTAAATTTCTTTTGCCTAAACAAATAATGTCAAGTACTATACATATTTAAACATTAAACTATAAGAGTTTTCTATTACGTTTTAAGCTAACACATAATCGTTGCTTAAGATCTTACAATGTAAATAGTTTAAAAACATGATTACAACAAGTAGCATAAAACGTAACTAACAACATCACAGACAAAAACACCATTTCCCAAAGATGTATGTTTTAAAATATTTCTCAGTAACTTTTATTCTATAGATAAAATGCACTTATTATATTTTCGTCAAAAATGCGTCAGAAAATTTTAAAGTTCCATGGATAAGACTATGTTTGATCACGTATTCTGATATGCAAGGCAACAGAAGTAGGTTGCCTTTCTTGTTGATGCAAGATTTCTTCACTTAGCTAAAAAAATAATACAATACTAATAGTCAACATGCATTTGGTTAGGTTTTCTACAACGGCAGGTAAATTTGTTAACTGGCCAGAATAAAAACAAGTTAGCAAGCTTTATTATAGAAAAAATCAATGGAAAGACACTTTCGTACGAAGACAGACGATATAAACAAAGCAAAAGCTGTGATACTTTTACCCATAACGTACCCATGATAATACTGGCACGATAAGTAATTGTGATCAAGTCAATAATGCGAAGTGTCACCTATTTTAATCTTTTCATGATGTTAGATCATTTTTTTTCAGTTCATGTAGAGAGTGAAAGATTAATTCCTTTTTTTACTTTTATTTTCTATGTCCTATAAAATGAATCTATAAGTTTCCCCGTACTCAGAGCTGTTAATTACAATCATTTCCTTTTATATTTTCTCAACAGCAATCAACAATGAAAAGTTACAGTGAAAAAACGTTTTTTGTTGACAACACTTTATGAATTACATTTGGTTAAATATTTTTACTATTTTACTTTCCAATTATTAAAGGACTTGTCATTAGTAATACTCTCACTCAATCAATTTTTTAATGGAGACTACTTGCTTTCTTTGAACATTTTAAGCCCTTATTTTGTTTTAATTTTCGTCTTTTTATTTTCTTTTCCTTCGAAAGCTGCAAATCTTATATTGAAAAATAGTGTATGAATTTTTCAGCTGTTAACAAATGCAATACTTAAAAAACTTCATTAGTAAGTTATTTATGTGGAGCAGAAAATCAAAATAAATTTCATAAAATTATAATGTGAATTTAATGTTTGACAGGGAAGACTACTTGACGAGCCAAAGTTTTCGGACCCTGGAGGAGAAAGACAACTATTATGCAGAGTTAAAGACTGCGGCAGAGACGGGCTGGGATTTTTCAAGTCGATGGTTTATTCTCAATGGCACAAACAAAGGTTGTAAAAAAATATGGGGGTGGGAATAAGGAAAGAGTAAGAGTAAACGATAAAAACAAAAATAGATAAAGCCTCATCTTTAGTTTATTATACTTGGATTATAAGCTTAATGTAATATCAGAAATCTACATTACTGTCCCAGCCTTAATATAAAATATATTGTTGAAGTATAACAGTATAATAAACAAATCTTTCAGTAGATAACATTCATCATTACGTATTTAATAACAAAATACATAACATGAAAGGTGTTCAGTAAATTAGCAAAAATCTTGACTCCACTAACTACTGAATGCACATAAATATTTAGAAATAGAATTTTATTTGAATGCCCATAGTTAAATTTAATTGAAAGCTCATAAAAATTAGAAAGAGTATGGTAAGATTAGTAAAATGCCTTGACTGTTGCTCAAACAAAAAGGAATACCAGCTGTTGCGGATCCAAATTATGTAGATACTTGATTTTTTTTCTCTAAAAACACTGAAAATATTTTGGTGATAACATTTTTAGTGTTGACGCAAAAAAACCTTTCCTATACTTTAGGTGGAATTAAATCAATAGATGAATTTTAATAACTCATAGTGTCAAGATTGTATGAACTTATCACACCTCTGGATAGTAGGCCAAATCCACTGATTTCATGTCCATAACTTTTTCCCTAAAAAGTTAGTTATGTTTCTAATGCAGCAGACATCGATGATTTCAATTCCGATTGGAATTGAATTACCACCTATTTTCGTACATTAGAAATATGTTTCAATAAAAAACAAACGTATTTTATTTCGATATTCTGCCAATACTTGTACTTTCTCTCTTATTTGGAACTGATGGAGTTATCTGCCTGCTAAGCATGCAGCTAAGCAGGGTGAAAAATAAGATTCTTTCCTGGTTGTGCATCTTGCATGCATTGAACCACTGCTGCTGCTGCTGCTTAAAGACAATTTTAGTAATGCAGTTGTCTCCCGTTATTACAATGTCCATAGATGCTACACCGAATAAAAATACGTTTGCTGTCCTGGTTTTCAGGGTAGCATGCTGTCTTGCAGGCATACTGATCCTGTGGCAACATTTCAAAGATAACATTCAAAGGTAAACAATAGATTTGTTTAACCTTTCCAAGTGCATCTATACTGTAATATGGGCGCTTTGGTAGATTTTCTTACCCCATTCATCTACATTATCATAGCGAATAGGGAGGCTTTATATGCGCAACAGAGAACATATATATGTACTAAAAAAAAATTAGAAGCAGCAGAACTTATAAGTGTACCATATCAGCAAACGTTTTATTTCTGTACAGTAGACGATAATATAAAAGAATATCTCAGTTTCTGTGCAGCTTAATATATGTAATTACCCATATATTACTATCAAATATTGGTTTTTGCTTTTAGTTACTTTGTTTGAGAGTTAATTTCAAATGTCACCGTATTAAGTCAAGAGGTTTAAGTGTAAATAAAAAAAGTATAAATAAGCAGCCCTATCAAATGATGCAATACAGCAAGAAAATAAAACAGACTTTTAGTACAAGAAAAATCTTAAAAACTGAACTCACATATCTTTATTGCCCTTAATTTCAGACAAAACTATTCGTTTAATTTCTTTAGTATTAGCATTTGCTATGACTGTTAATAAATCTTTAGCTATAGTTTGAGAATTATGGCTTGTATCTATAAGATCAAAACTTTCTCAGAGTCAATAACATGTTGTATTATCAAAAAATGAAGATTAAAATATTTTTGTTTTCCGTAATTAATTTATTTTAATAGTTTTCATAAAAATTTATACNACACTACTATTATTCTTAAATAAAATAAGAAAGTCGTTGAAATTATTTTTTCAGTCCAGATCCAGCAGGGCCCCAGACAATTTGACTTATTTTGGTTACGGTTAAATAAACAATATTTTCACAATTAAATAGAGGTTCGTTTATTCCGGCTTTTGAAATTTTTTCCTTTTTCGTAGAATAACCCATGTATACTATAATGTAGCTGTCAAACGTATATGGGCTAAGTGAGAAAGTAATGTCAATTTAAACATCTAAGATATGTAACCATGCACACTGATAAAAACAAAAAAATTGCTGTTGTCATGTCATTGTATATGAACCTTGCAAATAGCATAAATTTGCATGACAATTAGCTAACACCGCGGTGACATGTAGCGTCAAAAACTATACTAGTGTATGCTAAAAAACGAGTAAAAAGCTATTTGTAACGTACACAACTTCTTTTTACTTACAGAATCTCATTTTTGATTGGAAAGCGATGAAATGTTCGGTCTGGCGTTTTCATGGTGCTGTTGCCACACCCCCTGTACGAACAACTCACTCTCGGCATTTTGACGATGTTTTTTTTTCATCTGATCAGTAATTGATGATTTTCGACATCAAATAATACATTTTTAATAGTAAAAAATAACTGTTGGCGATTTTTTTTTTACACTAAAAGTAATTAAGAAGATGATTGTGATGCATCTGATACTCTGAGATCAAAGTCCTTAATCTCGTTAATCCTGATTATCATTCAGGTTATGACTTTAAAAACAAATGCAATTATGCATATATATCATNGATTGTGATGCATCTGATACTCTAAGATAAAAGTCCTTAATCTCGTTAATCCTGATTATCATCCAGGTTATGACTTTAAAAACAAATGCAATTATGCATATATATCATATAACAAGCAGTCTGCTATCTACAAATGTATATAGATGCGCAGGCTATATTTAAAATAGTTTGACATAAAAATGTTGTGTAATCCTAATAAAAGATTACAAAAGAAGAAAAACAAATTTGTTTCATCGCAAAAAAAAGTTTTTATTTAATCGAATTTACACCAGTTTTGATCTACAACGCTATACAATATATATATTATACTATAATTTACATGCACATAAATATAATACGTAACATTTTGCATCCATACGTGAAATAATCATCATTATTGTTTTGGCAAATCAAGTGTGGTAATAAAAAATTGAAGACGTTCAAAAGGAGCTTTTTTGACATTTTAGTTGGTCTACCTACTACGTCGATGCACATGGTAATAGATTCAGCTGATCTGTAACACATGGTAACTGTTTCCTACAGCACCGACCCACATGGTAACGACATTTTCTGCTTCGGTACACTACCCCCAACGCTAACGCCACCTGCCTTGTGGGGTACCTAACTAAATTTATGTGCCTTAAAAGTTGGAAACAAGAAAAGGCCTGTCCTGGCCTTCTATACTTAAAGAGATATATTCTATATTCTCTGCTAATGGACAAGCAACTTACGTTGAACTCCATCCCGAATCACCAAGATTAATGAGTGCCATCAATAAAATGGCGTTCCAATTGCTAACGTCTCCAGCGTATTACCAGGAGACGTCTAGCCAGAGCATAATCTGCTCTAGCAATTTGGGATTTCATGGCCGTTCTTCAAACCGACCTGGTGCCACTAGAGCAGATTTTGCTATAACAGCAAGCCAGAGAAAACAACCCTTACGAAGTTCAGGCCGCCGCAACGGCCTTCTTATCCTTAGTGGTTTGTCCCAACGGTATACCCACAAAAAAGGTATTCTCCAAGCCTAGTTTCCCGACTAACGATGAGTGGTTTGTGCTCTGGAGAACGACCCAAGGACAAATTATTATTTGGCCAGTGGTGCGGCGTACTTCCGTCCAGCAAGATCACCGTACCCAGAGACTCTGAGGGTAAGAGTCAAGATAATTGCAGTCAGCCCTCTGTCATCAAGAATAATAATAAGGAATAGCTGGGAATTTCACCCCTGGCCCTCTGAGGGCCTTTATAAGTACTAACGTTCCCTAATTAACCATAAATCTCATCGGTTCTTTTTAGGGCCATCTACCTTACCAAAAAACACATTTTTACTACCATTTCTGGCAATGACTCGTCGACTAAACGTTTATGTAAAGCTGGGCACTATTAAATCGAGTCAGTCATTTACTGGTGGACGTCAGAAAAGGAGTTGTTCATCGCAAGGAACTCCAGCCACCGACGACTCTGCATTACTCTCTTGACTCCAAGCATTTAACCAGGAATCACCAATCCTCTCTGAGGCCTGTGCTGGGTGAACCTTAAAACTACAAAGGAAGAATTAACTTAAGCAAACGGGACAGTCCCCAACAGGCAAACATCATAAACCAATCTCAGGCAAGGAATCATCAAAGCAAGCGGGAGCAACCTCTAAAATGACCGCATAGTGACCACGCAATTGTTAATTCCAGTTGTTTTTTAAGTTTTCAAGGTTGCTGAACATGAATCCAGTGTTATTATTCCTGAAAAGACAGAGCGTCCATGTTGAAAGTCGTCTTTAAGTAAAAAATTGCGATAACGGACTTTATTGCTTTTTCACATTTAAGTCGCTGTTAGTCCAGCAATTTTTAATATTTCTTTAAAAAATTTTTTTTACTCATTTTGGAGGGCATTAACTTCATGAAAAATTATGTTAATAGTGTGTACAAAGTTTATCAATCATGCACCGAATTTTCAAAGTAAAGTTGCTAGATATCTCGAACTTTGACGTATTTTCGCAAAAGTTGATGAGAAAAACTTGAAGATCATACAAATAACAATTTTATATTAAAGTTTCATACATATATAAGTTTTCTCCAAAGTTTTGCCTTTTATCCTGCGTATGAAAAAGAAAATGCATATGTGAACTTCACAACGTGTATGGGCAGACATGCTCAACGTGCGTTGTTTAGTCTGGCAAGTGTATGAACAAGCTTGTGTATTTTTTTTAACGAAACTTTGATAAAATTNCTAAAATAAGTCAATTAGGTTTTTTTAATACAATTAATTTTAACATTACTTTCTCGATATTACATATTTTAAAAAAAAAAGTTCTATAGACTGCGCACCCGATATAGTCGAGCGATTCTTGGTGCTCATACTCGTTTGCTTGCAAATTTGAATCATGTGTCACGCCAATGGTAACTCTATTACTTGTCTAGAGGGTTGCTGTCGCCTCTCTGCTTGGAGTTGTACTATTGGCCTAATCTGAACTGCTTCGTATTTCTTTTGGAGTTCTTTGTTTTCCTGTGATCATTCTATAACATATCAATAGTAGGACCCCCCGATGAAGAACGCACTTATACAGAAGAAAAAATTCCCCATTCCTGAATTTATTAACCATGTAATAAATAAAACTGTAAGCTACTAGTTGTTAATCCTAGTTCCTGCCCACAAGCACGTGTTTTAGTCTGTAGTCCGTGTGCTAAATATTGACTCAGACACTATGTTAACTCTATCAATAGCTGTCTATTTAAGTGTATTACCGTATGTACCATATCCTTTTTTTTTTTTTTTTTTTTTTTTTTTTTTTTTTTTCAACAAAGTTCTTTATGGGCTAAAATTCTAAAAACGACAGATTTGTATGAAACAAATGTCGCTTACCGGAAGTCTCTTCCTCCTAATTTATTGTATTTCCCCCCTACCCCATTGCCCTTACCATCAGTCCCTTACACACTTCCCCTTATCCTACACGGAGAAAGAGTTGGGAGAGGTGCTGTGCGTGTGGTGATACAGCAGCGTCCTCTCACATTGGTTTCAGTGCGTTCCTACTTAGCATACCGTGGCTGCCCTCAAAAGTGGGAGAGCTACTGCTTTACTCATACTGTAGCGCTGTTGCCCCGTATGGTGCTGTTACTGTACTAAATATCTGAGACAAAGGCTTTCTTATCGACTGAGAGAGCTAGTCACTTTAATATAGCTCTTGTTTGAGTGCAACAACACCTGGTGCATAAAACTTTTGGTTATTATTTTGACGAAGACGAAAAGAAGCAGTTTATGTGTTTATTTATGTATGTACGAAAGCAGTTTATCAATATACATCAGAATCACAAATCATTCTGGTAATATATGAATGAAAAATCTGTTGTCTTTAGAAAAGGTGGATGTTGAAAAAAAGCCTGCATATTTAAATTCATGATGGGTTCAGTATAAGTATATATGACTTGAATTTTTAATTTCAAATATGTTTTTCAACAATTATGACGTGGATATATCTGTATATAGAATATGAAAATGAAATGGCATGTGACTGCCGTAAGAATACAAATATAGGTTATAGACATGTTATGACTGAAAAATTCTATAAAAATGCAAAATTTAAACTATCATGCGTATATGAGTAGTCATGTTTTAGATTTTGTTTATTGTGAGAAATTAGAAAAGTGTTCATGACTCTTCGAAACCCCTTTCAAAAGAGGAATCAAGTTTTAGGTTGCTGACACAATTTATGAAAATTCAAATTCCATGTCAATTTTTTTCTCAGCTACTTACAAATATAACAAGAAAGGAAACAGCAGTTTCAAATCTATTACTCAAAAAAACAAAATGTACAAGTGACTTGGATGCTCAGAAAACAAGTTAAATTTGGATGGTACCAGACAGTTTGCAAGAGATTTGAGCTTTAAAACCCTGAACAAGTTTAATTTGTACTTTCCTTAAATTTTTCTCTTTATATACCCTTTATATACCCTATACCATGATTTTTTGAGATTAAAAGGCCAATGTGTGACATGTACAGAAAGGAAGATTCACCATCTATTAAAATTGAACCAGTTCAGGGACTGAAAATTCAAAATTCTAGCATGCGGTCATTACCACCTAAATCGAACTTTTTTCCTGAGCACTAGTACAATTAATTTTTTGGAGTAAAAATGCATTATGAACAATTGTCAACTCTTGTGATTTTTGGCTAGAAGGCCAAGTATAACAGTATGCAAGAGTCAAAATTATATTTGTAAAAATATTTTGTAAAAACACTTTCCAAGGCAGAGATTTAAACCCTCGACCTCTTGTATACGACTCGAGTACCTTATCCACTCTGCTAAGAGCGCTGCCGACTATAGAATCTCGGTTTCTTGTACTTATCGTGTGGTTCGTAACTTATTTTTCATTTTCATACGCATTCACTAATAATACATTTAATTAAGACAATACTTATTTTCTTGAAGATTTTTATTCAAAATACCACATTTATAAGGCAAAGCCGTGTGCTTGTTCGAGGATCGTCGTCTCCTCCCGTAATTATCGCTCGGTGTCTTGATTTAATAGTGCTTGAGTGTCTTAATAACGCCCGACCCTCTTGATAATGCTCGACTGTCTGACTGCCGTGATTTGAGGCTCACTGGGTCTTATATTGCCTTGTTCCCCTCCTGTTGATGCCCTCTTGCTAAAGTAGCCTCACTGTTACCAGGAAAAATCAGTATGGTATGCCTTGCATATCGTACGTAATCCGTCAGAGGCCGTGACGTCGTTGCCCTCGACGACGCTGACTTTTTAATCTATTCAATGTAGACTGTAGACTTGTTTGCAATTGTGCATGTGTGTGCTGTGCTGTATTCTGTTGTTTATGTTGTTTATGTAGTTTAGTATTTCACACTAATCCTTCCGTTCAATTGTAAAGAACTGCTATTCTCTTTATATTAATATTTTTGCTCTTCTAATTATTCAGTTTCCTTTCTTTGTGTTATATAATAACAATATTAATTGTGTATGGGCTTTGCCTTATATTATATTTATATACAAAATTTTCACGAATTGGGCGTCTGCTAAAGACTACTTTACATTAACTGTTGTTGTACATACAAAATAAAAAATTTGGAATTATACATGTTTATTATACAAAAAAAAGTCTATACAAATTTCCTACCATCAGTATTACAGAGAGAAAAAAATTCTTTCTTGTCTTTATCCTATGGACTGTACCCCAACACAGTCGAGTGACTCCTGGCGCTCGTACTTATCTTCGTATTAATTTATTTCATGTGTTGTGATCAGCGATAGTTCTTTTATTGTATATAATTAAACTTAACATAACTCTACTGTCATTACTTATTTTGGGAAAAAGAGAATTCTTTCTTGTGTTTGTCCTACGGACTGCGCCTCCTGATACAGTGGAGCGACTCCCGGCGCTCACTATTGTCTGCTTATAATTGTTATCATCGTTGTTCTTATAATTCTCATTATTATGATTATTATTATTACTATNTTGATAAAATTATATAACTTCTACTTGTATTTTATATAGTTTTAATACATTATAAGTATTTGTGTAAGCATAGCCAATAAAAATAACTTAACTTTTAAAATATCAAGGAGTTTGCGCTTTTTTTTTGTCTCGCTACTTGCGCTGCTTTGGGTGGCTCACTCTTGTATTTTCTTGTCTGCTGTCTTACACGATGTATTAGAAAACTGCTTAATTGTATAAGTTGTCAGCATGCAAGAATAATGAATCAGTGATACTGAAATTTTTTACATTTATCTGCACGTCTGTGTGAGTTCTGGTAAGTGTACTTTACTTGATATTTATTTTAAGCAATGTGTAATATCTAATTTAAAATGTTGTAGTGTATGTAAGTGTAATAATTTATGTAAAAATGTAGATTAAATAAGCAAATTTTTTTATCCTTATAATGTCTCTTTATTCTGATGCAATTATATACTCCTATCGATAACATCTCATTTATTTATTTATTTAATTAAATTTGCTCCTGAAAGCAAGCATGAGCGCTTTCTGGACAAGTGAACATGAACTGTAGGTGCGGTGCAAAAAATCAGCTCTTACGTGTAAATACAATGGATTTAAATGAAAAACATTTAATAAAACAATGATTAGTTTTGTTAATTGTATAAAATTTTATTGGTGAAGGTGATCGGAAATATGTAGCGGGTACACGCATGTGGATTGCAAATAATGTAGTCCTTTGTGGGTTTACAAGCTGAGACGAACGTCAGTTAAATGTGTTTGTGCTGTGTTTAAAAACAAGCGGATTGAAAGATGAGCTCCACGGAATGAGTTTTACCATTGACAAAATTCACAAAACTTTCAAGGGACAGTGTCACTGCATACCTAGTGTTGAAATGCAAACATGGTGTTGCATTACTCTTTTTTCAAATATGTTAGTTGGTTTTTTTTGTAAACAAACCTTACGAAGTTCTATATAAGTTTAAAATTGAATTTAGAAACAAAGAAAGCTCTCTCGAAAACTTAAGTACAACAGATTTCTATTGCACGAATCAATAATACCAACTTTTCAAGTTTTTGTCATACCTGCAATTTAAAAATGGTATAATTGCAGCTCTATCAATTTACTCATATATAAATCTATACTATGACCCTAGGAACATTGGAGAGACTGACAGAAGAACATTTCTGCTGCTCGCATTTTGCTCTTATAAGACTCATTTTTTGTTTCACTATTCAATAAAGATTTCAACTGAGTCTTGTTATAAATGTTATAATGAAATTACGGATAGGTTATTTAAACTTCGATAAATTTATGAACTTGTTATTCTATTTGCACGTAACAGCTAATTTTTTGCACCGCACCTCCAATTCGTGTTTACGTACCACACTTGCTTTCAGGTGCAAATATATTTTTATAAAAAAGCATTAAAGTAAGTAAAAAATCTCATTATTACTAATTTATTATACTTGCATGCTGACAACTTATACAATAGAGCAGTTTTCTAATACATCGTGTAAAACAGCAGACAAGAAAATACAAGAGTAAGCCACCCAAAGCAGAACGAGTAGCGAGACAAAAAAAAAGCGCAAACTCCTTGATATTTTAAAAGTTAAGTTATTTTTATTGGCTATGCTTACACAAATACTTATAATGTAATAAAACTATATAAATACAAGTAGCAGTTATATAATTTTATCAAAGTTTCGTTAAAAAAAAATACATAAAATGGCGTTCCAATTGCTAACGTCTCCAGCGTATTATATCTTTTATTTAATAAAACAGTAACTAAAAAAATATTTCCAAAATTATATGTCAACAGAATTACGAAACTTTAGTTATAATTATGGACGTTAAAGTTTTAAAAACATAAATAACTATAAATTAAAAAATGCATCTCTATTACCTTTTATTGCATACAAAAAATAATATAATAATTCATAGGATAATTTTCTCTAGTTTTAGCATTTTTAGTGACTATAAAAAATAGCCAAAGTAATGACAAAGGGTTGTACTTAATTAAAATAACTTTCATATTTTAATGTAATGGAAAAGAGGACTTTTATCTTTACATAATAAATAGAAAAACTGGTGAGGTCAATCGCAAAAGTATTCCTTAAGCTCATTTATCGTTTTTTGGCTGAGTACAATATGACCATAAGATATCCTTATTTATGTTTAATAACACACTTGATAAGCTTATTAGGAATCTATTTGTAAAAGAAATTTATCGTTGGAATTTCACGCAGACACAAAATCTGAAAAAAAATTTCCATGTTAAATTTTCACGTCAAATCCTCCTTAGAACCTATTTGTTATATGTATGTAAAT
Organism: Copidosoma floridanum; assembly: GCF_000648655.2. The sequence continues at coordinate 280,579 of NW_019379637.1, forward strand.
TTAAGCAAAAATCATCGCTGAAGCCTCAACTTCTTAACTTCACTACATTAGTGCATTGAACTTAATGCAACATTTGCCAACTTATGTCACATGCACTTGCCAAGCGTAAGTCTTGCACAAATCTGCTGTAAATGGGAGTGCGTCGCGTTAGAGTAAATAACATGAACACTCGACGTAATTCAAGATTTGTGCACTTACTGTGCTAGTGTCTGATCCACTCTTCATGCAGTAGTATTAAGTAAGACTCTGGAAGCAGACTAGATTCCGACTTACGAAATTATTTTGTTGACAGTTTCCTGATGTAAGGAGTGCGTAAAAATTGCAAAAGATAGTGCTGCTAGGGAATACGTCCTTTCATGACACCTCTATCGATATTTCCTCATGTAAAGAGAAATACGACGTTAAAAAACCCATCACCTGTGGCTCTAGCAGTAGAGTTTGATAACACAGGTTATTTCTCATGCATCCTATTCGGGTGGCACCGCAGGTTAAGAGAAATTGTTCCTTACCGAAATCGACAAAATGCACAGTGCCTTATTATGGCAAAAATTTTAAATCAATTGAAAAAAATTTTTCAAGAGTGAACTGCCTAAATCAATTATGAATTTGCGTGTATATTATGCTGGTATACATTGATAAGTTGTTTGGTATTGTCATGTATACTACAACATTGGGAAAAACAAAAACATGGTTTGTGACTGTGTCAACACAACACATATAAGTGAATATGTATGTCTGCACTTGTGTAAAGCTTGAGAGAGTCAAGTAAACCAGTCACGAAAATGAAACATAAATACGTAGAAATCAACTTAACCTGCCATCAATATTTATCGTTATTGAATACCGTGATACAACAGATGGTCAAATACAAGCTGTACTCGTGTTTCTCAAACTTCATACAAGTGCAAGCATGCCCTTACAGCATTTTTGATTTATTTTTTAATTATTTCAAAACCTTTTTCCGTCGGGTATTCTGGTGGTCTCAGTGATAAACAATTTCTGTCACTGGGCAGAGCTACCTAAATTAAACGCATCGTGCATATGCAACCAGATGTACCCACACCCGATAATCCAATTTTATTTCTTCTTAATAGATATGTTACTCATGTAAAGAATTTAAAATATATTGACTAAGTGAGCGCAAATGGTGTTCAAATCTGTTTCTTTCTACCTCACTGATTGTATAAGATGCAGCCTTCAGAAGTAGGATTAAATGGCCCACTTAATTTCTGCTACAAAAGTGACAGCTTTTAAACGTTCAGGTAATTCAGTAACTCTAAAAAACTTATCTTACTAACAAATAAAGCAAAGTCGCAAAAACCGTTGTAATCGCTAACTGTGAATGCTACTCAACCAAACTTGCTTAAATTTTGCATACTGATTCTTGACACTTCCTAGATAGTTTAAGTATATTTTTTATTTAAAAAAATTGAATAACAATAGAAATAAATAAGCCCAAAGTTTTGTAAAAAAAATGCTAGCTTTTCACTTCAGTTCAGTTGGATCTGATAAGCGGCGTAGAAGAAAAATCAAAACTACCTGCAATACAATTCAGTAAGTCTGATTATTATATTCCCGAGCGAATTGCCAGATCTTACAGTCTTTCACTGGCAGTGCATGAAACATAGAGCTGGGAATCATGCAGCTGGGTACCCTGGCTACCGACGACACTGTTCTCTAATGGCAGAGAATATAGAATATATCTCTTTAAGTGTAGAAGGCCAGGACAGGCCTTTTCTTGTTTCCAACTTTTGAGGCACATAAATTTAGTTAGGTACCCCATAAGGCAGGTGGAGTTAGCGTTGGGGGTAGTGTACCGAAGCAGAAACTGTCGTTACCACGTTGGTCGGTGCTGTAGGAAACAGTTACCATGTGTTACAGATCAGCTGAATCTATTACCATATGCATCGACGTAGTAGGTAAACCAACTAAAATGTCAAAAAAGCTCCTTTTGAACGTCTTCAATTTTTTATTACCACACTTGATTTGCCTAAATAATAATTATGATTATTCCACGTATGGATGCAAAATGTTACGTATTATTATATATTACGGCAATGTTCGTCTGCTCTCAGCTAATTCTAGTAATAAATGTAGTAAAACAAAGTGTTTGACGATTTTAATAAAGAATATATAGATCTACGATTAATGTTTGACTAAATTACTGGAATTACTCAATGGAAGCCAACGTGAAGGCGGCAGTTTCTTCCATCAGGATGGGATGAGAAGAGGTGCATTAGTTGTCTTATTGCCACAAGTTTATAAGTAATTTGAAAACTTTAAATTTAAATTTTTATACGGTTTTGTGAATATGTATATATATATTACATGAGTATGCTATAAGTTAAAGATATTAAGATACTATCTGTGGCAATAAGATAAGAGGGAGCAATTAGTTAAGAGCAAAAAGCAATTATCATCATGCACAGTCGAAAAATGGAATGAATTTTTTCTTCAATACAATCAACTCCAATGTATGTACAATTAACTGTAACTATTACTATATACATATTTAACACCAATACATACTTTCTAGGAACAAAAATTATTATATACTACAAATATTACTAGATACATACTTAACACAAATACATATTTTCCAGAAATAAAAATCACTATTTTCTTAACATGCCAACTATTATCAAACCGTAAAATAATAATTATATACAAATATTAAATCAGTGTGCACAATAATGCATGCAAAAATATATTAATGAAGTACAGTGAAATTACAGTAATTAAATGATAACGAAAAAGCTATTAATGTGATCTAATAAATCTTGACTAAAATTACAGCAATGAGCCAATACACTGAATGTTTTGGTCCATAAATTATTAATAAGCACAATGAACAATAAATACCACTTAAATAGTGTTCTAGTGAAAAACTTAGATAAACATTCTCGACGCTTAAATAACCGATTAGTGGGTAGAAACCTTAGAAAAAGAAATCGTCACTGTTATTTATTAATAGTAATTACTCGCTTGGTTTACATCATAAAGGATATCTTCGAAACATTGTTACTACGTAAGAATTAATTTCTTTCGATTCAATACTCATTCTAAAATATTTAAAGTTACCGCTGCAATTTTTTTAATTTGGCGCAAGGTTTATACGAATATGAAGTTGTCGCTCTTTTTTTTCGTTATCTCGTGCATCTCTGGACATCCATTTCAAATAATAAAAAATATGCATTCTTACAAAGAGTTTGATAACGTAGTCCCGATGCTCTTTACACGTTTCTTCCGACCAAATACAGCTGAACCTCTGCTTAACTATCTTTTCAATACAACACTTTAAATTTTTAGCAATAAACTTTTCTGTAATGTGATTTCGAAATTCAGTATCAAAAATTTCATAAGCAAGTTGAATAAGAGAAAAAAATTCATCAGATGGCACAATTAAGTTTCCAAGCTCATTGTCTGGTATAGAGTATGCTTTAAAAAAAATTAAAAAATTACTTTCATCACAAAAACTTTTGTTATTTCTGGCAAACACGTTCAAATAAGATTCGCAATCAAATTTATTTCTGCACTTATAAACAAGATAACCAGCAACATACTTTATAGCACATTTTTCCAAAGTAACGTTTTGTTGAGGAGTTATCTGTAAATCAAAATTATCTTTTTGGTCATCATAATTATTCTCTTCAACATCAAAATACTGTTGGCTAGCCTAGGTCTCGATATTCGATTCAACTTCATTAAGTGTTACTTCTTGTTTCCTATTCTTATGAATAATTTCAGAGCAATCATTCAATAAATTTACCGTCCTA
>NW_019379637.1:309722-327659 GCF_000648655.2 Copidosoma floridanum
CTTCGATGATTATGATCCAATTACTTCTTCTCAAAACAGGAAGTATTAAACAAAAATCTCTCTCTTAAACTATCAGTTTATTTTTGAAGAAAATTTTCAGATGAACTCGATTACATAATAATTTATTTTATATTTTCAAAGCTTTTCCGTGGAATAATAAGATTTATTCCATATAATTAAATTCACTTTTTTAAATTATTTTTTGTTTATTCTCATCCTTATCAAACGATTTTACTTTTCATCACTTCTACAGCAAAATAAAAAGTTCTATTTGCGGTCACCCTTTTCTGAAGCTTAAATGATGCAATACCAGTTCAAGCCATGGGTAAATTTTTTTCCTTAAATAATAAAATTATAATTTCAGAGCTTCATATTAAAATATTTTTGTCTGGTCATCCAAGACCATACATGCTTAAAGTTCCATTCTAATTGAACATAATTTCAATGATATTTTTTTATTTACTGTTTCATTAAATAATCATTATATAAACAATATACTCGGAAATAAAATTTATTTATGGAATGCCATTTCTTTAATATTTTTATGTTGCTATGAAGCATCCATTTATGGCATTGACACATTAAATAATTGACGATATTTATCTCATGGCTTAAGAATGTTATTTGAACACAAAAGGTTACAATTTTTGTTATTTCTAGAAAAATTCTCTTAAAAACAGTTTTTATAGTGTTTCTAAAGAAAAACGAAGCAAGAATTGTTTTATTTAAAAAAGAAGCGTTGTGATTATTTTCTCTAAAAATATTATCAAATCAAGAAATCACCGTGATTGCATTTTTTTAATTGCTTTGGAAGTTAGATTGTTATGCGTTCTCTAACTTTTAAATAATGTTACTCCTCATACTTAATTTTGTATAGTTGAAAAAAAATTTTATAATATAGTGTATTGCTCATCATTTAAATTGAGTTTAATTTTAAATCAGATTCATAATTTAAATATAGTGTTATTTAAATACAGTGTTTAAATAGACACAATACTCAACACTGCACAAGCACGCGCTGTAAGTAGGTTAGTGAGGGAGTGAATAGCGGTGGTAGGTAAGCCGAGCGCCATGCTACCTTCTTGTGATTAATTGTCTAATACTCCCTAATTCTAACAGCCAGAGATTGTTTTTGATGTTATCGTACCGTATACAATTAGATGCATACTTCATTTATTACACAATAATATTGCGTAAGTGAATTGTTATACTAAAAGCTTATTCAGACTCCAGAAGAAAATATTTTTAAAATTTTTAGAGCGACTAGTTTTTTTTCCTGTAACCTCCCTTTTTACCGACTCATCATTAATTCAAAATTTTATTTCATTTTCCTCAAAAAAAACGGTTTTTATAAGAAAATACGATTACTTTATCTATTTTAACTACAAATGAAATGTATAATTCGTTTTATAAAATAAAATAACATTGACATCAAACTCTGGTAGTCTGAATTGATACACCCGTTAAGGCTTTGTCTGCAGACTGTCAGACTCCATGTTAACCCACCTTTAATCATGTATTATGTATGTCACATGACATCGATAATATCATGACACACGTTACTTAGACTTGTAAACAGTACATTATATGTTCCCATAAGAAAAAATGTTTCGGTGCAGTCGGTAAACCATCTCGTAAGTATACTTAACGTATATTAATTTTTAAAGTTAACTTGTAAACAAAACTTGTTGTAAAATTAGATAATCCGACTGAATCTGATTTGAGTATGGTTACTGAAGATATCAAAATATAAATCCAAACCTCTGGACCCCAGTTTTATTTTCTCGGTATTTAAAAAAAGTAGAGAATTCAAAATACCATTAGTCTGAGGCGTCTTCTGAGAATTTTTTTTTAGATAGTCAATCGTAGCAAAAATCTGACAGTCAACTCCCGGAGAGTCAAGCTTCATATGAATGTATTTTTTGTTATTAAATATTTCAAATCTAGGATAAGTTATTTAAATAGTTTACAAAAGGGAAATCAGGGTATAATTCCTTTGGATTCCTTTTTTGCACCAAGAATTATACTCTCTTACGTTTCGGAATGGGAAGCATAGTTTAGGCAAATATATTTTAGATTCAAACTTAATGTTGTTTTCTCATCCTCTTACTAGCTCACTGATTTTATCAGACTGGGAAAAGACATTATAAAAAAGGAAGATAAATCCCATATTCTTTACAACATTAATTGCAAGGCTTGTAGTACTTGCTATGTTGGTTAAAGTAAGCATTGACTCTCTGATCGCTTACGTAAACACATTAGGTGTGTTCACAATAGAGATGGAAGATCTGTGATTGCCGTGCATTGTCTTTCCAAGAACCACCAATTTTTATTTGACAGTTTCATGATTTTAGATATTGAACATAATAGATTTGAAAGGGAGTTTGCTAAAATGCCTTTTATTTCAATTTATAATGATAATGTTAATAGAAAATGTGATGTTAGTAAATTACCCTCTAAATGTAAAATTTTTATAAGTATAGTAAACAATCAACTTTGCTAAATTATTTTTAACGTTTATTTATTTTCTTTTACATGTTGATGACATAAATGACATNTTACTTACGATTTTTCTCTTATTTTACTCACCACATCTTCATAAAATTTTTAAAACTGAATTAGTATAAGCCATCAAAAAGTGCTTTTTTTTTTTTAAATTATCTGGGTAAATAAAATCAATTATAATCTCTACGGCCAACGTCCTTTTAAGTTAAATAAATACTTTAATTTACTTTTTATAAAACAAAAAAAAAATTTATTATGTATGTCAAAAAGATTCTTATTAATATATCATTAATATTGTGAATATATAGTTGGGCCACAGAGGATTTATGTGCAATGCTAGGGCTTGACCATTTACATTACTTTTTTTAAGTAAGCTACTAAGAACAAAAAAATTTCTTTATATCTTATCTGTTCTTTAAAGTTTTCTATTCAATTATATTAATATAGTGAAAAGTCCCTGATGATGGCAATACTACATTGCCGAAATATTGGACAGACATAGTTTTTGTAACAATAAATAGTCCTGCTCAGCCAACAAAGTTTTTTCATTCTACATTAATATAAATTTTGATGCTTCTCATAGAAACGTTCATAATTTAGCAATACCTGGCGTAATAAAAAAAGATATTATTAATTTTATTGGACAAAAAGACAACTCGCGATAGTTACCTAAAAAAAAAGTGTCAAATAAATCAAAGAAAAAATAACAAAAGAACTCTAGTACGTAAAAAGTAGATATTGTTTAATTTGAAAGAACCTTATGAAAAATTAAAATCAGATTGTCTTGACTACGAAATTGGTTTAACAACATTCACTCTTTTAGCACCATAGCATTTCGTATTGGCTGGCAGCAGTGGCATAAATACAGTATGTGTTTGCACATATTATCAAAATGTAAAATTAATGTTAGAAAGTACGACATTTTTTGTCCTATTTGAAATTTTGTCAAGTCTTGAAAAATTTTTTATTCTATGCTTTGCTTTCTTTGCTTTGCTTTGAATTCCTGTAGTTATTTTATACGATTATTTTTAGGTCATTGAAATTTTATATAAATTTTAGAATGCTGAAAAATGCTGTTATTTATTCAAAGTAACATTTAATATTGAAGAGTTTGTAACATGTTTGATTTATTATCTTTAAAAATTCTTGCCACATAATTTTATAGCCAAATCACAGAGCAAGTTTTACATTGATCTCAAAACGAATTAAAAGGAAAATGATATTCTAAGTGTGCTAGATTTCTTAAAAATACGCTTTCATTCGTCAAAACACAGCTCAGGCCTTTGATCAATATAATAAACAATGTCCAGTATTTCCAGTAATCATTTATTATAAACAAAATGATGAACTTGAAAATTTTAGTATGGTTTTTCTCTTAGATCACCTAACTCATGATACCGTATGTGTGGGTATGATTCAGACAAAAGCAATCGATTATTTAAAAAACGAATTTTCACGAATTGATAAAATTGTTTATTTTTCTGATGGTGCTCACCAACAATGTAAGAATAAAAAAGCCTTTAAAAATTTATCAATGCATCATAAAGATTACGGAATTCTTGCAGAGTAGCACTATATTTTGCTATTGCCCACAGGAAAGGACTCTGGGGCGGATAACGGGCAACAATCAAGGGTAATGCATCGATCACTTGTTTAAAAAACCAAACAATTTTCGATGTTTCAGCTCTACATAAATGGGCTAAAGATGCGATGAATAATGTTGCAATACTTTTTGTGCTTCAAGATAAATACTTGAAGTATTCTAATTTTCATGAAACAAGATATTTAAATTTAAAAGACTATTAAAAGTACCTTAAGTTGTCATGCAATCGTACCAGATATAAATAACAAAAATCTTACTGTAAAAACTATTTCGAAATCAAATCAAACCAATATTATTTATTAATATTAAACAACATATTTTTAAACAGAAAAAATTTTTACTTATTTTCGACCTTGACTTTAAATTACTAATAAATTTATGTCAAATCACTATTTTCAAATTTATCAGTGCTCAAACTGAAGCTAGAAACAAGTTTGAGCTTTCGATTGATTCTTTGGTGAGTTCTCTAACTTGCTTATGAGTTGAGATATAGCCAAAATAGCACGCCACGAAATTCATCGAAAAAAGCCACTTTTTTCGTTTTTGCTTATACTCGATTTTCTTGCGGTAACTTTTTCCAGGGCCAAAAAAATGGATGTCTCAAGAGTCAAACTGTATGTTCTTATCGAAACAACGAGAGTAACGTCTCGTGGGTATCTCATTTTTATACTCATTGATGGTGTGTTATTAAGTAAACATCTTTCGATAGCATTTATCAGAATATCGACATGTATTCATTTTTTAAAGATTTTTTTGAAACATCAGTCCTAAATATTATCCTAATTTTATATGACAAAGTAAAATTAGACGCTATTTCTGAAGATAAAATCAGAACTTGAAAAAGTTTGGGGAACGCACTGAAAAATGCATTTCGTTCTTTAATCGATTTTTTTTTATAGCAGCATTGAAATAAGATTCAATTAAATAGAAACATAAAAAATTGCGTCAAATCCTACATGAAAACATCTTTTTTTTTTCGAAACAAATTGAAAATGTTAGAAGTATGATAAAAAGGTCCATTTTTTCAAATACGCATAACTACGGGCATAGTTGATATTTTTTGCCAATACTTGGTGGATTATCTTAGCATGATGTACAGAATAATTGTTTCCAGTACATACTGATTCTTAAAAATATTTAACGAAATACTGTCATTTAAAATTTTGAAAAAAAAACTTTATTCTTAATAAGCTAAGTACGTATTATGAGTAAAAATCGCCAGCAATAGTCTTTTCTTTTTTNTATTGGTTTTTAAAAAGTTCAGTACAGAAGGTAGACATTTAATCAGAAAAAAAGGTTAGTACAGAAGGTAGATAGTTCATCAGAAAAAATCATTATTTTAACCTTTACAATGGTAAGAGTATGCTTGAGACCATTACTGCACTTTGTAAATAGTATCAAGTTTAATAGATGATCGAGTCGTTTGAGAAGAACTTTTCAATAAGCCTTCACACGAGAAAAAGGAACAACGATGGTAGAGGTTAGAGATAAAACATGTACGTAAAAACTCCATAACTGAATATACGTGGAATCTAAATACCATACTACAGAAAACTACATTGATGAACGAATTTCTGTGAAGAATAAATAATTCTTTTTATGATAGCATTAGCTTATTACCTGAAAACTGGCGAAAGGTTCTTATAGGGGTAACGATGGAAAATACATTGTAAAAAAACGTTTTTAGTTTTTTTATTTTAGCAAATTATTGAATTTTACCCCCCCAAAATAAAAAAATACAAAACGGTGGAAACTTATTTTAGTATCTAATGTATAGATGCACATTCATATGTTTGTAAGAAATAAATTTTTAAACTTTTGTGAAACTTCTAATATCTTTCATACAATTTTTTTTCTGTTTCAGATACTATTGGCTTCGGAATAATTTCAAGCATCTGATTGTTTAAGTAGTTTATCATACAAGGAGCTTATTTGTACAGCTATTTATTATAGGAACCTTCAATATACCTCTAGTAGTGTGTCTGTCATTTGCACAAAATTTTTTCTTTATTTTCTGTCTAAAAAATAAGAAATACACTTTTTGAGGAAATTACAAAAGAAAAATCTTTACAAAAAAACTGTTCAGCCTTGCTATACAACACTTATGTTAAGCACCCTTTTTATTCTCAATCTATGTGCTCCATTCACATTTAGTGCTTAATGGCCTTCATACAGCGAAAGAAAAGCATGTTAAAAAACTTTTAAATTAGAGACTATATGCCAAAAGTATTCATTCAGAGCTTATTCATATTCAAAGCTGGTGTCTTAACGGACAGAAATAGAAACACTTCTTTCTTGGCCTTCTATTAACAATCATATGAAACCGTCAAGTATCTGAAACATAAAATTTTTTAGTTGCAACATTCCTTCGAGAGATTTTATTCGTCCTAGGTATGATAACTTTTTTTTATATACAATAAAGTAAAAACAAATGTTCATCTCCAACATTCCTAGGAAAAGAGTTAACTTTTCTGATTACTTAATGTTTTTTTGATAAATAATATTGTTTTGTTTCAAATTTTCTTTCACATTATTTTCAAAGCAAACAAAAATTTCGTGAAATGACAGATACTTTTACTTTAATATAAACAAATCCATTTTTTTTTTTAATTTATCTAATAATTTGACAATAAAGCAACATTTCTACCTACTAGTAATAAATCATATTTTGCTATTTTTATCTCTATATGATTGACATGCATGTAAAATAATTATAAACTTAGCATCTTCAACACCATGTTATTGTAATATATGCAACTTTTTGCAAGTATCCACAAGGTCTCCCACTTGTTCCACCACATATTATTAAAGTTTCCGATGACCTTCTCAAAGGATTTTTTGATTTCTCCTTCTTCAACGATACTTTCTGGATTTTAGATCTTGAACATCGTTTTCCTTGGTAGTAATCATCTTTCCTTGACCAGCTACCGACTTTTTGAAAAATTCTGCAGCATTCTTGACTCCTATAGCTTTTAAGATCAGATCTCTATTTTTAGTGACGACAACACCTTCCATAACAGCTCCTGTCTCGTCAGAGTTAAAGTTTGCCTTGATGGACTTAAATAAGTACTCCTACAATTTTTCACCTACCTTTACCTACCTGCTTCTTTTTACTCGTTCTGTTCCCTTGAGGGCACAGTCTAGAGATTTTTTCTGAGCATGGCGAGTGGAATGATCTCTTCTAGTGTTCTTCTTTAATTAGAATATGTTCTCTTATGATTGCTGCTGATTTCAGGTGTTTAAGAGTAGCTTTCAGACCTTTTTCCATCCACCACCTGAGGAGGCGCCTCGTATGGAAAAACTAGCAAAACCTCACTCGTATATTACTTATATTTTGTTCGTGAACTTAGTTGTTGAACATGTAATTCTGCTCTCAGTTTTTTGTCGTAGACATGTAGTAGTCTGCAACGATTGCTGGAACTATTCCGGCTTAGCCTAATGAGGTTAGCTTAAGACCAATGAAACGTTGCTTAAGATAACATCAAATATCATGGAATCTTCATTTTTGTTCTTTGATTAGCTCTTTAATGACTGTCTACTTATGCACTGATTCTACTAGTCATAATATTACGTTCATTTTTATAATATGTATTCCTAATGAAGTCTTAACGTAATGAATAAAATCATAATTGATTTTTCAATAATCCTTTATTGATGCAGAATAGATTTTTTTTTGTTTAAGCTGCAGTGAGACTAGAAATGGGTTAAAGAGAGGGATGTCGAGAAAATGATACAATGATGAAGACAGTAAGAAATCAAGCATAACGAGTTTCGCAATAAATGGACTGGAGTCTTAACTAATAAACTTTTATGTTTATTTAAATACCTCATGGTACTAAATTTATTTTATCGTTTAAATTAAGAATAATCCTTCTCATAGTGTTTCTATAAACGAATCAAAAAAGAGCACGTGCTATACACCTGTTACAAAATAAGTGAAGTATCTTTATTCTGAAAAAATTGTTACCTTCTCGTCAACTTCTAATTTCCAATGAGTAAATTAACTCAATCATAAGGTCATGATATTAACGGGAATACATCATCATGGTTAATTACTAAAAAATTGGTGTGCCAAAGAAAGGTACTATTTTCGTAAACAGGAAAAAAACAGCAAATATAGGCTAAAATTGGGTTCTACCTTAAATAAAAACCAGAGTTAGGTATTGTACCCTTAAAATTTAGAATTAGCGGCCTTAACATTACCCAATAACGTCAGATAACTGATATTCCAAGAGCTAACTGTAAGAATTATCAGAAATATTTAGAATCATTCAGTGCATAAAAGTACAAAAAAAGATAATTTAAAATAATGTTGTTAAAGTGACCTGAACAATAAGTATACAAATCGTTGGATCTCACTAATAAAACTAATTTTGATTTACTTTTATGTTTATAGATTCAAATCTAGTCATGGGATTCAAAACTTTAATATACTCTCATTAAGAGCGGTTATCAGGATATGCTACTTAACTAAAATAATTTTATAATACCTATCATGTGTTAGTCATTTAATACCAGTGTCTAGGATTTAAAAAAAAAAAAAACAATCGTCTGCAATTTCATTTTTTGCCATAACAGATTCATATTGACGTACTGCAATACACTGTATAATACTTTTTATGCCTTCTTGTTATGTACATATATTTACAGAGCTCTTTAAGTTACTTGCTGTTCTATTTTTACCTTATTCTCAAAAGATACTGTCTATGCAAGGAACGATAGAATAGAAATTTTAATTGTTTACCTTAACGAGTGGAACTTCCAATTCATAAACAATTACTTTGTTCCAAAGTATGTTATCAACTAATGTATACTGTTAAAAAGTTAAGAAATTCCTATTAAATTGTAAGTAATACTAATAGAAACTGATCATGAAAAAAATTTTTTTAAATTCATCTAAATTTTGTACTTGAAAATAATTTTAATGAACAATTTTTTCATTGCTTGAATTGCATATTTAAAATAAGGCTTAATTGTTTTCTACATTGCCAAATATCAGTTCATGAACTAAGTGATTTATCATTTATTTGGATTTTCATTTGGACTGGAATAGTTTTCCCGTAATCTAATAGATTTTCACTTTTTTTACAAAAAAAATTATTAAGCTGAGAATTGATGAACATATATATCAAACGTGAATGTAGACAAATGACTTTTATTTTTAAGCATCCAGACACTTGCCACTTTATTCCACCATCAAAACATATTGCATGTATACATAATAAGAAAATAAGTTTAATATCAACCACATTGACTATATTTTTGAATGACTATTTTAGGCAATCTGACGAACCTTAAGACTCGCTTTATCATTCCTGTGGACCTAAATGCACTCATTTACAAGAATGCGGTGTTGCTGGCACAGTATAACTTGCACTTTGGTAACAAGACCAATATGGATAACTACAACCGTCGTGCGACTGAATGGGAGCAAGCAGTTACCGCTATTCTTTGGCATGACGAAGTTGGTGCCTGGCTTGATTATGACATGTTGAACAACCTAAAACGTGATTACTTTTATCCCACAAACGTTCTGCCTTTATGGACGGGCTGCTACAATTCTCAACGGCGTGAAGAACACATTTCCAAAGCCCTTAAATACCTCGATAAAAACAATATCATGGAGAATCATGGTGGTATTCCCGCCACCCTTGAACACTCTGGTGAGCAGTGGGATTATCCTAATGCATGGCCCCCTCTTCAAGACTTTATAATTATGTCACTTGATAACACCAATGACTCCTGGGCCAAGCAACTGGCATATGACCTTAGCAAGATCTGGGTGCGTAGTAACTACAAAGCTTTCAACAAAACGAACAGCATGTATGAAAAGGTGAGCATAATAATATATAACTTGTAGTATTTTATGTAAATTAAGGTTTTGTCATTGCTCCTATTATCAGTTCTTTTTTTTTAAATGGAACAAACATTTATTCATATTACAAAGTTAGTAATCATATTTCTCTTTTGTTTTATAGTACGATGCGACGGTGCTAGGTGGTTATGGAAGTGGTGGCGAGTATGAGGTACAGTTGGGGTTTGGATGGTCTAATGGTCTTATCATTGACTTGCTAGATAAGTACGGTGACCGGCTTACTATTGAAGATAGTTTTCTAGCTTCCAATACAACAATGACGCGCAATCAAGCTAGCCTGGTGGCGATGGTCTCGACATCTGGTCAACTTGTGACTGGTGTCTGCGCCCTCATCATATCTCTGGCTGCGGGTTTCATTGGGTGAGGTTAGTTTTGTTTATCTTACCTGAATTTTCATATTATTCTCGTTTTTACTTATTTTTGTTTGCGTGTGTATATTGGATGCTTAAATGTGTTTCCACTATTTACTCACATTGTCATTAACATTACTTAAGCGTAAAGTTAAAGAGGGCTTATCATTTACATAAAATAACTGTAAACAAGCTTTAAAATTTAACATATTTTGTTATATTGCAGTATTATTAACAATCTGCCTTACTATATTATAAATGTCAAGTTTTGTTCTTACAAAACAGTATGACACTGATAGTAAACAGCGAGTTATATAGAAGTAAGGTTCTGTTAAAGAGTATTCAGTGGGATCAAAAAAGTGTAATATGGTGCGAGTCACTTAAACCAAATGCAACTATCATTGCTAATCAATATCAGAAAAAATAGCGTATCTAATTAAAGTACTCAAGAAGAAAAGTCCAGAATATGTCAAAACGAATAACAATTGTATTTTTTGTCATACAAGTGCCATTGTCACCTGGACTACTTTAGTGTTTACATGGATGTGTATGGATTAAAATCCCGTCGAAAAATATGAAGATATTTTTTCGGGCTTTTTGAATGGAATAATTATCCAAGATTCTGAAACCCCACTTACCCACTTTCTAAAAATCAAATAGGACATTTGTCTGATGATGTCTGGACCTCTAGGGCTTCCTTTTTAAATGGAAGCCAATCCCTGGTCAGCTCATACGTACAGTCAATATTGGTTTTTAAAAAGTTCAGTACAGAAGGTAGACATTTAATCAGAAAAAAAGGTTAGTACAGAAGGTAGATAGTTCATCAGAAAAAATCATTATTTTAACCTTTACAATGGTAAGAGTATGCTTGAGACCATTACTGCACTTTGTAAATAGTATCAAGTTTAATAGATGATCGAGTCGTTTGAGAAGAACTTTTCAATAAGCCTTCACACGAGAAAAAGGAACAACGATGGTAGAGGTTAGAGATAAAACATGTACGTAAAAACTCCATAACTGAATATACGTGGAATCTAAATACCATACTACAGAAAACTACATTGATGAACGAATTTCTGTGAAGAATAAATAATTCTTTTTATGATAGCATTAGCTTATTACCTGAAAACTGGCGAAAGGTTCTTATAGGGGTAACGATGGAAAATACATTGTAAAAAAACGTTTTTAGTTTTTTTATTTTAGCAAATTATTGAATTTTACCCCCCCAAAATAAAAAAATACAAAACGGTGGAAACTTATTTTAGTATCTAATGTATAGATGCACATTCATATGTTTGTAAGAAATAAATTTTTAAACTTTTGTGAAACTTCTAATATCTTTCATACAATTTTTTTTCTGTTTCAGATACTATTGGCTTCGGAATAATTTCAAGCATCTGATTGTTTAAGTAGTTTATCATACAAGGAGCTTATTTGTACAGCTATTTATTATAGGAACCTTCAATATACCTCTAGTAGTGTGTCTGTCATTTGCACAAAATTTTTTCTTTATTTTCTGTCTAAAAAATAAGAAATACACTTTTTGAGGAAATTACAAAAGAAAAATCTTTACAAAAAAACTGTTCAGCCTTGCTATACAACACTTATGTTAAGCACCCTTTTTATTCTCAATCTATGTGCTCCATTCACATTTAGTGCTTAATGGCCTTCATACAGCGAAAGAAAAGCATGTTAAAAAACTTTTAAATTAGAGACTATATGCCAAAAGTATTCATTCAGAGCTTATTCATATTCAAAGCTGGTGTCTTAACGGACAGAAATAGAAACACTTCTTTCTTGGCCTTCTATTAACAATCATATGAAACCGTCAAGTATCTGAAACATAAAATTTTTTAGTTGCAACATTCCTTCGAGAGATTTTATTCGTCCTAGGTATGATAACTTTTTTTTATATACAATAAAGTAAAAACAAATGTTCATCTCCAACATTCCTAGGAAAAGAGTTAACTTTTCTGATTACTTAATGTTTTTTTGATAAATAATATTGTTTTGTTTCAAATTTTCTTTCACATTATTTTCAAAGCAAACAAAAATTTCGTGAAATGACAGATACTTTTACTTTAATATAAACAAATCCATTTTTTTTTTTAATTAAAAAATATATTAAGAGTCAAAATTCAATATAAAAAAAAAATTAAAAAATCAATCTAGTGTAGCTAATTCATGTACCATACAAAAGTGATGATTGTATCACTTTTAGAAGATTCCAACATTTAAAAAATTTAGGTGCCCCTTGTACTTCTTAAGCTGAGTGGTTACTTTGATTCAATTTAGCTGCACCTATACTTTGCCTCGAAGTAACATAGAGGTATGAGAATACAGTAGCAGAGAAAAGCAGTTGAGAATCGAGTAGCATAAAGAGGCAGTTAAAAATTGATTGGTACGAGAGAAAGTACTTTATAATGTTGGTGAACGCTGTATGTAGGGTTTCACTGTAAATTAAGGGTACGAAAATAATGAAATAATTAGTTGGAAAGCTGAAATTTTATCTTTATTAGTACAACATAACCTACGAATTCTACGGTTGGCGGTTCCGTAACAGATGGTGTGAAAAGCTCTATATTATAATGATTTGATGGTATGGAATTCCTTACCTATGACATATCTTCTTTTAAAAAATCAAGTGGTTTCTCATGCCAAAATTTCCTCTGTTAAGATTTGTAATTCCTAATACGCTTCTTACTTCTTATAGTTATTTAATTTCTTAACTTTAAGTACTTCCGTAGGTAAGTTCTACACTACAGAGTAAACTAACGATTTCTAATCGGTGATTTTGAGAAAACGTGTAACGGAAATGAATTTTGCATTTAATCTCCCCCCTTTTCCTGGCCTCACCCGGCCTTTTTCTGCTCCTTTTGCCTTATCCCACTGACCCTGCCACCCTGCACATACCATACCACACCATACTGTCCAAGCGCATGTGCCAAAAAAGTCAACTGTTATTTTTATTGAATTATAATCTTTTATGCTACAACTAATTATACAGATATAAAAAGAAAATAGACACTTTTTTCAAGAAACGAATCACCGATCTTCTTCACGCTAGCAGAGTATCTTATCCACTCAACTACTAACCACTCCAATAAATAGAAATTTCTTTTTCATTGTTATAGTGTAATTCGTAACTTTTTTGTAATTTAAATATTCATTTGCTGTTTATTAATTCATTTAGTTTAGTTACACATACTTTTATTTGATACATTATTCATTTAAAAATATTTTTTTTTTTAAATTATCTGGGTAAATAAAATCAATTATAATCTCTACGGCCAACGTCCTTTTAAGTTAAATAAATAATAAAATAAAGCAAGTATAGCATTATGGTATGTCGTATTTAGCTACAGTCATCACTGTTAAATAGTAGAGTACTTTTTTTGCAATATTTTTATATTTTACTGCACGTTGTGTGACCTTCATAAAAATCTAGTACAGCAAAAAAAAAAAACATAAAATGTTGAACTTAATTTTTTCCTGCAAATTCTAGGACAAGTAAAAAACGTATGTATCATTAAACTATTTCATATTTGATATGGTAGCTGACAAAATATGATGAGTTGTCTTTTTCTACAATAGACAAAAAAATAATTTTAAAAATTTTAAATAATTTTCCTTTAATTAATCAGACAAAATATGGAGAAAAATATGAAACAGATATTTTTTTTTCTACGTGAAATGATGGTACTACTAATAAAATGTATGCTAATCGACGAAGATAGAGCTCACCAAAATTAAGAGTAACTTTCTTTTAGAGTTATATTTAGTTTGCATATACCCTTACAACATTACTGCATAAATCAAGTAACTATAACATGTTTTAGCGTAAGCCTTTGACTGATTTTGCTTATGTAAAAATCGAACTGCCGGAACTTCGTACATATTTTTTTCTTATTCGTTTTTTAAACTTAAAAAAACTGTAGTCTTTAAAAAATTTCAATTCCAACATTCTAGTCCCATGATCCTTAAATAGGAAATCATTCTCTGTCTAGTGGCATATGCTCACTTTAAAAACTTTTAGAATAGAACAAAGTTATTTAAANCATACGAGATTCTATTAACACATTAATTGATTTTTATTTAGTTTTATTCTATAACAATTTTTTTATTCGTGATAAAGGTCATTTTTCGACTTAAAAATGTTTATCACAGTTAGCTGGGTGAAGATTCAGAGAAATAAGAGGAGCGCAAATATGCAGCAACGTTGCAATTACTTTACTTAAATGGATATATTTATAAACTAGCGGCAACCCGTCTCTGCTTCACCCGAGACTTACTAAATGGAACACCGTCGTGTGTTAACATGTAATGTAAAACGTTTTCAGTTAGTCATTTTACTTCTATTCCTGACACTTCTCAGAACAAAAATCTTCTTATTAAAAACATATTTGTTTGGAATCCATACAGTTTATTTGTTCAAATAATAAGCTGTAAAAAATAAAAAAAATGTAATTGTGCTGAAAAGTACTGTGCATTCCTTATGCCATAAAATAATCGTTGGCCCTGAAGGGCCGTTGATTTGCAATTTTTTCTGTATAATCTACGAAAAGGACTATCTTTTGAAGCTGTTAAGATTTAAAACTTCCAAAAAATATGTATTAAAAAAAATTTTTTTCTCTTATCTCACAACTTTATTACCAGAGCAACAAAGTCCTGGAACTTAAACTCTACATTTTTTATTGTCACAAAAACACAAATAAATTTTCTACTTATTTAAAAATCTGAATTTAGATCTTTAAAGATTTCAGGGATTACTGTGAGGGTACAATGAAAAGCTGATCTCTCACGTAATGGATTATTTATTTGTGGATTTAGACGCTGCTGTTACAATCTCGATAAATTTTCTGCGTCACTTTCTTGACGCCTGAAATTGTATTTATTAGATACATTTCAAGTTTTTCTTCCAATTCACGCTTTTGTGACTTTTAGCATACTTAAGACTTTTGTGACCCCTAATGGCTGTTTTCTGTCAACTTTGTTAAGTTCTAATAAATTTGTTGGCAAGGTAGTTCGACGTCCGATGGCCCTAAAAAAGACTGGTGAGCTTCTTAAGTAAACTCTTTCTTGACTTCAGTTAACAGCTATTGTGACTGCCTGGATACCTCAGGGTAATATTATCTGGCCTGCTGTTGAAGTCCCAGACTGATCGGGAGAAAAATTGCCAAGTTCGAAGCCTTGGAGCTAGTTACAGAGATCTTTCCCAACGTCTCCTAGTGTAACGTCGAAGACGTTGGTGTCAAAAGCACTTTTTTTACGGACTCAGTTATATTGATAATCGAAGATGGAGAGATCGGTTCGTGATGCTTGCCCGTTAGAGACTGTCCCGTCGGCTCAAGTTTTTTTCTCTTCATAGCTGTTAGGTTCGTCCAGTGCAGACCTTGGAGAGGATCGGTGATTTCTGGTTGAATGCTTAGAGTCGAGAGGGTAATGTAGGGTCGTCGGTCATTGGGGTACCCCGCCATGCGAAGAACAACTCCGCTCGTGATGACTCCCAGTGAATGACTGACTTGGTTTAATAGTGGCCGTCTTTAGTTAACATAGTCTTTTAGTCGACGAATCGTTTCCGGAAATGGTAATAAAAATGTATTTGTTGGCAAGGTAGTTTAAACTTAAGTGGCCCTTAAAAAATCCTTGAGATTAATGGTTAAGTAAGGAACGTAAATACTTACAATGGCCCTAAAAAGGGCCAGTGGTGAAACTTCCAGCTATTCCTTATTAATATTCCTGATGATGACGAGCTGGCTGCGGGTAGCTTGACTCTTACCCTCGACGTCTCTATGTACGGAGACTGTGAGGAAGGTACGCTGCTGACCAAAGAATATATCGTCTTCGGGTCGTTCCCTGGATAACCAGCCGCTCATTTTTAGTCAGAATAATGTGGTAATGTCGTTGGGGACACGACTACTGAGAAGGGTATCGTTATGGCTGCCTGCATACTTCAGGGCTGCCCTCCCTGGCCTAAATTGGTATCCAAAAATTCTCTGACGGCACCAGGTGGGATGGTGGACCAGCTTCACAACTCTGAAGTGTTGGAGCAAGTTGTGCTCTGGCTCGATACGTCTTCTAGTATTCTGCCGGAGACGTCATCGGTTACAATAATTTTTTATTAGTGGCTCTCGTCAATCCTGGGGATTCAGGGTGGATGTAGACAAAGGTGCCTTGCCCATTAGAGAAGAGTGTCGTTGGTGACCGGGATACCCAGCTGCACGACTATCTTCTACATTCTCGATGCAGCTCACTGAACTACCGGTACATGACTGCAGTAACTTTTGGGACGCTCCAGCGTATCATAACCACACTTAGTTAATTCGTTTACAGGTAGCCTCGATTTGATGTCGACGCTACCTAGCGGATCGTACTGAACTAAAGTGAAAAGCTGGCGTATTTTTGTAAAACTTTAAGCTTATTTATTGCTATTGTTATTAAATTTTTTAAGATAAGAACTATACCTAAACCATCCAGGAAGTGTCAAGAATCAGGTTGAAAAATTTTAGCAAAATCGGTTCAGTAGTTTTTGTGGTCAGCGATTACAACGGTTTTAGCGACTTTGCTTTATATATTAGTAAGATACGCTTTTATGCACACTCAACCCCTTCTTCTTTAAATTATTACAAAAAAAACTTGTTGGCTCATTAGAACATTTAATAGGCATATCTTATAGTTATCTATCATGCACAAAAATTTCTGATTTTTTCAGTTTAAATACATCAAAAACTGTACAGTTAACCAGTCTACAATTTTCGTGGGTATTTTTTATGCTACAGCGAATACACGTTTGGTGTTTCAATAATATCTTTTAAAAAAACCTGTGTTTGATGAACGTCCTTCAGTGACATTAACTGGCATGTAAAACTATACTCTATTAAAGATGAAGTGATACTATAGGATGTGTCTCACCCTTTTAGATATACATACATTGTGGGTATTTAAAATGCGACTAAAAACGAGTGTATGAGCGTATGTGATAGATGCAAGCGTAAAGCTAGAGATGTAATCAGCTTTGGTGGTAGGAAGTTGTTTTAAAATTATCGAAAGATACGATGGAAGTGCACAGTCTTGTGCTTGCTAGATTGGCAGCTCGTCGTGCTATGACTTTAATTTAAACTTTTTTTATCTACGATGTATATTTTTTATAAATATTCATGTATTCAGTATAAAAATTTTCATTGAAAACATACCTTATTACCAAATATCTTCATTCAAACGGGAACTGCATTTCCTTCGATATATCGTAGTGGGTTATTTAAAATATAGTTTCATGGTAGATATTTCCATTCATATAAAAGTTGCCATAGAAGTCGAACTTTTCACTTGTTTTTATTAGACTGGTAGTAAATAATACAAGTCAACATTTTAGATAAATAGGCGTTTTATTTTACTGATTACATATATGGAAGATAAAGCAGATGGTGTTCATCAACATTCATGATGAACTTAAGTTAAAGCTACTGATATGTTGCGCATTTTTGATCATCTTAAATCTTGACTTGTAGTATCGACTACCACTGCAATATTATAATTACAAGTGACTATTACATTATTATTTTTTTTTTTTTTTTTTTCGCTGAAAACAATAAATATATATCTCA
>NW_019379637.1:327844-357638 GCF_000648655.2 Copidosoma floridanum
TCTAATTTATAGCACTTACATTTAAAATATTTATATGTATTTTGTAGGTATTAAAATATAACGCTGTTCAATAACTTAAACTTTAAAATAAGCTTTTTTTTAAACATTGAACTTGAATTTCTGTATCACTTTAATATATAATTAAACACCTAAAATTTATAAATAGTTCAAATAAAACAAAATTGTTAAATAAAATTTTGAATAATTAATATTATATTTCAAAAATAGATCTTCTACTTCACCGATTAATGAAAAATATTTATCAGTGCCTCAATATCAAGTATTTTTTGAGAGGGAGTCTATTCGTTCAAAGTCTATTTTCAGGTAGTAAATGAGTCCCAAATTTCTTACCAATGTCATTTTTCCTCAAGATATTTTTATTTTCTACTCATTCAATTCCGTGGTGATAGATATAAATTTTGTGCATTTGGCAATTTTTACATACTAATGTAACTTGTCACAGTGAGGTTATACAACAAAATCATTTGGATTTCCACGAATCATAAGGTTTTTAAACTTTTATAAGATTGGTTACAGGTATTAATTTTTTGCTGCATCTGTACCCCAGCTTTTAGACTATGGGTGCTCGTACATGGGTGTCTTAAAATCTTAATCCTGTAAGCCAAATCTTTGGTGGGGGATTCAGTTCAAACTGATATTAACTGAATATTGATATAATTTATTTTAAATAAAAAAAATTGACACTCTATTCAAAATCCAACTATGTAACGTGGATTCATTTTAACGTTGAAAACTTATTTAGGCATCAAATAAAATTTTTTTACAATTTACGTTCATACTATACTTTTGTCTGCATAACCTCTCTTTTTATGTACCAAGCGTTAAGGAAAATTTTTTTAGTTTTGAGGCCTAATGTCTTCCAATGCTATACATCACAATCACGTAATATAATTTTACTATAAATAGGATGCCCATAATCTTGTTTAAAACAAATTAAAGCAGTATTTAGTTAACGTTACTTTAAATTGAATCATCCACCAAAAGCTTAGCGTACAGGCTTCAGACTTTAAGACGCCCACACTGAAAAAAAAATTACTAGTTCCAAGTAATATTACTTGATTAAGAAAATTGCATACCAGAATAGTTCCAAGAAAATATTGTCTAGAATCAAAGATACACAACCACTCGTATTAAGTAAATATAGTTTAAACGATAATGTACATTTTCTTAAAATAAAAATATGTTTACTAGATTTAAAAACACATTTGATTGTTTCGAAGTTTAGTTTTCTTATGACAAAAAAAAAAAAATTCCCACAACTAATAAATATTTTTTGAATTCTAACTAGCCTGTACTACATTGAAAACTGTATTATCTTGCAACAAGAAATTATTTACTACTTTTAACTGAATTTGCGAATTAATCAAAAATTTATTTTTTTATTCCACATAAATATTTGTCAGTAATTAATAAATAGTTTCTAAAATCTAAAAAAGTTTTTTTCTCAACAAAATTATATTTTCTTAAGACAAGAGAATATTTTTTTGCTTTTAGTAACGTAAGAATTAAAGAAAAATTTGTATTTTTACTTCAAAAAAAATATTGTTTAGTCTTGAGTTAAGATTTTTTCAAGTCTAGAAACCATATGCACAATTCAAAAAAATTTTTTTTTCTAGGATTCATTTACTATAAAATAGAAAGTATGTTTTTCAAACAATCAAAAATTTATTGTTTCACTTTTAAGAAACATTTTGTAGTATCTATCAAATAGTTTTTCAAATATACATAATATATGTCAGTTTTAAAGTGATATTTTCTTGTAACAAAAAAATGATTATTAAACATAAATTAACGTTTTTTTATTTTAAGAGACTATGTCACAAACGTAAGTAAATATTTAGTGAAATCAAAAACATATTAACTGTTTCTTACAGTAGGTGCACTTGATACAAAATATTTACTAATTTTTAATAAAATTTAACTTCAAAAATCAAGAAAAGTACAGAAATTTTTTAAAATATATTATGATATATATATGAACTACCCTTATTATTATTCGTTCGAGTAGAGTGATATACTGATGAGTATTGAAAAATGAGTAATTATTCATTATAAGATATTATACATTAATTAATCATAATATTGATGGTACCAAACTTAGTAACTATTAGAATATATTTAATGCATGTGTTTGTACATTATTTATAAGTTACTTATTGACTTTTAAATCTAAGAGGGAAATCCTGAAACAGAAAATTGTTCCGAAAAAATCTGCATCTGAGGAATCTCGAATCTGAAACCTGCTGCATACAAGTCCGCCGCTGTATCCATTGCGCTAGAATAACCTATGCCTGATAAAAATTAAAACTTATATTTCTGGATATTAAGGATAGTCGGGAGTTATATAAAAACGCATACAGCAGTAAAAACAGTTGTAAATTTATATTTTAAAAAGTTTTGGATCCCTATTAGTTTTTGCAGTATGTTGTATGCATACTTTTTTAAATAAATTGGAGTCAAAGTTAAGCTCTTCAATACAATTTTTTGTGGGAGTTAATCTAATTTATTTTTGGATATAGACAAAACGTTTAAAAAAGCTGCAGAGATTAAGAAATACATATCTATTAACAAATTATTGTTTTTATAATCAGCGAGAAAAATTTCGAGGCACATAATGGTGCATTTTAAAGTTAATCAATGTAAAATCGAACAAAATATCGAGTTTGTTAAATGGCTGAGGGCGCCCCTTTCTTCACTACTCAGAAATGATTCTCCCGACCATCCTTAAGCCGTTTACTAAAATTTATTTATCCAAATTTACAAGTACTTAATAGTTGCCTATCTATGGCAAAGAGTACAACTTGAGCACCCGGAGTGTAAAGTTGTTGTATGCTTGTACTCCATTTGCGAATTGGGTTTATTTTACCGAGGGTGCAAAGGCAATGGCAAATCCCATGAGTACAATGAACGACCATTGTAAAAAATTAGAATTTTAGATACCAAAAATGGAAAAAAAAAAAAAAAAAAAAAAAAGGCTTTTTGACCATGAAATTTTATTATAGCCTGTATAAAACTTTTTTTTTTAAACTACTACACTGATAAAGAAGCAAACTCATGCTCCCTGCACTAATACAATCTGTCAATCAGATCTAGGTCTCATTTTTTAATAAAACCCAAATATTTTGCTTATCAATCAAGAAACGAAATAAGGTATTGGAACGATTTAAAAATGAATCTTTCTTGATGGTTCATCTGATTAGTATATGTATTACGTAACGAATAGAGTTAGAATTTTTTAAATTCTTACACATTAGAAAAAAACTAATTTTTAAAAATCGAATTGTCGTTATATTGTGGGGCTGCCAGTATATAGGTAAACGTAGCCTCTCATATGTCAACAGCCGCACCAAAGCTTATTCTACGTATTTTTACTTCCTGCACATTATTTTTATGAATGCTAGCCCGCAAAAATCCTGAGTCAATTGTTATTAACTTTTGTTGAAAAATAAGATACAACCCGAATAAAAATTTTTTTAATCACAAATGTAAATTTTTTTATATTTATTTATGTAAATTGTTGATAATAAGTCTCAGAACTTCTTCGGGCTTGCACCCACAATAGTGGTGTTTTGGAGGTAAAAATATGTATTTTAAGCTGTGGTGCGGCCATGGACATGTAAGAGGCTACAGATACGTATATCTGGCCGCCTTACTAATGACAGGCTTAGAAAGGTATAGAACCTAATGTTTATGAGCCGCTACAAGTGAAATAAAACCAATATTGTAAGCCCTGCATCATCTAATTATACGACTGATTACACACACACGCACGTGCACACAAACGCACACACTCACGCACATATATTGTCTTAAATGAACTTTGCTCGTTTCTATTATGGTATAAAATTATTACATTTTTTGATAAACAAATTTTTTGTCGATAAACAGATTTGACTAAGAGGAAGAAAAAAAATTAATTAAATATTTTTCTGTTTGAACAGAATAGTTAATACTACTAGATTAGTTTATATTTTCTTGAATTTAATGATGAACCTATTTTACATACTAGTTAGAACACGGGACAAGTAATACACAGGTAGAATTAAAATTTTGTTTGTCGCAATGTAATTGATATTACGTTTACACCAAAATTGAAGAAAAAAGAGTTATAAATATAATTTTTGAAAAAACCACATTTTTCAAAACTTTCCTTACGTTGAAATTATACATAGTTTCTAAGTACGTAATTCACAGTTGTAATTTATTCTATATTGATGTTGTTACGTCCGAACTTCTATAAGTGAAGGGCGGAACTTGTAGATTCGTTCTACAAACAAATAATTTTAATTTTTGTTTGTCAGGAACCAGCCATCGGCCCAAAGGCCTTATTTTCTTTTACTTACAGTATAATTTTTTTTTTAAATCGTTGACTCGGTGCTGTGGTGTTAAGTTTCACTGAGTGATATGTATGGAGTGGTGTACGCTGAGCTGGCTGAGAGTTTGTGTCTTATGTCATTAACAGTAATTACTGGTTAAAACCGCTAATCTCTCAGATTTTACATGAAGTACAAGTTGCTGTCGAAATTGTGTATGATTTTTCTTGTGTACATCCGCAGTAAAGAATGTTGAAGTTGTTGATTAATCACATTATTTGGTGTATGTATGCGAATTAATTTCGTAAGATGAGCGTTTTATAAGATTGTTTGAGGTTGCACACGAAGTTCGAGTTTTGCGACGGTAGCTTGTTTCAAAAGAAGTAATTTACATGTTACGTGATTGCAGAATCAGATATACCGCTCGATGGTTTGAGATCGCTGAGCTTTTTCTTTTTATAATGTAAAAACGAAACTTTGTGTTTTGAAGTAATAAATATTAAGTATATAACATAAGATATCACAACGTAATACATATGGCATGAAACGTACAATTTTTCATTTGATACTTTGTGTATACTATATGTTTGAAAATTTACTAAATCAGAGTGTAGTATTATTTTTTGCTCGTTTGTTTGAACAACTTCAAATGCTTCTAAGTGATCACAAAATTCTATTGTTCGTAAGGCGTCATATACAAAATAAAAATTTGAGTCCACACAAATAATATGTTTAATTTTTCCAAACGAAACTTTACAGTGATCATGAGAAACATCAATTACGTGATCAATTTCATATCTGGTACCAAACAAAGGTACCTAAGAATGCGCACGAAAATCATTTTGCTATTGTAAGAAATTAAGAGTAATGTTTAAATTTTTATAATATATGATAGGACCAGCCATGAATTCATTCACAAATCTAATATTTTTGACGAGTCTACCACAAAACTGTTACTGATATTTTATAGATAAAGAAAACGATGGATTTCTTCTACTAGAAATATTATTACTTGTTTCTTTGATTTGCTGATGCTTTGCTTTGAAGTGCATGCTTGAATAATTTTTAGGTTCACCAAATTTACGCATCGCTCTAGCGTAATGAAGAAGAATGTGGTGCTTAAACCGTAGAATAGCTTTAAACAAATTTAGGAGCAGTTTTATGTAGTCTTTCGCATTTTTACCAAACTCGTAAATTTTTTCGTCGTTTAGCTTATTTAACGTAAAAGTGAATACAATTTTTCTTAAAAGTAAATACAATCCCCAATGCGGGTCATTTTTTTCAACAAAATCTCCGATAAAAAGCCCTAAGTGGAGAGTCAAATAGAACGTTTCTGATGCAGTTATAATTATAGACTCATTTTTTATTCATGATTCACAAAGAGGAGGTATTTTATTATTACATTTCTTTGCGTTATTAAAACATGCAATTCTTTTATTTAATACTTCTAAAGGTATAAGTTTTTTTGAGTACATCAATTATTTTAGAATTTTTACGCGGTCATAGTGACAGAGACCTTCTAGCGTTCATGTAGTCATGAGCCAATTTATGACTTACACATCCGTAGGCATACATTTTTGTAATGAAACAAAGAGCAAGATGGAAAGTTTGTTGGCAAAATATTCCATAGTCAAGTTTTTTCATCTCTCTTTGATCAGATATATTATTCATTACAAGTATAGGTTCATCAACTGACTTTGACTTCAAATGAGATTCAGGTTCATTTTTTGCTAAGTTATCAAAGCTAGATAAAACTGTGCATGGTTGGTCATGAATAATCTAATCAGATTTAGACTGATGATTTTTGTCAAAGTGTTTAAACAAACTATACACATTACTAAATATTTTGGAGCAATTAATAATATTGCACTTGACTTTAACATTTATACTCGTCTTATGATTTCGTTTTACATGTGACTTCAACTGCTTAAAAGTTTCGTACTCTTGCGTGCAGAAAAAACAAATCATTTTATTCTAATTATTAGTGAAAATATACACACAAAATACTACGCACATATCATATTATCTAAAGTTTTTCGAAATAAAGTACGTATAAAAAACGAGAAAAAAAAATTTTGATTTTAGATAATGGTCAACATTAAATTTCAACGTCTAAGTCGTTCGAATTGCTAAGTTTCCGAATAACATCATGTATGCAAACTTTGGTTACTTCTGCACCCAATGATTTTAATACGTTTTGAATTGATAAAATTTGTGAATCTACCGATGGATTTATCTTATACAATCCTTTTTAAATTAATAGCCACAAATGCTCACTGTCAAATGGATATTTCAAATTAAATACCATAAAAGTCTTGAAGCAGACATCCAAACCCTGTAAAACGTTATTGACTTCACATAAAACATCATCAAGGCAAACGTACACATTCTCAATGTTAATGTCTGATCCAACAACTATCATGTATGGTTGAATTGGAACTTCAATTGCCCTTGCTGCATTTCTGACATCAAGTTTTATCTTAGTTACATCTCCAGCCATCTGCAAATATAGGAATTGAATAACTACGGTATTGTAATGCTCATTGTTTTTTTATTTATTTTTTTTTATTTATTTTTTTTTTAACATAATACACAACTACACGTATGATAAAAAGAATATATAATCAAAACGAAGTATTACGAAAATTAATACTGACTGGAGCAATTTTTACAATACAATCCTTCGATTGACTGATTGATGCTCAAGTAACTGTTTTTTTAATTTTCTTCATTTCCCTCGATTGTATTAAGTATCGAATGATCAAATAACTTAAAAAGTACCGTACCATGAGACAGATCTTTTGACTGCAGTTTAATGTTTACTGCTTTTCATGTTTCATCTTTCGGATCAAACTTGGCCTGAGATCTTGTGTCGAAAAAAGCTTGCCATTTTTCCATGATCATTGTAGTATTAAATAATTTCAACTTATCAAAATCAATATCAATCAACTCGTGACCTCTTATCCATTTATTGAAAATGTTACTTAAATTCAAGTCGTTAGATTGATAGAAATCTGCCGCTCGGTAGACTGACATTATCGCCCAGTATTTTTTTTCCAACATTCCAAGGTTCTTCGTTATTTTCCAACCATGTTAAGCTACATTCAACAAGCTTTTTTACGTCATCTGTGGTAATTAAAATCATAAGTGAATTTATTTAAAAAATTTAAAGAATAATGAATTAACTATATAATATAAATTCATTTGAATGGTTAAGGTATACTGTACTGCACAAAATTAAATTGCAAACTAAACATTCTTAAAAAAAGAATTTTGAATTTTTTAAATAGTGCAAGTTACAATACTTTGTTGACGAATTATTTGATAATCGAATGTCACAAGGCTCAAGTAAGCTAAAGTATACATAGTTTATTTGCTTATAAGAAACCTTACCTAAATTTAATTCCATTTTATTACTTGTGGATTTTTTATCAATAGTCGCACATAATTTTTTAGCAAAGTGCTTTTTGTTTCTCAACATATTGACAAGCTTGCCTCAAGCTACCACTGATTTTTCTGAACTTGAGTCTTTTTTAGCCATGGGTGGAATACAGTATGTCTCGGCAACTTTCGTTGGAAATTCGTGAATCATCATATATGTGATCTTTTTTAGTAGATCAGTATCTACACTACATAAAAAAAAAATAATTGTTAAGTTTATAATTTATGTGCAGTAATAAATAGTAATATTAATAAATCTGTACCTTATTTGTCTATCTCAAAGATCAACTGCTATTAAGTTACAAAGTTTATTTCGATGGCTATCTTCAAAACTTTTGCTAGCTTCATAAATTTTACAAATGCTTCTTCCACATTCGCTTTGTTGTAGCAAAACATTTATCGGTTTTAGAGACTGTCCAATTTTGACAGGACCTTCATCAGAGTTAGCAGCTTTTTGTTTCAAACTGACTCTCTCAAGAAAAATATGATCGTCACTGTCATCATCCTTTTTCTGTACCAAAAAATTTTTTCTCATTGAAATATTAAAAACAAAGTTTAATTGCAACAGTAGATTATTTTAATTTTAAATATCCGTTTGTAAGTTGGAGCAGTTTCAGAGAACGTGGATTTCCAGAAATTCAAAAAAGTCGTTTGATCACCAATGGCAGGAATAAGTTTGGCAATCAAAGATTCTGACATGATCGGTAAAATAGTCTTAGTTATTTTGTTTGCTAAAACAACAGATGTCAATAAACGTTTGATTACATACACTTTTAAAATTTAACTGTCTAAAATAGGGTTCTTTCAACATTTAATAAACTTCTACTTACCGCGGAAATTATCCACCAAGTGGCTCCGCTCTAAACTCTTAGGGATGTCGAAAATTCCTTCGTCTGCCATGGTCGGAGATGAAATTCTATGAAAAAAATAAATAAATAAAAATTATCAGTAACAAAACTTGACATTTTCATGCGTACGATACCCCTTTTGTGGACTAGTACAACTTAATGGTATTGTCAATAAAAAAGTAATATTTGTACTACTCTTTGTATGCTAAAGACGAATAGTTTAAAACGTACTTGAAAAATAGAATTTTGTATTAAGGATGGTCGGGAGTCATATGAAAGTCACATGTAGAGACCACTATAAACTTTGGTGGATTTGAACCAATATTAATTTTAGTATTTTGTATGGGTTATTTTTAAAAATAAATTAACATCCAAGTTGAGCTCTTTAGCTTACGTTACATTGAGGGGGTTAACCTCAATTCATTTTTCGATGAAAACAAAAATTTTCAAAATGCAGTGAAATAGAATAAAAATCTGCTCATGAATTGTTGCTTTGACAAACAGTGAGAAAAATTTGTAGGGTCATTATGACACATTATTATAATTTGACGTATTCTTGAGCTCGTTCCAGCTGCGTCAGGAGGTACGCGTTAAGGAGGCTGGTGCTGCGTGGGGCCGGGGATGCTATTGTTCTCATTCCTTAGTTGCAATTATATACTCCCGATTATCCTCACATGTATATACACTGAGAAAGATTTGGCGCCGTCAGAGTACCACCGGTAGTACAGTGCTAGTTTGGAAGTTTAGTGCATCAGCAATACCAGTTGAGACGAGAGCTGCACAAGACCTGTATATACGATGCACCTAACCTATAATACATACGTCGAACCACACTATAGGTAACGCTACTATACTTGGGCTCGTACGTATGCTGTTCCGACTGGGATACCTGCTATCCCAGTAGTCAGAGACAGCAGACTAATAGTGATTTGGTATAGCTGCTGTAGGGGGAGGGACAACTGCAGCACCAAATCTTTCTCAGTATAGCAGCTACATTTCACCTTGACAACAAGCATGAAGCGGTACACAGAAATATTTTCTGGTGTGTGAAATTTTTTTCACTTATACATTTTGAAGGTTATATTTAATGTAGTAGGCAACGTATACTACGTATGCATTTAATTGGTAAACAAAAATAGCCTTTTTTAAATAAACGTGCACGACACTGCCTTTACGTATGTTTTTTTTCGCACACGTGATTATAACACTCTCGATGACCGATAGTTTTTCGTCCTTCAACAAACAAATACACGATAAAACATTTTTTCTCGAGCTTCTCTTTAGTAGTTGTACTCTTCCTTCCACAATAAGTAGATTATTTCAATTGCCAAATACTTACGCTTAATAAACTCCGATTGCAATATATCAAATGAAGGCACGGATTAAACGATGGTTGCTTCCTCTCAAGAATGCCCAATCAGTGTGTTGCGTAGCTCGAGTACTGCGTTCTTGTGCAAACTTCGTATACATGGATCAATACACTGATTCAGACCATATCGATAGCTAATCAAAATTTTGTTTCCAGATACTTACAATGCATTAAGCGACTACCGATATGTAAGTAAACAGGTCTACAAATAAACGTCGTCCCGCGCGAGGTCCCGCATTTTTCTCGAGAGCGTGTACGCGATACAGTCTACAATGCTGTTACTACACTGACTAAGCGTATACTACATATACTTGACATATAGTGACTGCAGTATAGGTATAGGCTAGTACAGAGTTATAGAATATACAGATATGTACAACATACACGCAGTGACCCGCACGGCGTTCACACATATTCCCACGGACACACGCACACACACACGTGCGCGCATATATATAGTGTAGAACTTAAACTTTCATGTCATATATATACTAGTAGGGCTGACGCCCCCCTGCGCGCTCCGTGCGCCAACCCCCACTAACAGATTGAGTACAGTGAGAGATACTTTCCATTTACGTGCCCAGTGTACGTTTGGCATTCAGCCGCGTGGTGGCGTGTCGACTCCCAACTAGCTGAGTGAATACCGATCGCTCACTCAGCTTTCAGAGGAACAAATTTCGTTCACTCACAAATCTGAGTGAACGCACTCGACGGGCCGTACGAGTGTCTAACCGACACTGAGAACATCATACGTATATATGTACGTACACGCGATAGACATTGCTGATTTCGAAGAACAGAATACTGGAGCAGGAAAAGTTGACTAATTAGTGTAAGGTAAGTATTTTTTACGTGCTTTTGATTCACTTAAAGACAATACTAACAGTACCTCTATAATTCAGAGTGAGTATACTTGTTGTTTGTTTTTTTTTTTCATGTGCCATTATAAGTGATAAGTTAAATGATATTTTTTCAGTTCAATGCTATTGTGTCATGTGCAATCTTGAATAAATGGCAAGTGCAACATAAGATGGCAGATGTATTTAAAAAATATTAAAAGTTATTGAACGATTTATTGATGAAATAAAGTTTTGTAAAACAATAATTCCGTCTTACACTTACTACTTAAATTTAATTTCTTGTACAAGTAACGATAGCACTGCTGTCACCCTTCAAACTAAAATGATAAACATCATGTATATCCATGCACATATAAATACGTATGTACATTTATGATATTCTCAGTGTCGGTTAGACACTCGTACGGCCCGTCGAGTGCGTTCACTCAGATTTGTGAGTGAACGAAATTTGTTCCTCTGAAAGCTGAGTGAGCGCTCGGTATTCACTCAGCTAGTTGGGTGTCGACACGCCACCACGCGGCTGAACGCCAAACGTACACTGTGCACGTAAATGGAAAGTATCTCTCAGTGTAGACAAAATAACGACATTACTCGTGTAATTATCAATGCAGGCTGAGAATGAGTTCACAACAGCAGAGTACGCGACTCACAAAGAAGTTGATAAAACAGATGATAACATAAATATTAATTTTCCAATAGAATTTTTAAATAATATCAGAGAAGGTCGTCTACCACACGAATTAAAATTAAAAATGAATGGTATAGTAGTGTTAATAAGAAATTAAAGTATATCAGACGGTCTCTGTAATGGCACAAGATTGAAAATAACAAAATTATTTAAGTACAATATAGAAGCAGAAATAATAACTGGAGAAAAAAAGGAAGCAAAGTCTATATTCCTACAATAATATTGAATACTGGCACCTCATCATCATTATCTTTTGTCTTCTATAGAAAACAGTTTCCCTTTATATTAGCATTTTCTATGTTTATCAACAAATCACAAGGACAGAGATTTGATTCCTTAGGATTGTATATTTAAAAACCTTTATTCTCTCACGGACAATAATGCGTTGCTTTATCAAGATGTAAGAATCTAAAAAGAATTTTTATTCAAATTGAATCCGAGAATAAATCAGAAATTGAAAATATTGTTAAGCAAAAAATTTTTCAATAATTCAAAAATACATAACTTCGAAGATCGTCATATTTAAACAGACATATATAAATTCATTAAAACCATGAAAAAAAAATATGTGAAAAATGTGCAAAGGGTTTTAAAACAACAGATGGGTTAAAACGACACATGAAACGTCAGAACATTAAATTAACAGAATGAATTATTGTTTTAAAAGCTTAATTGTGTTTGTCTATTTAATTATACCTTCTCCTGAATTCTGTCTTTTTGTAAATAAAGTCCTCAGTTAATCAAGAATTTTATATTTGGGTAAAGTACACATGGACCAGAAAGAGATTCCAAATGTGAAATTTCAATCAAGTGAAACAAATAATGGTCCTTCAGAGACATATAGTGAGTAAGAGGGTGAGAATAGACAGAAGGGGACCTATGATCAGTGACTTCAAAAATCCTAAAAACTAGTTATGACTTGGGTACTAAATTACATATATTTTTTAACATTTCAGATGGTAAAATATTCTATAAATAAGTATTTTTCGGGGGAGGTGGAGGGGGAGCGAGGAGGGAGCTGAGGGGGAGCAGGGCGGAGCGGGGGGAGGTTATTTAAATATAATTTGATCAAACTTGACGTAAAAACAAGCGAATAACAATGTGAATCGAGGGCGAGCTGAGGGGGAATTATGGGGAGCGGGGGGGCTGAGACTCACTTTTGTCAATACAACTATGTAACATAGGGAGAGATATATATATATATATATATGTATATATATTGTGTGTGTAGAACTTAAACTTTCATATGTCATTTCATTGAGTATATGTATGTGTGTATGTACGTTGCTAATGCAGATGAAGGGTAGAGCGCAACAGATGGTAACAAACACTACCGTCATCAGATATAATGAACATACTTGTAACTTCGAGTTTATTTTCCATAAAATTTAAAAGCAAGCTTTCATACTTACTTTCAAATAAAAAAACATAAGAAAAAAAATATTACCTGTAGTATACATGTATTATACTAGAAATATTGTACAATCAAATATTTTGGGATTAGATATTTTCCTTCAACGCATCAAATAATTTTCACCAGGTTTACTGAAGCTAGTTAATATTTTGTTTAAGTAAGAAAATGTTTCATTGATTTGGTTGTATTTTTTCTTTATTCCAAATAGTCAAACATTTTCTTAAATCAAGCAAGCGTATTCTTATTTCTCTGAGTATATAATATAGATTACATACTATACTAAAAAAAATTCACGCAAATCAATGAAATATTTCTGTACATCAAGAAAATATTTACTAGCTTCTTAAATAAAACTGGTAAACAAATATACACGAGTTTTAAGTACAATATTACTTAATGCTAATAAATTTCATGCTCAAATAGTTCCAAGTAAATATCATCTAGAAATAAAAGTGTATCTAACTTGTGTAAGATAGTATATCTATATTGTTTTCCAAGCAGTTAATCATTTTTTTAATTAAGTAAACATTTTTTTATTCCCCTGAGTATATAATATGGATTCCATACTATATTATCTCAAACAAGTTGGATACGCTTTTGTTTCTAAATAATATTTACTTGGAACTATTGTAGTATGAAATTTATTAGCATTACGTTATATTATACCTGAAACTCGTGCTTACTTGTTTACCAGTTTTATTTAAGAAGCTAGTAAATATTCTATATCTTTCTTGATGTACAGAAATATTTCATTGATTTGCGTACATATTTTGAAGTCCAAGCAGTTGAACATTTTTTTGAATCAAGTAAACATTTCATTATTTCCCTTTGTATATAACATACATTTCATACTACATTACTTTAAATAAGTTAAATTTTTTCTTGTTTCTAGAAAATGTTAAGTTGTAACTATTCAAGCATGAAATTTGAACTTGAATCTAGTATTTTTAATAATATAATAAGATGCCCAACTGAAATTCATAAATGTGCGAAATTTGTCATATATGTTTAAGAAGTTTATTTTTTAAACTGAGTGATCATACAAAGACAATAAAATGACTTTTATGTGTCTTATTATTTACAAGTCCTGTCTTAATTTTAGGTCACTCAATGTGAATCGAAAAACGTTACACTTCATGTAATAGGCAATATTTAAGGAAATCAGTTACAAATTCTTGAAAAAAAAAAATGAAAACTAACATCCTCTGTTTTATATTTTTAATTGAAGTAGTAACCTATTTGTTTTATTTATTTTCAAGTGGGTTTACAAACCAAGTTAACTTCTGTAATTCTTTCAAACCTACTTCCTAAAGTTAGGCTGAAGAACTTTTTTTCTGACAGAAATTTTCATCATAGATGATCATGCAATATCATGTAAATAAATTACACTTATTTTTTTCAATTGAGTTCTTACAAATTTAAAATTGCATATTTTAAATAAGTATCAGATTATGTTACCACAACTTCTTAGATCATTAGTTAATAGCTCATTTTATTTAGTGATCTTAAAATAAAGTGATCGGCCCCATGCAATGACATACAAAAGTTATTAATTAATGCAGTGCATGCATGATCTTAGTTGTATTTTTGCGTGGCTGCAAAGAAATAAGATTGTAAATATTAATACAATGTTATAAGCAACAATAAGAGTAGTAATAATAATAATAATAATAATAATAATAATAATAATAATCATAATCAGACAAGAAAAAAAGTTTCCTATAAAAATGTAATTTATTGAACAGTCTTTTACTTCGTATTAATTTTTATTGCGATACTCTTACTTGCACACGTATACTGCAATGTAACTGTTTTTTAAAGCAATCGTAGCCCACACGTGTGAAGAGCACATAAGTCTTCAGTATTAAAGTTTACTATGATAAATATTTTTAGTTGCCATATCTGCAATACAGTCTACTACTGTACTATTTATATACATTTATAAACTATGTAAGAAGTAGGCATATGAAGGTGTCCAATTGAAACCAGTAAAAAATCTTTCCTTCGGTTTCTAATTGGCTTTTGCACCAGTAAAATCAGATAAAAATAGGTAGTAGAGCTGAGTATTTTACATTTTTTCACATGCACATTAAAGAAAATAGTTACTAATTTTTATTAAAACTTTGTAGAAAACACTGAAGTCTCTCCCGATGGTAGGACCCAAATTTGTTGTTTCACTTGTGTTCAATCATGTCTTGGTTGAAATAAGAAAGATTAAACATTTATTTTCGAATGACATCAATTTTTATCTGGTTTGATGGGTGCAAAAGCCTATCAAAAATTA
Source organism: Copidosoma floridanum (assembly GCF_000648655.2). The sequence continues at coordinate 343,083 of NW_019379637.1, forward strand.
ATAGAAAGATTTTTTACTACTGTAACATGAGTTTTTCAAAAAATGGCGAAAATACATGGTTTTTTGCAGTTTGTAAAAAAAATCTCTTGACCGATTTAAACTCAGTATGAATAATATATTTGACTTAGAATCGTGCATGTTTCTTGTATTTAATTTTTTTTGTAAAACTTTTAGTTTCTCTTCTAGACGTGAGAAAAATCTTTTGACTATTTTAGTTATGATAGAAGGGGATTTTTTCATACTATTTAGGTCTTTAAAGCGATAAATATTTTTTTTGGGCTAATAATAATTTCTTGACCAAAAAGCTAATTTTATCACACTACGCGTTCATGACGACAACTCTTCAGATTAATGTGTTGTCGTCCCTGATGACTCATTCTCGCTACATTGCCTGCTGGACACTACTTCGGTATTCGTAGGTCCTGTGTCTTCTCATGCGAATTGGGGAGCCCCTCGACCGGTAATAATCGACATTGTATCTTTTTTCTCTTGAACTGCTTTGGACTGTGTTTTCGCCTCAATAACGTCCCTCGACAGAGATAGTTTGTACAGCATCGTTAAGGCAACTAATTAAGAGACATAGCCCTTATCGGCTACCGAAAGTAGTGTAGTTTTCTTTCCAAGGTAATGACGAATGTATTTGATGCATAACCGAGTTACTTTTGCGAAAAATATCCACTGGACCGCCTAAGGCAGTATCCTCATCCACATTCCATAGTTATCAGCGATTGAGGAGCTTCTGCAGCGGAAGAAGCTTCAGAGACTATCGTGTGGATGGGTAATTCAGGTAATTCTGGTATATTAAATAAATCGAAGTTGCCGAATTATTATTTTTAGTATAGCTCCGTCAAAAAAGCGGAGCAAGGGCTTGAACTGATCAACTGAGGACTTGTGAGACCTTATGCTAACCACTGAGACACAACCGCCAGCAAGAGTGCATTGCACTCTTGAAGTAAGTCTACTAGCGTTTCGTCAGTTGTGCGTCTGTGTGTCAACCCATAGACGCTGGCTTGGCTAACTGAGCCAAGCCACGTCCGTAACAACTTTATTTCTTACAGATTATAGAAATAATTTTTTCTTAAACTTTATTGAACAATTCAATAAGTTATTATGTGCACAAGCGTTTGCCAATCAACAAATATATCATTCTGGAACACCTACAGCGTAGTGGTAAAATATTGGCTCTTTGTTGCAAAGATAATTGAGTTTTTTTTCTAAGTAAATATTATAACTGTTCATTTTTTCTGTTTATTATATTACTTTTGCATATACATAATTATCTTTACGAATGTTTAATGTATCACAGTATTAAGTTACACATGTTCTCATTGCAAAGATTTCAAAAATTCTAAATCCTTAACCTCTACCCGCTTCTTTTTTTCCTAATTATCGTTCTTTTTCCCCAAGCATGCAAATCTTTTATGCACGCCCCTTGTGCTCCCCTTGCACGTCCCTCAGTCGACTCGATTATCTTTTCTCTACTATTTTACGAATGGTAGCAATTATCACAATCACACCACAGCTATTATCAAATGTACGGACGTTCCAGTATGAAACTTTTTGCGAACAGAATTGAATGAAATTCTTAGGAAATGCTTATTAGTGCATAGTAAACACTCCCTCAAAATTTAAGACCATGTTTACGAGCAAAAGTTCGAGAAAGAGCTTGTTGAAAATTTGGTGTCACAAGTGGGCTTTAATGGCACAATAGTTCTTTTTGCACCGGAAGTTATTGTTTATCTATGCATTTACTGAAAAGATATTTACAATTAACTAAATAATTATAGTAAAGGTATCCAGCTTTTCGATGAAATTTAAATTAATGCACGTTACAGATAAAAAATAAGGATATTTTAATCTGAAAAGCCAGAGTTGTCGTACTTCAGGTTATAAATGTACTGTCATAATGGACGTGGCATCCTGCAGCACTGTGCAAAATTTAAGCTGCAGTTAGTTTTTTTAACCTGAACAGACTTCTGTTTTTCTATTTACCTTTAATTTTTTCTTTAATTTTACTAACACGGTGTCTGTTAGATAATTTGACAATTTTTTATTATTTTTATTACGTACACACTTCTTTCTTAGTGTAATGAAATACAATTTAAAGAAAATCAAATGAACATTGACTGTTAGATATGCAACCTTTTGCATATCTAGTGCCTGTGCCCACATAATTAGTTTTTTAAACATGAAAACTAATTTAAATGAAAAAGAACCAAATTATGTATTACATAAGTATACAATAATACATATGATTTATTGCACGTTGTAATCATTAATTTTCTTGTAACTTGATTAATTTGCAGTTCGAAAAGTTCTTATTTTTATTATTAAACTAAGAAAAAAAAATTGGACAAAAGAACAGGGACCCAATAAACATCTGTAGTCTTATGTTTCATTAGATCTTGATTGTCTTCAGCGCCGTGTAGTAGGATCTCCTTTTTGATCATCAACGTTGTAGAATCGATTCTTAAGCCTCATTTTCTGTTTTCATTGCGTAATTCAGAACGAAAAAAATGTCTTAGGAAAATGTTTTTTCGAATGCAATAATATTTTCATTCATTAGTCTATTATTATTGTTTATTTGTAAAAAAAATTGTAGTAATTAGAAATAATAGAAAATTAAACTAAAATTCAAGATTATAACAGGCCTCTTCATTAATTATCATTAATCGTGTATNGTGAATCCATTCTAATATTCATAATTTTACCCTCCCTCGGCGGTACTATACCTGCGTTCCGGCCTCTACAGTCCGTGATTAAAAGTACCATTTTTTTTTTTTTTTTTTTTTTTTTTTATGAAATATGAATTTAAAAATATGGTTCCATTTTGTTATTGAAAAATAGCAATAAATAATTTCAATTGAGAATTAGTGGTAATTTATGTAAGTGATGATTACTTGTTCGAAAATTGTATTACTATTAAAAACAAATAATTAACATTATTTGTTCTGAATTTCAACCAGCTACAAAACTTAAAAAGTTTTTCCTAATTTCTAAGATGCCATTCATGATGGAATTGAGAAATAAATCACTAATAATAACCAACAGTGACATTTATTAATGTCTAATTTAATTGTTAGTCTTTATCTATACTATGTCAATTTTTGTAAACACTAATTATGACTTATCGTTATTTATTCACTCAGATAATTTTTATTTGAGCACCATCGATATCCCTCGTAGCAACTAATTTATGTTATAGTTTTGATATTAATTCAATTAAATTTAGTAGCATTTGATTGACAGTAAAACCTCCCCCAATAACTGGGGAAATATTTTTACAAATCTTTAAAAAAAACTAGTATCTCATTGTAAAGAACAACTTGAATAACATATCCAAATTTGAGGAAGTTTGCCGTCATGGTTTGAGAAATACTTCAATTGAAAGTTTGAACAAAATGCTATTGGTATATCTATATACAGCAGATGAAAAATAAAACATTGCCGCTTAACTCCAGTTTTAAAGTATTAATTTTTTTTTCGCCTATTAGTAATCTTCTGCTGAGCGATATAGAATAGCTCGCATGATTTATCAAGAATAATGATAAAAAAACACTCATTTTTAATTTAAATCAACTTTTGAGGCTGACTGTACCGCTCTAACTTCCTTAAATGTCTTTCAATTTGTAGTGATAGGAAGTCGTCTATTATGAGTACAAATGGTCACTAATCTTGAAAGCTCAAACAGTTAGTAGGGCGGATGTGTACTTTACGATTCCTTTCGAAAAGTTAGCTTCAGAATGCGCAGTGTTGCCAACATAATATGGCGCGAGAAATTTAAAATTCCTAACGCGGGAAATTTTAATATAAATATGTGGTCGGTAATTCTTCTGTCGGTACTTGATAGGATTTGTTTATTTGAAATTCTGCTCTCGAGCGAGCGAAGTGGGCAAGAGAGCCATTATTTGAAATATACTGTGTGAAGTAAAAATTTACATTTCCCTCTTATTAGCAGGCTTATACGACTGTTTATATATATATACCTATGTTATCCCCTGACGCTGTCAAGCTTTCAAGTTTGAACTTGCTATTCATTGTTTTTTCGTTGTGCTAGCGTTTGTGTTGATAGTCTGTGTATCTGTCAAATCTCGTNTTGTGTTTTAATTGCACGAATCGTTCCTTTGAAATCTTTTCCAAACAAATCTTCAAGATTTTTCAAACTATTATCAAAATAACTACTTTTAATATATATATATACCTATGTTATCCCCTGACGCTGTCAAGCTTTCAAGTTTGAACTTGCTATTCATTGTTTTTTCGTTGTGCTAGCGTTTGTGTTGATAGTCTGTGTATCTGTCAAATCTCGTTTTTTTTTTTTTTTTTTTTTTTTTTTTTTGGGGGTGCGTTTTTTTTTGTTGTTTTTTTTTTTTTCTAAAATCTTTTTTTTTTTTTTTTTTTTTTTTTAAATGGTTGTTTTACGTGAATTGTTTGTTAAAAATATGACACTGACACCTCTGCAAACCATTCAAGAGTTTCAGAGTCACGGATTATTAGCAAAAACCGCAATTTGTTCTCAGTGTAGCAATGAGATGTACTTAGGTGAGAAATTTGATCTGACGGATATCGTCGAAATCGTCTTTCATCTCAGTGCTGGAGAACAAATTCGAGGTGTCGAGAAAATTGTCGAGATTGACGAATCTAAATTTGGCAAACGAAAGTACAATCGAGGCAAGCGAGTTAAAGGACAGTGGATTTTCGGTGGTGTTGAGAGAGGTAGCAACAAGTGTTTTCTTTTTAGTGTTACTGACAGGTCAGCTGATTCTCTAGTGCCACTCATAAAACAATATATAAAATCTGGTACAACAATTGTAAGCGATTGCTGGAAAGCTTACGATTGTTTGAGTAAGGAAGGTTATCAGCATCCGACCGTTAATCATTCAGTAACATTTAAAGACACTAAAGCTTGTACCAATACTATCGAGTGTATGTGGACTGCTGTTAAACGGATGTTTCCAGCAGCTAATAGAAGTAAGAATCATTTTGATTATTATTTAGCAGTTTTCATGTACCATCGATTGAAAGCAGCAGCTCCATGTATCTTCCATGCATTTTTAGAAGATGTTGCTACTATTTACTCACCCATTGATACTTGAGTTCTCAGCGTTCTGGCTTTCGAAAATTTTTACAATCAGTCTTTTTCAGGACTATAAAATAATTCAAACATAATTATGCAGGTGGAGTTTCTCTTTAATTATTTATTTAAATTGAAATTTCCTGCGTTAGGAATTTTGAATTTCCCGCGCCATATTATGTTGGCAACACTGCGCATTCTGAAGCTAACTTTTCGGAGGGAGTCGTAAACTACACTTTTACCAATTTAAGTAATGTCATTAAGATGTTTTCGTGAAAAATTATCTGTTCTTATACACTTAATATTACCTAAATTCCAGTTTGATCTAGGATAGGAAGGTTAAGTTGTAAATTTCCATGTATAATATTTTGCGGCAACTTACATTAGCCAAAGTATGTATTGAAAATAAATATTTGTGCTGTTGTGTCATTAGTATTTAAAGAAAAGCATAGTTAAGTTAATGAGTACTTGATAATATCCTGGTTTTTGAAAGCTTCGTATATTCATCGCATATTTTTTTTTGTATACATTTTTCAAATTCAACTGTACAATAATTTTAACTGCCTTACAGGTTTTCATAACCATCACATTTAAAAACAGATCATTTGTTGGTTAGATACTTATACGTACAACTTTTCAGCTAAAATTTCTATAATTTTTTGTTGAAAGTTTTTGGTACTCAACATCGTTTTAAATTTACTCATAGTCCGTTTATTAGATACATCGACAAATATATGTTTCAAAGCAAAATCATTCTTTAAAAGGTTGTTACAACTTTTATTATTTTTTAATTTTTCTCTGTATTATTCTTCCCACACTCCTTAGTGTGTCTATATTTGAATTTGTATTTTTGAATCTTTTCCACTCTTCTTGTTGTCACTTATTATTTTATTATTTCCCGCTCTTACTGTTCTGATCTTATTCTATGACGGTTTAAAGATAAATAATGTTAGAAAAACTATTTATCAGTCTCCTTAGTTCTACCCTTTTCAGTTTTCTTAAGTTTTTTATTCCTGGTCATAGGTTTCTGAGAAAATTTTTTGTGAATTTAAGACAACTTTTTTAGGCATAAGCCATTAAAATTTAGATATTAAGATTTTGAGTCTTACCAAGTTATAACTATTGATTAAGTTATCAGTAAGCTTCACTAACATTAACTGGAGTTTTTAATTGAAATTTCTGGTCTTTAACAAAATTTATAATTGCTGAGTAAAATTAACATATAAAAGTATCTAAAACAATGAGTTCGACTAATATCTTCTTTGCTAATTTCAAACTAACTTACATTTCCTAATTGAGGATGTTTGGTTAGCATAAAATAACAGTAAATTTTTTATAATGGTTGTTAAGCCCACATTTTTTTTCTCGTTTTCCTCTGTAACGTTTATAATTTATTTTATTCCCTTGAATAAGTGATAATTAGCGATGTTTATTAATGCTGTATTGACAACTAATACGTTTTCGTCTGTGTTCACTAATATCTTTAAAACGTGTAAAGAACTACAAGATGATAAAAGACATAATTCTTGATGTGTAATCGTTATGCGAATTTCATCGGAGTTATATGTTAGTGATGAAAATGCCTCACTATCATGAATCTCAGATAAGTTCATCAAGTGCACTAGAAACTGAGTACTAAGAATCTTATAGATAATGTACAATAAAAAATATTCAATTTATTTTCCACCATAGTTTTTTATTTTTAACTCAAGACGTATTATTAACTGCATGTTTCAATAATTTTTTTACGTTTTAACGACTTAAAAAGGTACCTTAGCAGTAGAGGTAACGAAAAGGTTTTCTATAAGCTTTGTGAAATTGGTGCTTCATGAACTTATAACACAATATTGAATTTTTATTGCCTTTGGTTGCTTATTTAAAGATTTTAAATAATTATAATAAACTTTGGTTACATACAAAATATTATTAAACGAAAAAATTGTAGATTATGAAAGACTCGAGAAAAAATTTAAGTTACTACTTTCTTATAAGTCTAATATTAGGTTGAACAATTCTTAGATAAAATTATAGACCCTGCTTATTACATGTTGTGTTTTAATTGCACGAATCGTTCCTTTGAAATCTTTTCCAAACAAATCTTCAAGATTTTTCAAACTATTATCAAAATAACTACTTTTAATATGTAAGAATGAGATATTTGAATTTAATAGTATATTACGTACCAAGGGACTAAAGCAAGCCAGTTCGTGGCTGTTGTAGTGTGCGCCCGAGCGTAGCGAGGGCGCTACAAGCAATAGCCACTCGCTGGCTTGCTTTAGTCTCGCGGTGCGTATACACTTTTATATCACACTCAGTGGAAAGTTCGTTACATTGAGAGGGAGAGAGATAGAAGGAAAACAAGCCATTCATTGTGTGGTTATAGGTTATATCACAGGAGTTTTTATAACTGTTTCCTATTGAGATATTTAGGATATTCCTGTATTTTTGTGTAAAATATGGCAACAGTTTCGACAGTCATGTTTGAAAAGGATTCTTCTGACGAAGAAAACTTTGACGAGGATAAAGTAAGGGAAGGAAGAGACTTTGACTCTGAGCGAAATGCCATTGTTCAAAATTTACTTCCCATAAAATCGAGAGCATTATATGAATATGCATACGCTCGATTCTTACAATGGAAGCATAAGAACAAGGTAACCAGGATAGATGAAAATATTCTTATCGTGTATTTCGAAGAGTTGTCTAAGTCATGGAAACCACCAACATTGTGGAGTCATTGGTCGAAATTAGGCGCCACGTTAAGTGCAAGACATAATGTAAATCTTCATAATTTTATTTTATTAAAAGCCCTTTTGAAACAAAAGTCAAAGGGTTATAAGCCTAAAAAATCACTTGTTTTCACCTGGACCCAAGTACAACAATTTTTAGAAACTGCTCCTGACATTGTTTACTTGGCAGCAAAGGTACAGTATCATGTTTTGAGGTACACTTTCAATAGAAACTGTATTATTTGTTTAGTGTTGATGTATGTGTGTTTCAGATATTACTTATCTTTGGAGTTTTTGGGGCCTTAAGGTGTAACGAATTACTAGAGTTAAATACCACAGATGTATTAGATACCAAAAATTTAGATAATACAGGTAAACAACTATTGATCTCCATTAAAGACTCAAAAACTGATGCTCCGAGGCAATTTGTTGTTGGAGGAGAGTATTATAATACTGTTAAAAAATATATGTCATCGAGGCCTCCTTGTTTGTTAGATACTAGATTTTTTGTAGCATATCGAGAGGGACGTTGCATAAGGCAATATATTGGAAAAAATAAAATAGGCAAAACGCCAAAGAATATCGCTTCCTTTTTAAATTTAGAGAATGCATCTAGCTATACTGGACACTGTTTCAGGCGAACATCAGCAACTGCTGCTGCTAATGCTAAATTGGATTTTAATAAAACTAAACATTTAGGTGGTTGGAAATCTGATACTGTGGCACAAGGCTACATCGAGCATTCAATGGCTAATAGAGAGAATATATTTACTACTATAAATAGTTTAAATAAAGTTAAAAAAATCATGACTAGTGCTCAAGAGCAGGTGGATAACCTTGATGATTTGTTCAGTGAAGATTTTTATAGTGATCTTCCACGTCCATCGACTAGTTTTGAAAACAATAATCTTCTACTGGTAGCGTGAACAATCATCCGTCAACGCCATTGAAACAAGCTCCATTAAATAGTAACAATCACAACAACTTTAATCTACACCAACAAAAAAAAAGAAAAGTTATTGTCGACGTTGATGATGAAGATAAAAAATGCTACAGTAAACCATCTGTTATTTTCCAGAACTGTGAAATCAAACAAGCGACTACTAATAATTATTATTACAACTCATGTTGTCACCAACATGAAGACTGTTCTTAAAAATATCATTTTTTTACAAAGCTTATTACCTAATTATTTAACTCTTTTAATGAATGTGTTTCGAAATGTAATAACTTCAATACTTTATTATACAAGATTGATAAAAATGAAGAACTGTAAAAATGCAGTTATTATTTAAAAATTTGTGAACAAAGAAAATTGTATAACAATTTTAATTATTTCCATTTGTTCAGAATCTCATGTTTTTTTTTTGTATTAAATACACCAGCAAACAGTACATTGGCTTCTTTTATCTTGTTGATATTTCCCAAAATTGTTTGTTTACTGCAGTGTGGCGCCCTCGCTATGTTCGAGCACCGAACTACTCCAGGCACTTATTGGTTTATGTATATAGTAATATACAGTAAGACATAGATACGCATGCGTACACGCACTTATTACTCAGTTTCTGTCCCTGTATACAGAGAGAACAGTACGAACTTTACGCTTAGTATGATATAAAATTTTTTTTCTAGTTTGTGCAGAAGTACAATCTTCCAGCGCACTCAACTCTATCCATTTTTTTTAAATATTTGAACTATTTTTTCCTTCTATTACTGGATTTTTTTTCCATTATCATGAACTTGATCATCCTGTTGTATACATAACTGAATAAGACTATCGACTAAAGTTGCAGATTTTTCTATTATTTTTTGAAGCATTTTAGTATTTTCAATGGCATTTATGAGCTTTACTATAGTGTTTACTACTTGCTAAAAATCCTAAGGTGTTTTTACCTTTTCTATTGGATTTTCCAACGTTTTTTATTATATTCAAAATATGAATGAAACTCTACACAACACTTTGGTAATGATCAACTATGCAAGTTTTCTTAATGGCCAATAACAATCACACAAGGGTTTGGAATAATCTCTTATGCGACCCAACCAATGTGTGCAATTTTCCACAATGATTATAATAAAACTGTGACTGGCCGGGGGAAAAGTAGTCATAGGGGTGTTTTTACAGTGCCGATTCTATCAATGAAATTAACCAATCATCAAATACGATGCGATACATCGTATTTGATGATTGGTTAATTTCATTGGTAGAATTGGCACTGTAAATGGTACGGAGAAGGGTAAGAGGACGAACCGAGGTGTGCTGAAACATTAGGAAAAAAAAAGAGAGTCAATTTTTTGGGAGGACTGGTTTGAGTTCCATGAAATTGTTCGAACTACCCGCGAAAATAGAGTGAGTAATTTCTATTTATAAAGTTCTAGAAGGCAGCAACTGCAAGGTTCTCGATCTCAAGCGTAATAATCATGAGTTCGCGATTTATCATACAAGGATCTATTTATGGCCGTCATCGTCAAACTAATCGAACAAATCATAGTGTTAATGCGCACTCCAATAGTTTGTAGGGAAATACTTAAAATCCACTATCAATTTGTTTGAAACGAGCGTTTGCTAGTAAAACTCAACCTTGCAGACATAAGTTACCATGGAAACAACCATTTTCTTGAATAAAATTTGAATTGAATTTATTATTTTAAAGAGCTAAGGGCAACAGCCCTTGATAGCTCGCCTTATTACATGAGTGTTTGATACATATATCAGTTTCTGTAGATAACTTGTAACACATTGTCAGTCATGATCGGTTAGAAAAGATTTAAAACTAAAACTGTAGAGTATCAATTAAAATTAACATAATAATAAATCAAATTAAATAAAATATTTGTAAGAGTGACATGGTATAACTACTAAAGCAATAATTTAGAAACAGTTTGTAGACTTGCGTGGGAATATAAGCTAAATGTTAAATATTAAATTTAAAAAAACAAATAAATAAAAAAGAAATTATAAACCGATGTAAATGATAGTTAAAGCGTCAGTATAGAACAGTTAAAAAGGGAAACGCAGATGTATATCACAGCACAGTTCGTTCGATCACAGATACATCACTATCACTGTTGAAGAGCTATAGCCGCTCGTAATGATCACGCAGTAGGAATTTCGCAAGTCCTCTCCCGAAGCAAGGCCTCCCCGAAAGTTCGCACAGCCCATTAGGCAGGTGGTTCCATAATCTGGTAGCAGCAATACGGAAAGAGTCCATATAGGTGTCAGTTATTGCCTATAGGATAATTAATTCTGAAGGTTCCACTCTCCTGGACCCTGCAGCATCTCTAGGTCGGAAGGCAAATCTTTTAGCCAAATACAATGGCTCACTTGATGTAATAATTGAGCTGATTAGGCGGATGCATATATATTCACAGTAAACACTGCAGGGCATAAGTTTCAGGAACCTGTACGTCAACGTTATGTGTTCAAATTTCCTAAGTTCCGTTGCAAATCGAACGGCGGCGTTCATGCTGCGCTAAATTCTCACCCACAACTCAGATGACAGACCAAGAAATAGCCCTGCTCCATAATCGTAGTATAGGAATATCAGAGAATTAATCAGAAGCAGACGCACATGAGACTCGAGCCATAAAAGGGCAGCAAAACTCCTCCTTGTTGTTTCAATCGTTTGCTGAGTCCAAGTCAGTGCCCCGTCTAGTATGGCGCCGAGGATCTTTACATTCCCGCTATACTGGATGTCATCATCGCTGATGCGCATCCTCAGCAGGTCCAACTCCCGAATACGGCAGATATAGTCACGAGAGCCATGCAGCCTGGGTCTTTCCTGGGTGGATCTTCAAACAATTTGCCAAAGCTTATCGGTAAAGTCTATCAAGGTCCTCGTCCATCCTCCGAATCAGTATTGGTATATCCCTGTAGCGTCCGTGTATGTAGACTGTGAAGTCATCTGTATAGATGTAGTACTTACAGTGCCTTAGAGCTGAAGGCGTGCCGTTTATATACAGGAAAAAAACGAGAAGGCCAAGAACGCTCCCCTGTGGAACACTTGAGAATCGGACCAAAGGAGAAGATTCGCTGCCCTCACTATCCACGACAACCTGTTGGTGGCCAGACAGGTATGATTGAATCCAGGCACATGATGAGTCAGAGAGTCCTATTCTCTTAAGTTTCTCAGCTACAAGACCGACAGTCACTCGGTCAAACGCCTGGGTAAAATCAACCGCGACCAGCAACGTGACCTTTTGGTCGTCTGCAGCCCCACGGATGTTATCAACCACCTGTACCAAGGCGGTGTGAGCACTGTGACGTTTTCTGAAGTCTGACTGGAACGGATCGATCAGATCAGTACACCGTACACAATCAGAAATCTGCTCCGCCACAACAGTCTCAAAAACCTTTGAAATCGCTGGTAAAATACTTGTTTACAGTTGGGTGAGGATTACTTCGTCCGATTAACGCACTCTAGTTTTAAATCAAGACATTTAATTTAGCGCCGCGTTGGGTCGTCTAAATCGGCAACACTTAGAGTTCGATATTAAATACATGTACCAATATTACACTAAAACTCAATCGTTAAAAAAGTGTATTTTAGCAATATTGTTATTTTTCCTTTTAGTCTTTAGTATGAAGAAAAGCGAATTTTCATGAGTTTGTATTGAGAGCGTGTCTTACATCATCAGTTTATTTTTCGAGAAGATTTATCCTTAAAGGTCCTATGATTAAATTAACATTATTCAAGAAGCGCACTTTTGGTATGATTTTTTTAATTTTCTGATGTTGATCTGAGTTATTATTTAAGAATGGATTATTTTTTAAACAATCGTCACATATTTATTTTTCAATTGAGTATGGTGAAAACCTTGTTTATCTCCTTCAACTATAATACATATCCTATGCTTATGCGGTAAGCAAATAATGCCATTAGGTATACCCAATATGTACGTATGTAAACGCAAATTGCATCTCGAAGAAAAGAGGTAATTTGTACAATATTCCAGAGTCAAAAAAACAATTACGCTACCAATATACATTTTTTACTCAACGATATCAAAAAGTTGAGAAATTGCAACATTCCAACTGCCAAAGAAACAGAATTAACTGCACAACCTCTGTAGTACAAAGGTTTTTTTTTTGTTAAGTGACTAACACTTCTATCTTTTACTGGACTGGCTGCGTTCAGTTTGATAAAAGAACCAAAACTCAAATCATTATTTGTAGCAACAATTTATAAAATTTTGAATGAATCGCTAAAATCACTAGCTCCTAAATCAAAGAATACAATAACTAGAGTGATAGTTGTATTGCTGTTGATAAAATTGTACAAGCTGCTTATAGTTCCGGAGCAAACAATTGTACATGTATTTCCTCTGTTAATTCTAATTTATTCTTGAAATTTTCTTCAGCTGTTTTCAAACTTAAGCGTTTTCGTTAAGATTTTGATTCCAGTGATTGAATGTACTTTTTATCTGCTTTTTTCTTTAAAGATGCCATACTTTTCTGTCCATGTGTACTAGAGGATATGCATAGATTTTTATTCATTCGAGTAAATACGTCAGGTCCATCGTTTTTTAAGTATTTCTTGGGCTATTTTTATACCTCCAGACGCAGACAAGCCATACAATCTGGCTTTTGGAGCCTTACTTGCTATTGTAAATTAAAGGCTGTACCAATTGACCTGCAGAATATCTGTTACTGTTTGCAGCAAGCGAATGAAAACGATTTTGAAGCACTTAAAATAAAGATGGACCTGTAAAACCTTTACTGATACTTGTATGTTTATAATTTTCTGGATTAATTGTGTAAGAGCACCACAAAGTATCATCGTTATCGTGTTGGTTTAAGTAATGATAAATAATTTTCTGAGCAGTTTTGGTAATTTTTATACTATCCGGAGCATTCTGAGAAATACTTGCAGAGAATAATTTTGAAGATATTTGAGTGTTGTAATGTTTAAAATTAGATTATTCCACTGTTAAATTTCTTTTGTGATTTTTTTATACTATATAATGCGTTTGAGACTCCTCTCATGGTGTGATTCTTATCTGCCTGCTTTATCATTTCATAATTCACTTCATTTTTTACGCCACAAATGGCTGAACTGTCATTGTCTGATATAAATATTCCCAGCTAAACATTCTCTTTAGAAAATAAATCATTGTCGGATACAAGAATAATTGCTGCTTTTGGCTCCATTCCTTTAAAGCTGCCTACATAATTCAGTCTGCAGTCATAATCATTCTTGTCATGCCCCGTATTACAATTTTGGCATTTGCTATTGAAAGTTACGTAAGATATAACTTTTAAAAAAAATAATCTGATCAAAGCTGCAGTACTGCAAAAACTGTCATATGCCCTACATGTGCCTTGTCTAGTCGATTCCATGCCAAAAAAAGCAGCACTACTTCATCTGATACCTTCACATAATCTATGTCTGTTTCAGTTAACCCCAGAAAAAAGTAGCTCACATTCAAATGTTCTGATCAACAAAGAAAAAATTTTTTAAAAAACAATGATTTTCAACTGTAATACAATAGGTAGGAGTTTTTATTTTTATAATAAAAAAAACTGTAAACACACAATTATTTATTTAAAGATTACTACTATTTCACACGGTGATTTTTCGCACAATACATTTCATCCATATGAGTCTTTTAAAAAAATATATAAATATTACACTTAAAAACAAATGTAAATAAGAAACGTGTTAAAAATTGTCAAAATAATTCTATAAATTATATATATATATACTAGTGGGGCTCACGCCCCCCTGCGCGCACTGCGCGCCAACCCCCCAACTT
>NW_019379637.1:376444-413821 GCF_000648655.2 Copidosoma floridanum
AGTCCGTGAAAATAACACGTTAAACAACTATTTGTAGCCAAGAGTACTCTTTAAGACTTATTATTTGACGCCCTAAAACTGTATGGAGTAGTTTTTGCTTTTAATTTCCTCAAACGTAAATGTGAAATGCACTTCGTGCTATGTGACGTGCTTGATATTAACTTCACCATTGAACCATTCGAGTCCGTAAAAATAACACGTTAAATAACTATTTGTAGCTAACAGTCCTGTTATCATTTCTGTAGAGTTGTAGGTTGCTTTTATAATCCGATGTAAACTGAAGTTACAGTCGACATCCACCACTGCGATTTTTTAACTAAAAAATTACTATTTTTATCGTGAAGTCCTTAAATGTCTACGATAAAACTAACTTTTTTTATACTTTATTATGAGCAGCTGCGGCTACTATCTTAAATGGTGCGCAGCATACTGTTCGATCAGCGAAAGATTAGAGGGTACGGGATAACGGAAAAAGTTATGTAACGTCGCTTAGGTAGTTGTTCAGGAGTTTTAAGCACGACGACGATTGAAACTTGAGATGCGTGTCGCGTTGCGCAAAGAGTAGCGCCATCGGGTGGCTTGCGCACATACCAGCGGGAGAGAAGGGAGGAAGAGGCGAGAGAGCGAGCGCAGGGGCCTCGAAGTTGGATGGATTCGAGTTTGAGAGACGAACGCGCGCGGACAGGAGAACAGAGCTTAAGTGGATGGCAGTTGGTGCTCAGATCACACTAAGTTGTCCCTTTTTTCGATGCCTAACCTAAAACCAATACAAGTTTTCACGTGAGCTCCCGGGGCTTTGAAAGGTCTGTCGTGACACACGGAGAGGTGTGCGAACGGCGGGCGGGAGAGCTGGAGCACGGCTTCACGGTACCTTGAGCCACAGGCAGAGACCAGGCGTTCAACGTTGGTGTGATCCTCCGTGGTACGCTGAGGCTGACCGAGACTATCGGACACGGAGGAACTAGAACCTCGACCATCACCACGGTAACTCGAACTCCGTGCTACGCTGAGGCAGACCGAGACGTCGGTGTACGGAGCTAGAGCCCTTAACCTTCACCGAGCCTTCCTTCGCGTTACGCTGAGGCTGACCGAGAGATCGGTAAGCGAAGGGAACAGTTGTGATCGCAGCCAAACACAGGTCTGTAGAGTTTATTAACATCTGTGTCAGTCGGTGAGTCATCACGAGAGCCTGCCAGTGAGAGTGTATTCAGCTATTCACACGCACGACCGGCACTTTCGCTCTCTTTTTCTTTATAACTCGTGCCCTAGTTTCCGCGAATTAGGTCTAGTATCTCAAAGTGTAACACAGGCAGGCAAGACGTGCCTTTGATTTGTACCAATTGTATTGTATTGTATTGTTGTCGTTGAATGCATTCACGTAGGGATCTATTATAAAACTATTGTATACCTTTTGTATATATTCTATAATAATTAAAGCAAAACAATAACTCATAAACAGCGACTGATTATTTATGCAACCTAACCACGCTTCGCTTATGAATAAATACACATTTCTTCACGTCCATTTAACAATAAGATTAACTAAGTTAACACCTACTCTGATATCCCTTCTCCTGCGACATCACGTTGGTAACCATACGGATAACTCGTGATCATGCTGTCAAAATATCTTTTACTATAGACTGGTTGACATGTTCTTATTTCCGGTTGAAACACTACATCGTGAAAAATTGTGCGACGAATGGAAAAATTCGACAATTTTATTTCCGTAATATTAGTCATTACAAGCTCGCGAATCGTATCAAAATTTATCTTTTAACTATTGCAATAATTTAATATGACATTCATCACTTTGCAAACATCAACTTCACTACCGTCAGGTTTTTTAATTTTACATTCGTAAAACCTTGGGCCGCAAGATAAAAATAAAGAAATGTACGTGAAAACTTCTTTATCGGGCAATTCGTCAGTGAGACTGCCTAGCGTTGTCCCAATAGGTAAATTATCCAGTCCCTCTTGGAAATTACAAAAAATATCTGTGTCATATTAGAAAGCACGTTCTCCTAGAAAATGCAGATACTCGAAAAGCTTTACGCGTGCTTGTGCTGTCACAAGAGCAGCAACCACAACGTTACTTGACGGTAATGACGTCAAGGCCTCAGACTTTAAATCCCAGTAAACGTACAATATATCATCGCTGACGGGTAAAACACCAGTTACATCGATTTCTGCACTCGTTCATAATTCCATTAATCTTTCTGGAACCGTCACCACCTCAGTCTTAGTCAAATTTTTATGTTGACCGAATTCACCTCACAAAGAATCAGGTAATAATTTTGCGATAGATTTTGAGCCAGCATTAGGGTTTATTTCATTTTTGTCAAGATTCTTTTCTTCAGTTTTATGAATTTCTTCGATATAGGACTCCTTTTGCTTATTAGATATACAGGTGAGTGGGTAACCTGCAGCTAGTATTTTTTGTTTAAAAAACTCGTTACTATAATGTGCAAATAATCCTCCTTTGTCTGTTTCTTAATTGTACTGTGTTACGTGATATTGATATATTTCATAAACATCTTTAGCGGTATAACCTACGGGAACAGCCACCTTGACTTCTTCGGATACCCACGTATCTCTTAGAATGTGGTCTCTTTCATCGTCGTGGGTAGAGTGCTCTAGAAGCATATTCTCACAACACGTATGGCACAAAGGAAAAATAAGCTTATCGTTCATTTTCATTGGTAATACAGGATAATACGAATTTTTAGGTGGTAGCACATCACACATAATTAATCCATTTACTTAGGAAATATAATTATTGTCACCTATTATTTTTTACACTCCCCTTCGTTAGAGTATAACGTTGGTTGACCAACGGGTAATATACCTCGTTTGCAAATATATGAATACAAAAAGCATACGTCAACGTATTTCATTTTTTCTTCATCCTGACAATCGTACATTTTGACAGTGTTTCCTGTTCGACCACCGAAAAATGCATCACGTGGATTCAATAGTTTTCTACTCAAATAATTTTAATTTTCTGGAATAAAATTTGAAAGTTCTTCGTTTTCACGTATTTCTCGGTTGAAGTCGCATTCCAATTTTTCTGTCAACTCATACTAAGACATTCTTATCTTTTAGTTGTACGTGCAAGTTTTCTCATATCCATCATCCATTGTATGTCCGGTCGTCAAAATGGTATCTCGGTTTATTCGGTAACACCGTGGGCAGCTGTACCAAAAGCAACCTTAAAATTTTAATACGATTCCACGATGATCAAGCACACCATCTAGAGAAGTACAGTGCCCATCGACGAGGATACCTTCTGGTAAGCGTCTCTCTTGGCAGTGTCCAACGTGCTCGATAAATCGCTGGAGAACGTGTTTTTCTATCCAATAAAGCCATTTTAAAGCTATTTCAAATTGATTGTTAGCCATTCCGTAACCTTTCTGTGGAATTATACCAATTTAATTTTTTTTCAGAAATTTTCTTTTATACACACGCCTGCTGGTTGAAGCGATCGTTGTGCATTTTCCAAAAGGGTCCACCTCGAATTTTTCAAAGGTTTTTTGAAAAGCTAAGCAAGCTAATCTTAAAATTTTCACGTCTTGCCTTCAGTATTTTATAATTTTACTTTTAAAGTCAAACATATAATTATTTTCTAATTGTTCATTGTACCATTTTAAATTTCTTTTCATCATTTTGGGTTTTAATAGTTACATAATTAGTTATCAACAATAATCTCTTATTATTAAAAGTCGGTAAAGTAGAAATTTTTAATGATATACGGAATGCCCTTAAAGACAAATGAAAGTAATTAAGACCATCGACAAATTTTATTTTCATAAACTCCGTCAATACTATTTTTGATGCATGAAAACGGATGATACTACGCGTTCGCCATGTTTTTCCACTATATACTTAAAAATTAATTGAGCATCGAATTCTTGTGCATTGTGAGCTATGCAAATGATCTTGTTAAAATATTTTTGATGTTCCGAAGCAAAATCTACCAACTGTTTTATTGAATTAGTTTGAAAAACATATTCTCGAATGCCGCAATGATCGCAGCTTATCGAAATATCTTGTACGTTGCTACGAGAATTACAAACTTGTTGAACAATACACAGATTTACTTCGTGGATTGTTTTTTCTCATCACCCACGATGGGTGTCGTTTGTTGCGTTTAAAAATCGTAAAATAATATTAAGAAATTACTTTTTTTGCTGTTCAATTTTAACGGTTGAATGTTACATTGATGATTCACGGGTAAATACTCCTTACAATTGCAACAAAAAGAAATACCGCATTGATGTTGATGTTTCTTGTTTGATATTCGCACAATTTTGCAGCATAACGGACAAATTTTTATTTTTTTGCAAATGGTAAAAGATTTCTTATACAAACCTATTTTTGAATGCTTTTCAAAACACGTCAAGTTAAAAAATGATCTGTGGTACGAATCACACTTTTTTGATGGACCCGTCACATCACAAAAAGGAGATTGTATACACTTGTAGCATTTGTTGGAGCATCTGTGATCCCTCAATACGCTAATAACTATTATTGCACGGTATACAGTATCCACAACTGCCGCTTGCACCGATCAAATTTAGTATAGGCTCGTAATGCTCAGCGTTTTTATAGTACATTAATCGTAACGTATGAACGATTTGTCCTTGAGTCTCTAAAACTAAACGAGTACCATCGTACAGTGGACGATGACCATGCCCAAAATTTCGAAACGAATAAACGACAATTGCTGTCTTGTGGGTAGAATAGTTATTTACGTAACAAGTGCAGAAAAGACGATTTTCCGCACGAGTAGTGATTGACTCACACGAGTGCCGGAGTTAACGGGAACGAGTACCAGTTGAGCACACGAGAGCGTAGCACGAGTGTGATCGCAAGGTACGAGTTACTGTCACTGGCCACGAGTGCGAGTCTATCACACGAGTGCGGGAAATCGTCCCACACGAGTTGCGTACAAGTTTTTTCGCAATGTGTGATGAAAATAGGTACAAAATAGGTTTGAATTTTGATTTCCAGTGTGTAGCAAAATTTTTTCCGGTGTGTGGCAAAACCTTTTCCACACACTTTTTCCGCACACTGTGCGGCAAAAACCTCTATGATTACGATTGACAAATTTTTGAACAGCTTTTACAACTGTTTCATGAACGACTGTCTCATTAAAAAGACCACGGTTTTTTTTATTCGACAGTGTTACACAAGAAAATACAATTTTCCGCCCTCGGGTGGTTTTGGAAGGCTGGTACTTCCTCGGGCGAAAAAGCAGTTTTCCGGAACTCGTTCGAAAAGTCTCCTTTACGAACCTCGTTACGTCCCTCGCCTTTGGCTCGGGCCGCAAACCTCTCGGTTCGCAAACAGAGACTTTTCAAACTCGTAGGAAAACTACTATTTCGAGTAATATATTGATCGATAATGATTGGAAATTACTACTCCAGGGGCCACCACACATAGTACGAATGTGTGGTTCACGAACGAGTGCAACGCGTAGCAAACATCTAAGCATGCTTATCAAACGAGCTTTCGTAATAAGTTCCATTGTTAATTTTGAAACGATACTGAGCGCTGAACGTCTTTCTTGTGCTATTAACATAATATTTTTGCAAGAAATTGTGATTGGTCGACTTTTTCTCCCCGTGAGTCGGAAGACGTCTTATTTTATTAATCATCAAAGAATCATTGCTGTACTTTGAGGAATGTGCTGACTTTTGTATATAGAGTATCCAACCAAACACTTTGTTTTTAAAATTATAAAATAAAAGTTATCCTATATTACATAATAATCAGTCGCCTCCTAACTTTTTTTAGGAATGCGCCGATTGTTTTGTATAGAGTATCCAACACCTTGATTTCTCAAGAATTTGAGAATAACAGTTTGTGACCATCGGTCACTCCTACAAAAAAAAATAGTAATACTTATTTATCAATTTTGACTATTAAAAATATAAAATTATCATTTAGTATTTAAAGCTTCCGCCGATAAATAGGATATGCAAATATAGCGATAGTGTGCGTCATGAAGTGCAGGAGTAGATGGAAAGAGACAAAAACATTCTACCAATGATGAGAGTCCGCAAATTTCCCCCTCACGAAGCAATTGCCGAGCCGCCGAAAAACCGAGGTTTGCTGTACGATCAAGACACAGCCACATCAGATTCTAGCTCTAGATTCTCTGCCTAGTAGGTCAAAGTACCTTGCTTTTCGGGCTTCTAGACTGATCTCACAACACTGGCCTATAGCGACGTGCTTGGTGAGGCATTATGTCCGAGCCTTTCGCGTACAAATTACGCCAGCTATTTTTATATTCTTGTTATTCATTAATTATTGAATCATTCTATTGATAATTCTTTTCTAACGATTTTCAATTAATTTATTTGTTTTAAGAATAGCGCATTGAAATTTACGATTGTTCAAACACTTTAATAAGTTTTCATGCAAACGAGCGTCGTATGCCGTTTATGTAATTCGAGCCACGCGCTCCTGTGTGTAAAACTTGATTGAATACATGATATTTTCGATTTACACGTTATTTCGCATATTAATTGCGTTGAAAAACTATTTATATGTACTATGACAACTTTCACGAAGTTGTAACGTTAACCACCATAAGATAATTTATAGGTTTGCGGGTAAGGGATCCTATTGCCTTTCCTTTAGATGTTTGATATACTCGTAATATATTGAGTATTGACAAGCATCTAAATTTTCCATAGTTCCTATATTTTCATCTCTACATGGGGCATTAGAAGGGCGGGAGATAATTTTTAGTTTTATTTCATGCATTAGATAGAATGTTATGGTCTAGGTAAGTACCGTGAACCCATGACTCCTTTATAGTCAACAACGTGATTTTCTCCTCGGTAATTAGCCGTAAATAATAACGAGAACGTCACAAGTTATAAAACAATCGTTACCTTATTTGAAATAGTGGGTATTCGACGTCTTACATTCAGGAATGTCCTGACTTTTTTTCATAGTGTGTCGATGTGCTATGTTGACGCGTGGCTCGCTAAAAAACGATCTCATTACTCGCGCAATGTACCTTGGATCTCATATGTATGTATGATTATTTTCATACCTAGCGCTTTTGCACATGTCTGTCATGGGAGGGAGGGGTGTAAGGTAGGAAAATCCTGCAACATTGTGTAAAAAATGATTCACTGATTTACGAACTTAGAGAAAAAGAAATCAGTTACTAAAATGCTTCCGACTGAGTCTGTTCACGCCAATCGTGAACTTTTAATTCTCTTTTTATTTTCTAATTTTCTTTAGCACAATACGTTATATGCAACAGTTATATTTCCTGGAATTGTAATAGCTTTATCTTTGCTTTATCATCTAAAAGTAACACTTATCAATTTTATAACTTTCACTTTACATTTATACATACTTTAATTTCAGAACTTATATTTTCTTATCTTATCTCTCTTTTTCTACTCTGACTCATATAACGACTACAGTGTATATTTGTATAGTTAGTTTTAGTTATTCTCTCCGCTATTATTGTAATAAACCAGATACGTCTCAACAAGCAAAGAGCCAACATCAATTGCGCTCTGAGCTCCGCTAACCGCTATTGTAAATACATACGCTATTAAATAAACGCTATTTTTAAACTACTACCACTCAACAGTTCATTGATCCTCAGTAATTCCCGAACAATCGATATTAAGATCCCCGCGTTCGTCAAGCATTTTTTGCTTGAACGTAACAGAGTCGATAAACCTCTGTAAAGGTGCAACTGTGAGTGATGATCAAGATCAGGTGAAAATTCAAGAAGCCTACATACCACCACCACCTGTGCGCGAGTCTTTCCACTTACAGCATTTACGGCGATTACGGGAATACCCGTTTACCTGACCATCAGTGATTAATGTGTTAATAGAAGTGATAGTGTATGAAAATCAATACCGCTATTACCAGGGGTACGTCGTTTCGTTCCCCGATTTGCAAGCAATGTGGCCGCGAGAAATAATATACGAAAATCTAAGGTGGTACACGTACAACTACGCTGTGGAAGTACCCCGGAGTGACCCGCGTTTAATATTTGGATATTTTAAAGAAAATCGATGGACGAGTATATACGCTGCGAGGTTGGAATATTACGTGAACATTGCCGGTAATAGATTAGAGCTGTAGTATCAGCAGCATCAATAAAGTAATTGATTAATAATTTTGTGGACAACCTATACAGTGTTACGTGTAAAAATTATAATAGAAACTGTGAAGTATTACGTATGTTTTTAATGTACATTGATTATGATTGTGGTATGATGTATAATAGTTAATATATAATATACGTGATAAAATAAAACAGTGCAAAATTATTTTTGTAACTGACAATGTTTGTTAATAAATTGTAGTTATACAAATTTCAAAAATTTTTATATAATTTAAAATACCCACAGTGTGACTTCGTTCATTTTCACTAAATAAGTACAAAGAGACAAATTGCGAGATCATGTTGCCCGCGTGAAACTAATATCCCTCGTATGTAATAGAATACTTATTATATTGCACAACATCGCTCTCCGCGTCTCCAAGATTTCGTGTGTCTCTCTCTCTTTTCTCTCTTTCCACGACGTTTAGATTTCGCATTTTCTCCCCTCCGCTCGACAGTTTTTCATACTCCCACCTCACAAATACTTATATGCAACACTTTGGCTTCGTCAAAGCAGACCCCTATCCGAGTGGTGGGGGTTTGTTTTGACGGGCCAAAGTGTTGCAAAAACTACTCACCTGATATATGTAAAAAAAAACGTACGAAACTTAAAATCTTTCTTAACTTTTTATGACCCAACGCTTATGCTTACACACAACTGCTACAATCGAAAAAAAGTATGTTTTTAGCCATACTGTATTTTCATCTTAAATTTTGAAAATTTTGTTCCGCTTACTATATTTTTCAAATACGTAAACTCTAGAAAGTGTACCACTGCTTGGGACGGGAGTGACGGCCTTCAATACGCACTGGAAAATTGGAAACCTCTGACTTGTTAATGTAAATCCAATATAGTGCTCTATTTCTCGAGACCGCCGTGTCAGTAGCAGCTTTTAAAACGCTAAATTGTGTCAGTCACAGCGATCATTGAGGGAAAACAAACATAACTGATAATCAAAAAAAGTACAGTCAGTTGAACTAGTAGCTAAACTTACAAGAAGGCTATACAAAAAAGTAAACAATTTAACTTAAAAGCAAAGATCTATCTACAACAGCCAGTCATAATTCGTATAATTTGGCTCAGAAAATAAAAGAATTTTTGCGATAGAGTTGATAACTGGCCACTTTTATTTGTTTCTTTTTCTTTGCAATTAGTGGACAGCAAATTCATAACTGTACTAGGGTACTTATTAAAAAAATATTGCTAATCGAATTACAATAAATTTTATTTTACGTTAAGTTCAGAAGTGCTATCATCAAGTATCATTTAAATAAAGCAGTTTAAATTTAAATGCTTATGAAAAAGCACATAATCAAAATTTATGAACATAAGTTTTGTGCAATTTGAAGATTAAGATTAATAGCTTAGATACCGAAATTGCAGTTATTAAATTAAAAAATATTCATAAATTTAACAGTCTTCACCAGCTTTTGAAAATCTGTATTTAAATGTTTTCACGTAACGACTACATACGAATTTTATAAATAATAAAAGGCACAACATTTTTGAGCATTTCGAATGTTACTTTCATATTTACATAAGTTTAAATCACTATTTACTTAAATAGTGTTATTACTATTTTCACAGTCCTCTAGAATTTTCATTAGACAGTTGAATTCACTATCAACATTAATGTTTATAGTAGTATCAGTTACTGTGTACTCAAATGTTGTTATTTCTATCACACTCATATTCATCAATATCATTATTACAATCAGCTTTGAGTGTAAGCCTTTTTTAACAGGCAGTTTAGAAAAGACTTTCCTAGACATAATCACTTTTTACATCATATTATATACAAATATTTTACGGGATTTTTCAAGTTATTAAGATTGCGTGCCAACAAAATTATCCAAACAACCGATTATTGTTTGCGCGTACTCTTGATTAGATAAACATATTAGTCTTAGCTTCCAAAGGTTCCCTATCTTCTGAAAGAATATTGTTGACTAACTTGGTTGAACACGCCGTATCAGTCAGATGTTCATTAGATTTCTGTACTAAGGAAAATTTATTGTTAAAAATTATTCATGACGTATAGACGTACAATTATTTTCATTTGATATATTGTTTACTTTTATAACAGCATTTGTTTTTCTTTCGTTAGACAAAAACGGCAATCGACAACGCATAAAGAATATGTTAGAACTTTTAGGAAAAAAAGTTACATGTGAGCACCCATACGTATGTATAATACTGTGCAAATATACCGTGAAACTCAAGGAAAGGAGTGGCTAGAGAGAGAGAGAAAGAGAGATAGTTCTGATCATATCTTGAAAGTTAATAAACTGTATTCAGCTTATTCAGGAACAAAAGAATCTTTCATGTAAAGATGAATAATATTGTCACATACTTTGTTAATATAAATCGTGTAACATACGATTTGTTCGTTCAAATTCGAAATTATCACGGAAAAGTATTGTGCAAATTGCAAAAAATTTATTTTCTTTTTCAACTAGGACCATATCGCATAAGATTTTTTCATCCATCTAAGATTCTAGGAGTATAAAGTTACGTGCACACCCATGCGTATGATTATAAAATACAAACTGTGCAAATATAACTGGATAATAGTGTATTACGCACCTAGTGAGCGAGGTTAAGATGTCTTAGATTTTACGTAAATTAACGTCCGTGGCGAAGCCGAGGGTGGTTACTGCGAAATCGAATGTATTTATTAACCTGCGACCGTGGTGCGTATACTATTTTTCATCAATCCTGCGCCGAGAGAAGAAATTTTCCTACTTTCGGTGCAGTATGATGAAAAAGTAATAAGAGACACTGTTGTGTAAAGGTGGAAAAATTCGTTGTCTAAGAGTTCAATTATCCGTATTAAAACAAAAAATAATACATCATCAAATTTATAAAATATAAAAACAATTATCAGCTAATATGTCATTTATTATACAGACGATGCATAAACAAGATACTTTGGCAGCTGCTACTCCATAGTATTCTTTGTTAGGAAATTTAATGGCTCCAAGAGTTATGATAAGTAATATTCATTCATTTATCATCATATAAATTGGTGCATATATAGATGGCGGCACTTTTTATATCAGCACATTTCAAACCATCAAATGCCCATTCTCAATAAAAAATATACTCAAGAATTGAAATTAAAACTCACTTTGTTTTCTATTTTTCAATAAAATTTTTTAAGAAATAAGTAGGAATGAGAAAATATCCTTTTCGGGTGCGGATCGAACACACAACCTATTGTTTGCTAGACAGTTGGTCTACTACTTGAGCCACCGAGAAGCTGCGCACGTACTCGCATCGTAGGCTTAGATAACTTCCCATTCTTAATTTTATGAGTTGTTTTTTACCTCTAGCTCGATATATTGAAAAATGAGTAATTGAAAAATAGAAAAAATAAAAATATAGAAAATAAAGTGGATTTCAATGTTAATTCTTGAGTATATTTGTTGTTGGAAAGGACATCGATGGTATAAAGACTGCATATATAAATAGTGCTGCCATCTACACATGCGCCAGTTGATACGATGATTAATTTATCCATATCATGTTATAACTCAATGTCTAACTTACCTACAAGTATTAGAGTCATTTTCTAGTATTTTTTTTGTTTGTTCAACTCAATTTTTATGGTTAAAATTATCAAAATGCATATATATAATAAGCGTCATTACGTGTTTATTACGTATTGCAAATGTTAACAAACTATACTTTCGTACGATGTAGTAGGGAGTGTAGTCGCGGTATACGTTCGTTATCAATGGATATACTAGTAGGAAACACTATCAGCATCATCAATATTGGTATGTGTCACAGATTGATACGTGGTTCGATTATATTGATTTTTAATAAACATCATTAAAAAATTTTATTTAGGATACAGAGGAAAAGCGAAATATGATACGATTTCAATTAAATTCATGATTTTTAGTTATTTCTTTAACACTTACGGAATATCTTTAGTATTTAAAAAAAAATCTGAATCATGATAACAACCCTTTTATGTCGCTACTAATCTTGCTATAGGAGCATATAGAAACGTAAAGAAAACATTGCAATTAATTTAATTATTATTATGCAAATCAAAAGCCTTTTACATCAATTCTTACTTTGATCGCCAAGCAGAAATTCCAGGTACCATAGTACTTAACACTGTGTTATAAAAGTTACTGGTGCAAGGAAGACTAAAGATTATGAAATAAATGTTACAAACGTTTGTAAACATTTAAGTATTAAATAACTGATATTTTCAAAAAATGTAGTTAATGCAATCGAACGATTTTTAACAATAACTGTTATAAGAATCATTTGGATAAAGAATTGTATAACAAATTATCTACCATTTCCAGTATTTTATTTAATTATTATTAGTGGAGACAAAAACCTTTTAACTTACATAATTCTTTTTTTGTAATGGTGCTATGAATACAGTAAAAAAATTAATTTCATCGTTTATTTGTTGTACTTATATATATGCAGTCATGGTAAACTTCCTACTCATCACCAAATGGTATACATTGATCAAACAGATGGTCGAAGAGTTGTTGGAAACTACAAGGACTCATCCCTTGTCAACTGTTCATGTGTTATGTATCACTACCGCGAAATGTACACCATCATGCTTTACCAGTAAAATGTACAAATCAATTTTTCCATTGTATCGTACTTGCTGTGAGAGTTTATTTACAAAGTACAGAGACGAGTTTTTTAAGCAAAAAAAGGTATCTGGTTTTGCGTCAAGTGTCTCACAAATAAAGATAAGTATATTGATGAGACACGAGAGGCTAAAGAATTAGATCTTGATACATATAATTGTACCTGGATTCTTTCTGGGGTAGATTAATTCAGTGCTAAAAACTAAAAAATTAAAAGTCGTAATAACCCTTAAAAAATTGATGGAATCACCTACCAGTGTAAAAATAAATGCAAAGGTATTCTTACTGTTAACAATGATATGTTTTAGGCGAACTGGAGCTATAAAATCGAAGTTGTATAGAAGTATTGGGAAATCGTGCATTATGTTGTGATACGGATTCAGTTTTTTACGTGAATTAAGAAAAAAAACCTGACTTACCTCTTGGTACAAAACTTAACTGTCTTACGAATGAATTGTCCGATAAAAGTATTGATATGGACATAATTTCATTCGTTTCTAGTAGACTAAAGTCTTATGTGTACAAATATAAAAAACCTAATGGTGATAAAGAATAAATTAACTAGGTAAGGGGCATAAGATAAAATTGTTTAAATAATCAAAAAATGAGTTTTGACAGAGTTCACAAATTGATTACATCAAACGTATTAAAAATCAAATTGTCAAACCATATCATACGACAAACAGCTTTTCGTGACGTAATAATAATACAATCTTGAAAAAAAACCTGCAACTTTGTTTAGGGAAAGAGGATATTTGTAACTAGATGCCAGTAACCTATTTGTTTACCAACATATGATTGTGCAGTATACCATGGATGCTTTTCACCTTGTGATGACTCAATGAGTTTATGGTAATTGTAGTTTTGGAGGGAGATAATGCTAGAATAAAGAAGAAACAATTAAATTACGACTAGCTTTAAGAACAATAATAATGATTGTTAAAAGCCACTTTAACAAAAATTTAAAAATTCCGTTGGTCAAAATATTTTCATTAACCTGAAAAAAACGATATAATACAATAGAAAATTCAACTCTTTTTCGGGGAATATCATTACTGATCCAAAGAAGGGCATTGCAAGTGAAAGCCTTCTGCCTTTGTATTTATATACATGCCAACTACCTTATGTCAGCACATTCTTGCAAGTATTGTAACGGATGTCTTATATTTAACATCAGTACGAATTTAGTAACGCCTATTTACATTTCATTATTGATTAAAATGCAAAATATCTTTCAAGAAATATGACATTGGCACATTTTTTTAAATGAACCCTTTACCCTCAAATAATTTATCTCAACGGTATTTACTCATTTAACATTATGTACAAAACTATTGCAGTTCAGAAGCAAACTTTCTGGAAAGTTAATTTTACCATCCATTTAACCATCACGTATCATATTTAAGTTGACGTAACCAGATAATTAATTGTGTGAGCCATCTTTACCCTAGTTTTACGGAAACGCTAATGATACTGCGAGAGATCACGCATGAGAGACCTACACCATAGTCATACAGATTTTTGACAGAGTTCAGTTTGATTGTATGGAAACTTAATGGCATCACTAGTAGACATGTAAGCTGAACGGGCAAAATTGATTACGGCAAGATCGTGTTTGTCAAACGCTTTTTGCAACACGTTGATTTTACAAGTAATACTCGTTTTGAGTGTGTCATTTCTTATACTAAGTGGCAGTCTGGTAACCGAGATAGAATATTAAATTCTATGAAGGATTACCTTATATAGTACGTACTGGTTGTGTAACTCGAGACTTAACTAGTATCATTGAGGATTCGATGTATAAATCATCTACTGGTGGGACTATCGCTTATCTATTTACCAAAGGCAGCCATCACAATAACTAAGGCATAATTATCATTTTGCAAAACCTATTTCATCAAGATAAAGGTCAGCACTACATATTGTCCAACTTGGAGTACGTTGTAATTTTCAGAATTTTCCATGATTTTGAATGAATAAGACATTTTTTGAGACAAGTATGTCCGCAAGATCCACGATTTATGCAAGAACCTTATTAAGATTCTACTGTCAGACCATTTATCCATCTGTTCTTAGATCTCTAGTAAGTAAGCCCGAAAAGTGTTCATTCCATGCTTATACTTTTTACATTTACATGCTTTACGGCTTTTATAAAATTGTGAAAAAAAAAATCGTAGCTGAACTTGAATATAAAAAATTTCTTACCAACGATTGTAAAGGTGTAGTATTTCATTAATTTTGAAGGTATTTTTTACAAACTTTCGGATTTGAGAAAATTTGAATTGACATTTACTGACTGAAAAGTATGTTATGACGGATTACAGCAATTTACAAAATATTGAGATTTGTACATTCAACTGTTACTTAAAGATTGATGTGACTTCAAGAATTCTTACAGAATAGTGAAAGAGTAGCTCGTGTGACTGATCAGCTTATTTTGTGGAGTCAGTAACTAACTAAGCTCTTTTCTTAAGAGCACTTTTTTAGACTCACGGTACTAATACTTGGACTCAACGAAATAAATTATATTTGAAATGCATTTCAATAATTTTATCTAGAACATCCTTTTTAAACAGATTTACTCTTATAACAAGCAAAAGAATTTATTCGGTTATAAAAAAGTAATAAAAACATTAAATGATAAAATTTTGTCATACCAAATCAACACACGAGTAACTTCAATATTTCAAGCTGATTTTTAGAAAATACATTTAAAACTTATGAAACCAAACTGGATTTTTTCCTGTGTGAGTTTTAAATTTTGTTCTAAAATCTCCATTTTACATTCTACCAATATACTTTCAAATTCATGGATTTGCTGCACTGATTGGAGTTCTTGATTTTGCAATGCTACAATTTTTTTTTTAATGTTTTCAATCTTAATCTTTCTTCTCAAATCTTTGATGTTCTTGTTGAAATCTTTTTTTTTCGCTATTACTGTTTTCTTTTTTATCTTAATGTGACATAAGTATTTTGTTCTTCTTCTTTTATTCTTTTGATTTCTTTCTCTCCTCTCTATTTACCTACAATTTTTTTCTTTAAGCTTTTCTCCTGTTTGACTTTTAAAATATTCATTAAATCATCAACTATGGCAACTATGGGTACGTCGTTGCTTGTATTTTTTACGTTTTTCTTCTTTCGAGAGAATTTCGAGAAAAAATCTGGCACAGGAAATGGTTTTTTAAAAGTTTTAGTTTTGACACCTTAAAAAAAACGTTATTTTAATTTGACTACATTGTTAAAGCTTATAAATATTTAATTTAACGTACTTTTTTTACAATTTCTATTGCTCTGTAATTTTATTTAACGCTGCTTTATCTAAAGTTGTATTGATTGGTGCTCGATTATTGTCTATTTTAATGATTTTCTGCCGCATTTAAAATATGTAGACGATTATCAATTGATAACTTGCAGTGGTACATCTAAGTGGGTAGTGTTAAGTGTTTCATTTTGTTCCATTGCCTCATTTTAAACATTCAAACTGCCATCAATTATAGCGCTATCTCCCTCTTTACTTATGTGACATAAAAAATTGATTGAATAATTTATTGTGTTTTACTTGTAACTTCATGAAGTTAATGAAATACTAGCTTTGGAGAAAATCTAATTGCTCAATTGGTTGGTTGCGTATCGGTTAGTATGTGACAAGTAGTAATGAGTCACCCTCATTTAGTTGGGAAAGTCGTCCCAACTTTTACATATATTACTATCCACTTTTACATATACATTTGTGCAAGTATGTTTTTTTCTGTCGTTTTTTTTTTTGTTAGTTGTGTTCTGTGTATCTCTCTTTTTGAGTGTGTTATTTTGGATTTTCTTTTGTTATTTTGGGTGTTATACTCGTTAGTTTTTTTTTTATATTACTGTGTTTGTTATTTTTTTTGTCTTTTTTTTGTTCTTATTTTATTTTTGTGTTTTTTTTGGTGTGACGATTTTTTTTTTTTTTTTTTGGTGTATGTGTTTTTTTATTATTTTTTTTTTTATTCATTAATATTATCGTTATTGTTACATTTTATTATTTACAGTCATATGGTGTGGAAAAAAAATTTGCATACATTCTGATCGTCCATACTTCGTAATTCTGGTGGAACGATGATTACAGCGCTAAGCTGCGGAGGTCCTTCGGAATTCCAGCCATGTTTTTGATTGGACAAGTCCCTTCAATGCTCATCATAAGTACACTTCGTTAGTACAAAAGACATGCAGTTTGGATGTCCTCCAATCTATAATTAACATACCTGTTATAGCATTAGGTACACGATCTCCAGATCGGTAAAAACCTCGCCATATTTCTGGCATTCACGATAGTTGGGGCAGTTGGCGAGGCTGTTCCTCCTGCCAAAGTTTCCCTTTTCTAATAATCCGCCGTAGATGACTCCCTGAGTGCTAGTGGCTGCTGCCTGTCGGTAGCGCAGCTCATACGTGTCATTTTGGAGATTACCCGATAACGCGTTGATCTCCCGATGCATGAATTGGCTGTTAAGCCCTCGTTCCATTGCCTTGTTTAGCGCAAGGCTTCGCCTAATATCTTGAATTATTTTTCTGAAATACCTCTGCTCCCACAGGAGTTAGTTGACCACGAAATGTATCTTGTCTTAAAATGCCTCCATCGGCAGTTTTTTTTCTTTACGATCGAGTCGCCCCAAACTGTACTTAAGGGCCCAAAAGAGTTCCTGGCCCTGGTACTTTTTTCTTGATATTTTTTTCGTGTTGGTCTTTGCAGGCGTCAGGTTCTTTCTCCTGTTCACGCTCCTGGTTTCAAACCTTCTTCGGTCCTTACCCGACGTCGCCGTTCGTATAAAAATCCAGAATGCTAACATCGTTAGCACTACCGTCATGCAGATCTCGGGTATCAGGGTTCTTTCTGTCAGGATCACAATTGGGGCCATCTTTACGAATAGTAGATATTGAAGGCGAGTAAGAAAGGTATTATAAGTTTGAGAGGCTCAAGAAAAATAATGAGAAAAATTTGTTGTGCTTGCGTTAAAATACCGTTTGAAATTCCCTTGTTTGAATGCTGTACAAAAAAAAACAAGCGTGACAAGTTATGCTTATTTTACATCAATTGGAGCTACAAAAAAATGGTCTTGACTTCGGGGGAATTTGGAACCAATGGCTTGACTGCTGGAAAATTTGATTAGACGACGAGGGTATTGGATGTGCATTTCGGCCACTTCCATTTTTTTGAGATTTTTAGTGAATTTTGGGATATCGGATGTTGCTAACATTAAAATAGTGCACCACCTTTCTTGTGCCTACTTCTATGACTATGACTCATTTCCCATCACCATATAGGGATCCTATGCCATGCGCAACTCTTATAGGAGGAGAGTTTATGACATCGTAAATTTGCTCTGTCCTTTTAGCTGCAGGGTTCGCATTATTTTCTGGAGTGCATTTCGGGCCTTTGAAGTCGCAGTGACAATCGGGGTCGATGCTACCGATGGTGTATAGCTGATGCTGGTTTGGTCTATCTTTGTTATTAGATTTTCGAAGGCCCTTTTAGTGAAAACGATATAACATATAATGAGGATTGATAGGGATAGCGTTAAGTTTATCAGGAGTTGTTGCGACTATAATGATATTCATCTGGGTTTTTGAATTAACTGCAAGATACACTTGTTGTTGTGGTGAAAACGTACAAGCATATTTTAAAATTTTTGGAAGTTCGTCTTAAGAGTAAGAGGTGGGATGATTATATTGCTGTTTACATATCTATTAATTCCGGAGTCAAGGCGTTTTTCTACGTCTTTCATGGTGCATCTGAAATCTGCTTTTATGATGCCATATCCAACGAATGGCGGGTGGTATTAATTTTTTCCGCAGAAAACGGTGATATTGGACTTATTTTCTGTTGAAAAGAGCCTATGAGAGGGGTTGTATGTTCTAATAATGTAAGACGGCCTAGCGTTAAATACTCGTATATTACACCTGTAGAGATCGATATTTTTATGATTACGGAATATTTCTATTTAGCAAGAGTTCAGTCTTATGTCACGCGGTAGTGATTGTAATAAGTACACATCGATAAAAAGATATTTACTTTGTTCTGATCCATCAATAAAACAGTATTCACGGTAACCATCTGCTAGCGCTAAATAATCTGCTGTGGGTATTATGCGAGCTGCAATCGTGCTATTACGGCTATTTTTTTTAAAATACTGGCCATGATATGCACTCGAATAGCTTGAAATTTATTATTTTTATGAGTGGAAATATTAATTGTATTATCGTTTTGCTGTCGATTACATAGTTCAAAGTTGACTGTATTTATTTAAAGATTGAGTATTTATTACTTCGACTGGGATCGGCACTTCTTGTTGAGAAATGGTGTTTATAAAATAACTAACATACTGCAATAATCTTACTAAAAATATAAACTTTTCTTGTTGCATTGAGTTGGTAACTTTTTCTATGAGATTGTAAAGATGACCAAAATATGGTAAATTTCAAGTAACAAGACGTCTGCTTGCGCTTGTGTCTTAGTGGGTGTGCTGGAGCTCTTTTTAAATTCAGTAAGATTTACTTGTAAGTTTTGTAGTCGCTCCATAGCCGCTGTCTCGGTTTGATTTATTTTATTGTCTATCTAATAGGTACATTTTTCGCAATTAGCGATGGTTTGCTGTTTGGTGCCATACATATGTTTGAAAATTCTAATTTCTTCAGAATGAGTTGTTGCGTTTTAAACTTTGTACGATATTAATAATCTGAAGAATATAGAGTTGAGGTTGCCTAGTTCTTGAATTTAAATGTTATTCTCATGTCTTGTAACTGTTCAAAAGCTATTTCTGGGTTAAAGTTTTTTTTTCTTTTTGTATTGCATAGTTATATCTAAATATTGTTGCAGTTTAAGGTTTTTCAGATCTCGCAAGTGATTGTTGACTCGTTCGACGTCTTGACGGCACTCTTTGAGGGTTGCGCAGTATGCGAGTGGGCACATGTAGCGACCTACTGGGGCTTTAAACTTTTTAATGAAACAAGCTATTGCTAGTTTTTCGCGCTCTTGGGATGTTTGTGTTATTTCTGGGTAGTTGCGTTGCGCTATTTTACCAGCTCTAATATACAACCGTAGGACACGATCATTTCTATGGGAGTAATTAGTTGTTGATTCATCTTTAGGTTGTTTTGTCCAAATTATTGCGTGTACTACATGTATTACAGGGTATAAGTGTGTGTCGGTTTTTGGAGGTGCGGTGGCTGTAATAGAGTCTATAAATTTTTTTTCAGTGAGTTGCTTTACTGGTATTAGCAAGTAACTTGGTGGGTTTAGTGCAGTGGCATTCCCTCCGTTGCCTGAGTTTTCGCCGACAGTCGGCGATTGGGCCAGATACAGTAGCAGGTTCGTGAGTGAGTTTCAGATTGCTCCTAGGATGTGTATTGACCATTCATAAATGCTGTTTAGAGCATAACCGTGAATAGTTGTGTCTAGAATAAATTTAATGGTTCTAAAAATTATGATTATAGTGATAAAAGCGGCACTTTCTGAGCCGAAAGAAATGAATTTTTGACACATTTTGTTCGAAGTATTTTCCGCGAGTGTTTGTAAAGTGTTTTCATCAAAGATGTGTAAGAGTGACAATAGTTGTGCAAGTCTTGTTTTTCCTGTTATACTTACAGCTACTTGATTTAGTACCGCTGAGCGTTTGTAAGTTAACATAATAAAGGTTTTTAATTTTTCTATGTCGTTATAAGAATAAACATCTTGTTTGCTAAGTTGAGGGGACTGGATTTTTTCCAAGTTTGTTTGGTATCTGGTTTTAGTGACTGTGGATCACCTTGGGTTGTAAATTGTGGTAACATTTTGTACCATCGTGATTTGAAATAAAACTTTATGGGGAGTACTCTATCGCATCCTGTTTTGTATCGTATTCTTAAGGTACGTGAGTGCGTAGTGCAAAAAAATATGATTTTTCATTCCAGAAAACTGGTACTTCTTGGTAACATGAGTCAGTTTCTCTTATGCGTACTTCTACTTGTACACACTTTATCATATGCGCAACCTCCTTGGTCAAAAAGCTGATGTAACCTGGGCCAGACATAAGTTGATAAGCAAAATTATCTGGTGAAATGGTGGTAATATTTAGTGCGTTTCCGATTACTTTTTTCTCAAATTTGTATTGTTTTAACAGTACGTTTCTGTAAAGTTCTTTTATTTGTTTTCTGAAGTGTTTTTCCATAAAAATAAAGTTAAAATTTATATATCTTACTAATACTTAAAACAAAGTCGCTGAAACCGTTGTAATCGCTAACCGCGAAAACTACTGAACCGATTTTGCTGAAATTTTGCACACTGATTCATGATATTACCAGATGGTTTTAGTATAGTTTTTATCTTAAAAAATTTAATAACAATAGCAATAAATGAGCTCAAAGTTTTGCAAAAATTCGCCAGCTTTTCACTTTAGTTCAGTAAAATCCGCTTGGTGGTGTCGACATAAAATCGAAGCTACCTGCAACATAATTAAATAAGTGTGGTTATAATAGGCCGGAGCGTCTCGATAGTGATGTAGTCGAGCTTCGGCAGTTCAACAAGCTGTATAGAGAATGCTGATGATAGTCTTGCAGCTGGGTATCCCGGTTACGGACGACACTCTTCTCTAAGGGGGAAGGGACCTAGGTGTCCATTCTCCCTGAATCTCGACGAGTGCGATCAAAGAAAAAAAAATTAATTCCAACCGATACCGTCTCTGCCACAATACCAGGAGACATATCTAGCCAGAGCACAATCTGCACCGACTCTTCAGAGTTGTGTGGCAGTCCCACTTGGTGCAGTTAGAGAATTTGTGGCTACAAATGTAAGCAAGGGAAAACAGCTCTGAGGGGCACGGGGCAGCAACAACGGCTACCTTCTTGGTCGTCGCGTCCCCAATGCGCTTACCCACATATTCCTGTCTAACGATGAGCGGTTGGTTATCCGGGGAACGACCCGAGATGAGATATTCTTTGGTCAGCGGCGTACCTCCCTCCATCACAGTCTCCGTACATCGAGACTCCCAGGGTAAGAATCAAGCAACCCGTAGCCAGCTCTTCATCATCAGGAATAATAATAAAGAATAGCCTGGAAGTTTCACCACTGGCGCTTTTTAGGGCCATTATAAGTATTTACGTTCCCTACTTAACCATCAATTTCATCGGTTCTTTTTAGGATCCACCTAAGTGTAAACTACCTTGCCAACAAATACATTTTTATTACCATTTCCGGAAGCGATTCGTCGACTAAAAGACTATATTAACTAAAGACGGGCACTATTAAACCAAGTCAGCCATTCACTAGCAGACGTCACCTGCGGAGTTGTTCTTCGCAAGGCTGGAAAACCCGGTGACCGACGACCCTATACTACCCTCTCGACTCTAAGCATTCAACCAGGAATCACTGATCCTCTCCAAGGTCTGCGTTGGGCAAACCTATAACAGCTATGAAGGAAAAA
Organism: Copidosoma floridanum; assembly: GCF_000648655.2. The sequence continues at coordinate 398,660 of NW_019379637.1, forward strand.
AAACTTGAGCCAACGGGACAGCCTCCACTGGACAAGTATCACTAACCAATCTCCCCATCTAAGATCACCAAAACAACTGAATCTGCAAATAAAAAAGGTGCTTTAGACACCAACGTCTTCGACGTTATACCGGGAGACGTTGGGAAAGAGCACTACAACTAGCCCCAAAGCTTCGGACTTTGTAATTTTTCTCCCAATCAGTCTGGGTCTTCAACAGCAAGCCAGAGAAGATCACCCTGAGGTATCCAGGCAGTCACAATTGCTGTTAACTGCAGTCAAGAAAGAGTTAACTTAAGAAGCTCACCGGTCTTTTTTAGGGCCATCGGACGTCGAACTACCTTGCCAACAAATATATTAGAACTTAACAAAGTTGACAGAAAACAGCCTTTAGGGGTCACAAAAATTTTAAGCATGCCAAAAGTCGCAAGAGGGTGAATTGGAAGAAAAACTTCAAGTGTATCTAATAAATACAATTTTACTTAGGCGTCAAGAAACTGACGCAGAAAATTTATCGAGATTGAAACAGCAGCGTCAAAATCGACAACTAAAGAGTCCATTACGTGAGAGATCAGCTTTTCATTGTACCCTCACAGCAATCTCTGAAATCTTTAAAGATCCTACTTCAGATTTTTTAATAAGTAGAAAATGTATTTATGTTTTTGTGGCAATAAAAACGTAGGGTCCAAGGTCCAGGACTTTGTTGCTCTGGTAATAAAGTTGTGAGATATGAGGAGAAAGTTTTTTTTTAATATAAATTTTTTGGGGGTTTAAAATCTTAACAGCCTTATATAATAGCAGTTTTCGTGAATTACACGGGAGAAACTGTAAAACAATGGCTTCTTATGGCCACCGACTATTTTATGGCATAAAGAACGCACGGTACTTTTCAGCATAGTTATTTTTTTGAATTTTTACACCTTTTTATTTGACTAAATAAACTATATGGATTCCGAAAAAATATGTTTTTAATAAGAAGATTTTTGTTCTGAGATGTATCAGGAATATGTGTAAAATTTCTAACTGAAAATGTTTCACATTACATATCAACACACAACGGTGTTTTATTTAGTAAGTCTCGGGCGAAGCCGAGACGGGGGGCTGCTTGTGTAAACATATCTATGTTGTGAATATCAACACTTTTTTCTGCTGGGGAAATCTGCTTTTTGGGGTCAGCCACTAAAAATATTTTTTGGTGCTCTATTTTAATAACAGAGAAAGAGCATGTGTTGACAGTACCCATGTATTTGAATGCGTACAACAAATGGTCTGTTCCAAGTACATACAGCGATTTGAATTCGTTTTCTCTTGCGAGTACCCTGTTTACGTATCCTATAAAAAGATTTGTGTAGCGGTTACGGTCACACGATTTAATTGGGATTACGTTCCAAAATGCGTATCCATAAATGCTGTCAATGCGGTGATCGTTCGTGAAGGTACATAATGTTCCAGACTCGAGTCTCATTTTATTATTGTTTAAATCTATGGCATTGTAACACTCTTCTAAAATGATAGTGGTGTAACCCTGTACGAATACTTTTTAATATTCTCCATATGCATCTGTATATGATCCTGCGTTTTCACAGGCGCCGTTAGAGCCTACGGGGCCTGCTAATTTTACGAAAAAAGTCTTCGTATTGTTGATGGGAATGTCTTGTATTATGTTGTCATACAGTGTTATACTTCTATATAAATGCATTCTATTGCACTCGTCTCGTGTTATTTCTCTGAGGTATTCCATTTCCTCATTTTTTATTACTGAATTACGCGACCACATGCCACAATGTTGTATTGTTCTCTTAAGCTTGATTGTACAATAAATAGCACGTGTAGAAGCATAGTCGTTTAATTAGATAAGCGACAAGTGTACTCTAGTTGAATTTATGACCAGTTCAGGAATGTCGCATTCTCTGATATTAACTAGAGAGAATGTTGTAAAATTAGCGAAAGATTAGCTGCAGTCACATCCAATGATCGCTGTGGCTCGGTTGACGTTTTTGTAAAAGATGAATAGCCAAAGAACTCTCTTCATCTGTAAAATGAGTAATTTTTAATTTGATTTTCGTGATAAATATTATTAACTCATGCTTAAGCGTGATCTTTGCATCAAACAAATATGACAACGACAATACACAAGCGTTTAATAAGCAAAAAATGTATACTTATCTGCAGGTGGCGCATGCGTGTGTAAGTATGTTTGCATGTTGTTTTTTTTCTTTATTTATGTGTATGTTTATTTCGGGGTTGTGAGAAATGTATGAGTGGCGTAAGCGGTAGCTGTGTACTATTTTGCTGTGTGTTTCACTGATCTTAATTTTTACGTTTCTGTTTTCCCATGTGTGGAACACCAAGTAAGGTCCTAAATACTGATCGTTAAATTTATGACTTTTGGGGCCCTGTAGGAGCCATACATTGTCTCCTATTTTAGTTAATTCAGAAGTGGATTTCTTGGCGTGTATCTTTTTTGCTCTGTTTTTAGCCATAATCAATTTTTCTTGGGCGATCTTATACAGGGTTTTTACTTGAGTGACTAAATATGACATGATTCGCTTTGAGCGCAATTTTGAAATCGTGCCCCCACTGGAGACTTTGAGAACGATTGGTCGTCATTACGGAAGGTAATTATTATGAAACCGAGCTTCCGGCTCCATTCACCAGGTGGCCAACCGTTAAAAGTCGCTTTTTTACAGCATGTGGAAATCAATTCATAGTACTGTCCTTCCCTAATCACGACCAATAGTTTTTAAAGTGCACTCAAAGCAAATTGTAAGTAAGGTAAATGTCTCTATTCATGGAATATGAAAATTCATGTATTTGCCATACAACTTACTTGATAAAAAAAATTGTGGTAGTTGCATATTTTATGTATCTTTATGAATTCACTAGAAAAATTTCATTTTATACACAATAAATGACCAATGAAAAAGATAAATAGGGACAAAGTAGTACATAACCTATCTTTTGAACTGTATGTATTATTGCACCTAACTTCAACAATGAATTTATATATTTCTAGTGAACAAATAAACGATATAATTATTTTTATTAAATAAAATTTGCATTATGCAAGTGAAGAAACTTTAATTGTCTTAAAATATTATACTCAATTTAAGTTCTTTGGAAGGTTTCATAAATAAGGACATAATATGAGACAATAGGTACAATGTTTCATAATTATGTACATTTTGGTCTCAAAATCTTTTTATAAAATGAAGTATTTCAACAATTAAGAATCATACTTAAAAATTAGAATAATAATGGTGAATTTATAGCGCACCAACTCATACCAAAATTTCTACTGTTAAAGCTCACGGTTTAAAAAAAAATTGAAGAAGCAAGTATGATGAAATTTATGGTCATCATAGGGACATTCACCTTATGTAGATAATAAATCATCTGCTTTGAGGGGCTCGCCACTAGGTAGCCGTGCTATTTTTTCAAAAACTCACTCGAAATGTGTGTTGTGTGCTTTCGTAATTATTAGTATTAAAATTAAATGTCGCCAATTCTAGCCATTCATCCCACTGTTGTTCTCTTGTAATAAATGTTTTAAGGTATTCAGCAAGAGTGTGATGTGATCTTTCAAGGAAAACCTTAGATTGGGGGTGAAACACTGTTGACTTAAATTGCTTGATTTTAAATCGACTAGCTACTCTTTTAATTAGTTTACTGAGACAGTTTGTGCCTTGATCTGTCGGTATCGCTGCTGCAGCTTCGTAAATACAAATCAATTTCTTAACAAAAGCGTCTGCTATGGATATAGCAGTTTGATATTTTAATGGTACTGCTGTAGCGTATTTTGAGAATAAGCATTGCATTGTTAGAATTTGCTCATTATTTTCTATAGTTGCTGGTAACGGATTCACTACGTGTGGAGCGAGTTTGGCAAAAGGTTTGGTAGATGTGTCGGTAATAATGAGTTTTTTTTTAGTTTTTACACGCAATAATTCTTTTAGTTGGCATTCAAAGCATTTTTGTATGTACGACTGGATGTCTTCTTTCTGATGTTCCCAAAAATATTTATTATGCATTCTCTGTCTCAACTTCTTATGGGTAAAACTATGTGGGAATCGGTGTTGTGTTTAATTAATTTAGGCGTGCCGATTGCTAATTTTTCCAAGTGGGGTAATTTGTTTATTGTACGGATATCTTGTGCTCCATCAATACGGTTGACCGAGGTTGTCGGTATCGTAAACATAATTGTCTTTTCATACATAAATTTTTTCTCTTGAAAAAATTATTTTATTTTTTTGTGTGATTTGGGTGGGTAGGCTATTATTATTATTCTGTGTATTACTTTTTTCATGTTCTCCTAGAATGGATGCTTCGCATAAGGGTAGGGTGTGGAAAAAATTTTCGTCGACGTTGTGAGGGTCTCGCTGTTGACTTTTATTAGTTTTGTGATAAGTGTTTGGCAAGTTTTCTTCGGTCTGCGTTACTTCTATGGAAACGACCTCCTGCTTTTGCTCGAAAACAGCTGAGCTGGGTGCATGGTCTTCATTGTTATTGTTGTTGAGTTTTCGTTTTTTGGGAGCTAAGGCTGATAGGGCTTCTTTGTAACGGAAGCTGATGCTTTTACCAGCCTTTTAGCGTGTCGTTCTGCCCTATTGCTGGGTTTCTTCTGATATTGTATTTGGCCGCTGTTGCGGCACTTCTTTTGTGCAGGTGAGTGAAAGTATGTGAACGTCAATTAAGTTTCTAGATAATGCGTCTGCGTTAACGTTCTGGAAGCCTGGTTTATACATTATATCAAATTAGAGATCAGTGAGTTTAAGTCGCCAGCGTGTAACTCGAGAGCATGGGTCTTTCATAGAATTGAGCCATACAAGAGGCCGTTGGTCGGTCACTTATATGAATTTTCTTCTGTACAGGTATACTCTAAATTGCTCAATGCAATATATTAGAGCTAGGGCTTCTTTGGAGAACGTATAGTTGCTTTCACTTTTGGATAAGGTGCGGGATATGAAAGCGATGGGCTTATCTTTTCCAATTTCTCCTTGTGAAAGCACTCCTCCTATAGCGTAGCCTGAAGCATCTGTAGTAAGTATAAACGTTTTTATAAAGTCAAGGTTGATTAAAATTGGAGGAGAGCATATCTTATCTTTCAGGGTTTCAAATGCTGTTCGAGTTTCTTCGTTCACCGAGAACTCCTGATACTTTTTTAGTAGCGTGTTTAAGGATTTTGCTATTTTAGCAAAGTTTTCTATAAGTCTACGGTAGTAGCCTACTAATGCTGAAAACTGTTGAACGTTTTTTTGATTTTTTGGTCGAGAAAATTCTTCAACTGCCTCTTTCTTTTTTGGGTCGGGTTTCAGTCCTTCTCTACGAACTATGTGACCAAGATAATTTATTTCTTGTCTTAAAAATTCGTATTTTTCTGTCTGTAAGACTATATTTGCTTCTCTTAGTTGCTCCAAAAATTGAATGAAAATTTCACAGTGTTTATCGAATTCTTGGGAGTGAATGAATAGTACATCGTCGAAGAAAGAAATTTCTCCTATAATGTTTGAAATTAAGGTAACTATGAGTGCTAAAAATATTGGTGGGCTTGTTTTTAATCCGAAAGGGCACCTTTTAAATTAAAAAAGTCGTAGATTGCACATAAAGGCAGTTTTATGTCTGTCTTCTTTTCTTATTTGGATTTGGTGATAACTAGCTTTCAAATCGAAGACTGTAAAATATTTAGATGCGCTGATTTCGTCTAGAATATCTGCTATGTTGGGGACGGGATGAGTATAGTCAGGTATTACGTCATTAAATTTTCTAAGGTCTATTGCGACTCTGCATCTTTTTTGTCCATCAGGTCCCGGCTTTTTTGGCACGCAGAAAATGGACGCTGCGTAATCGCTCATGGAAGGCTCAATAACTTTGTTCCTAAGTATTTCTTTACTTGTCTGTTTGTTTCTTCCCGTAAGACGGGAGATTGCTGGAAAGGCTTCATTTTAATAGGGGTACTAGTTATTGTTGGAATGTTTAGCTCCATGAGATCCGTAGTAGGTAAACTTTCATCTTCAAGGTAAAATCTATCGACATAGTATACTATTATCTTTTGTATAGTTGTTAGCTTGTTACGCTTGATGCTCTTGAGACGTAATAAATTTAGAATCTTTTATTCTCGCGGTGTTACGCTCGAGTTTGCTAATGTGTTAAAGATTTTTTTATTTTTAGTGTTTGGAGTATATTTTTCTTTTATTTGTAATTTGAGGTTTTTGATGCAATTGTTGGCACAATCTTTCGCTTGTATAATTTTCTAAGGAATTTGTTGTTTTAATTATGTTTCAATCTGTTTTTGCAATTTTCGGAGCCCTTCTCGGTGTACCCCACTTAGTGTTAAAATATTTTGAGATAGGTTTGAGTATAAAATGACGTCGTGGTCTTTATTTTTGTATATAAATGATTTTTCTAAGCTTTTGAGGCTTTCAAATAGTTCTTTTTCCATGTCACTTTCATTCGTATCATGATGCTGCGCGTATAGCTTGTCGTTGTAATTTGCAACTTCGGTGCTTTTGCAATTATCGGCAGTTTCGCAATATTTTCTTACAGATTTTAAATTTTTTCGATTTTTGAATGTGAATACTTGATAATTGTTGAGTTTAAAGATTTGAATTCTTGAGTCGTGGTTGTTTGTGTTCTGATTTTTTGGATTTCGGATTTCGGAGTTTGTTACAGAAGTTGTAGTATTTTGATTTCGGATTTCAGCGTTCGTAAAGTTAGATTTTATTTCATGATTTCGGATTTCGGCTTTTGGAGTATCATTTTTTATTTTATAATTTTGGATTCCAGTTTTTAGAATATCATTTTTTATTTTATGATTTCTGATCTCGGAGATTTTTGATAATTCGGAATTTCTTGTTTCTTGATAACTAGTAAGTTCAGATTGTGCAGTTTTCGGTGGTTCTGAGTAGGAGTGCTCTGTTTCTTTAACGTGTAAGAAGTTGTATGGAATACTTGTATATGCGATGGAATTTTCACGCTGTTTTTGGAAATGTTTCGTATTATTTATTCTGGTTTCGATGGGTATAACGTAATTTAGTATTTTTAAGTAATTTTCGTAGTAATTAATTTGTACTTGATAAGTACAAAATATCTAGTTTCCTATTAGGCCGTAAATTTCTATGGGGAAATCATCCGTTATGATGTGAAATTCGAAGAAGCATTCATGAAAGCTTAGAGTGATGTACCCTGGGGCTTAAATTTCTCCGTTCGTTATGCCTTTTAGGTGCAGGATGGTATCTTGAAAAGTTATGATGTGAGGTGAAATGACGGATTCTTTAAAGAGTGATGCTTCCGCACCGGTGTCGAGAATGAACGACAAGGCTTGATTGATTTCACTGAATTTCATTGTTACGGTAGGTGTTTGGGTTTTAATGTTTAGTAAGACGGTTTGTTAACTATTGTCTGTTTTGAGAAGATGTTAATATTACATTGCTGATTTCTCCCAAGCTTTCCTTCTGGAAGAAACCTGAGTCGTTTCCGGATGCCTCTTGTTTGATTTTATCGTTGTAGGCCTTTTTGTTAGATTCGCTTTTCCAGTGACATAATTTTTTGCAATAGTTGCACGCTTTTTGATTGTTTCGACCATCATTAATTGAGTTTGAAGTTTGTTGCTGGGTGTATTGGTTTGGTACATAATTGTTAGATTGATATGTAGGTGCAAGATTATTATGTGATGGTTGACTCCATGACATGCCCTTTTTTGGGGACTGAGTGTATAATAGTATAGGGGAGTGGCTAGGATAACGTTTGGTGATGGATGGTGTAGCATTGTCCATGGGCTTGGCTTGGTGAATGTCGGCTTTGCTAGTATAGCGATGCCAGCAACTGCCTGCTGTGTACCCTCGTCTTTCACAAATTTGGCATTTTTTCGGAGTTTGGATTAAGTTTATTCGTACATCTTGACTTTGTATATTAGTCATGATTTTCACTATTACTATAGCTTGAGTTGGGGCAGTTTCGAAGTTGTTCGCGTGGCCCATATGTGCTTTTATTACCCAGTGTAGCTCTCTTATGAAATGTTTAACTTTATCCTGTTCTAGTTGTGTATAGAATTACTGATGTATTCCACCGTTGCGGAGAGCTGCTTCAATTAATTCTTGGGTGGTGCCTTTAACTCTATTAGAAAAGGAGATAACGCTCTCTTTTTTTTTTTTTATTGTTTTAACGCCGCTAGTTCGCCCATTATTTGATGCCATGTTCTTGCGGATCCGAAAATGATTGTAAAAAATATTGCTATTTCTTCAATGATGTCAAAAATATTATTTTTGGTGGAGAGTAATGCTTCTCCTGAAAGTCTCATTCTAATTAATTTTGCTGAATCTGGTTTGTTTATGTGTAGAATTCCGTGGCATGCTTCTTTGCAACAGTCTAAAAAAGTTAAAAGTGGGATGTTTGACCAATTGTATATAGGTATCATTTTGATTGCGTCTTTTGTAGAAAGGTTGTGAATGGGTGTCAGACTTCAATTATTTATTTTGTACAAGCTATTTATAGTTTGGAAAGGGGTGCTGGATGTAGGCTTTTTAAAAAATAAGAGCGATTATTGTGATTTAAATTGTTGGAATTATGATTTTTAGGTGTTTCGATAATTTTGAGTAGTGTGCCAGTACTTGAAGTGTTAGTGATTTTGTTTTCAGTAGATTTGGTTGTATCATTGTCTAGTGAAAATCGAGATTCCAAATTTGTTCTATTAGGGTTGGTGAACTGTGATGCTTTCATGTATGGATTAAGTGAGGTGTTGAGGTCTAATTTTGAAAAATCTTCAGTAATTTCTATGTCATTTGTTAAAAGTTTACTGATTTCTTGGTTAAAGTCGGCGATGGCTTTCTTTTGCTGAATGGCGTTTATGATTTCCAAGGAATTTGTGTTTTGAGTAAGATATCAATCATTAATTCGTCTTTACAAACACTTGTGACAATTTCCGTGTCTATTATTCCCGGTAATGATGCTACTAATTTCTTGATTTTGGGAACGTTTACGAGATTTGTACGGGTAAGTATTTTTGTCTCATTGGTAAGTAAGTCAAGTAGTCTAATAAACTCTTTTTTTTTTGCTGTAAAAGTAGATTCAATTCTGCGAATGTGAGTTAGTAGTATTTTGAGTGCGTCAGCGTTGCGGTTGTCCGTTGTAAATATGTATAAGGTACTGGTTTTTTTTTTTTTTTTTTTTTTTTTTAAACGAGCCCCTAATTGTTATGTTGTGGCTCTTCAACGTGACTTTAGCGAGCGAGTACTTGAATGCAGCGTGCAGTGAGTACTTGAATGCACCGGTAATATATTATAAGAAATGAAAAGCTCAATTGAATAGTTAGCGAAACTTGCTTTATTGATTCACAAATATTATAACGATAATTTAAACAATCAGACGAACCTTTAATAATACAACTTACTTTAGTTAATACCGGCTTCTTGCTTGTTGGTTGGCTGTTACTCCAGAAAAAAAGGACGTGCTCATAGAGCGTGGTCCTATTTAAATTCTAAAGTGGATTGATCATCAGGGGTGGGACCAGTAGTGAGTCAAGGACTGAACGGAAATTTGATTAACATATTCTTGAAAAAGAAGAACAGCTGCAGGCCTAGGCCAGATGTTGAATTTGGCGGGGGTGGAGTTAGGGAGCGGGAATTGCTGGTAAACACGCGACCAATCGAGCGTGTATTGGTATTGATCCGTGGCCGTGGGTGCGATCGCTAGGTGAGAAACACTAGATGGTATTCGTTACCGACTGTAGGTAGACGTCACTGAACGTGACAGTCTTAAGTAAAACTCACCTTCAATACTGACCCATCGATGCATCAGATAATTTTTTTTAATTATGTACATAATTTTAGTAGGCGTTTACTGAAAAGTCACTGAAAGTTTGAATGTAAAAATTGAGAGATGGGAGTCACCGAAACCTTGGTCTAAAAATCGATAACGCACTTTTCTAGCAAGAAAGACATCCATGTTCAAGGCCTGATCAAGGTGAAACTTTTTTTAAACTCATAAGTATGAAAATTTTTCTATAAACCAGTGGTTTGTTACTGAAAAAATAATTTGCCCAAGTCAAACTTGTCTTGAATGCGAAATGACGATGGAATAGTAAATTACTAACATTAATACTAACCCATTGATAAATAAGATTGATTTATAATATTTATGTATATTATATACGGAAACATTGGTTGAAAAATTGCTTAAGATTTAAATGTAGCAGTTAAGAAGTGGGAGTCACCGAGACCTTGGTAGAAAAATATGTAACGCGTTTTCCCGGCAAGAAAGAGATTCAGGTTATAGGCCTGGTAGAGATGGCACTTTTTTTCAACTGCTATACATATGAAAATTTTTCTGCAAACTAGTATGTCAATAATGTATTCAATGACTTGCTTTGATACTTACCTGTCGATAAATTAAACTATTTCTTAAAATTGTTTTATATCTTATTTCTTTATTATAAATATTATAATCATCATTTTAATGTTTTACTATGTTATAATTGTTATTACAGTTGTTATAACATAATTATCATAGTTGCAGTCATGACTACTATGACTCGGCCAACCTATTTTATCCCTTCAGTATAAATTAATTTCGTAGCTTAGTGCACCAGCCATTTATTTCATGAAGTGCTTAATATTGAGCAATTTTTAATGATCTTTTTTTAATTATCATAATTGAATACACATAAAGGCCTAGTGTTAATAAACATTAATATTTTTTCTAAACGTTAATATTAAGTTTCAGCTAATACTTGTAAAATGTGAAATGCAAAAGAAACATTGAAAGCATGAGTAACTTAATCGCCTTTCCTTTCCTTGACGCATGTCGAAGTGTAAGCTGGATAGAGAAAGTGCCAGTTTTTGAGCCAATAAGTGACTGAGATCTGCAACTCATCATAAACAGGCTCCGAAGCCCTGAGAGAAGGCACTTACCTCTTAAACGGTGGACTTGGTAGTCAGAGGTTGTCTCGGCCCACAATAAATGAGTTTTTATTTTTTAGTCAAATGGTAAACTTGGTGAGTAGATACCATTTTTGCCACCTCACGATCACCACAGCTCAACTCTAGACGCATTGCGGGTTAAAAATATATTTCTTGTTTTTTTTTCTCGTAAAGGCTAGAGTGCGTTCCGCCGTTCAGGATACCAATGGCAGACTAGAGTATAGCTCAAAAGAATCTCTACCCTACATTGCAGCATATACATTACACCTATACCCCCTCTGGCATACTAAGCTACATAGTGGAGTGTTTTGATTTTTTCTTTTTTTTTAAACCAAATATCTGAAGAACGGAATAAGATAAAATAATAATTTTTATTGAAGCATACTCATTCGTCAAAGTGAAATATCGGAAAAATATTTATAAAAGTATTTTTTTTTCTAACGTATAAGGTGGGTCGGTAATAATGAGTTTTTTTTTAGTTTTTACACGCAATAATTCTTTTAGTTGGCATTCAAAGCATTTTTGTATGTACGACTGGATGTCTTCTTTCTGATGTTCCCAAAAATATTTATTATGCATTCTCTGTCTCAACTTCTTATGGGTAAAACTATGTGGGAATCGGTGTTGTGTTTAATTAATTTAGGCGTGCCGATTGCTAANAATTTAAAACAATTTTATACGTTTTTCTGAAAAAAATTATGTTTTTTATAAAACTTGGAGGTTGGAAAAAACATACTTTTACAAATAATTTTTCGATATTCCACATTAATGCACGAGTACGATTTAACACCAATGATAATTCTATCTTATTCCCCTTTTCAGATATTTGACAAAAAAAATCTACGACCCTGCTATAGACAAGTGGGCAAGATCTTTTTCGTTTCGGCTGGTTATACCTTTAAATCCCCAGAACCGTTTTTTCTTTTTTGTTTCTTTATTACAACCGTATCAAAATATTTATTAGAATAAATTCATGCTAAAAATTGCGTTGATGATTGATTTTTATTTAGGTTATACAAACAATTGTCTTTAACCTAATAACCTAATAAGCTTGAGTTTTGTTTTAAACATAGAGATATTATAATAGAGCACGCTAGAGGCCAAATCATGCGATATGCGCAAAGAGAAAGAAGGCTGCCAGTGAGTCCCCCTGTGTCCTTGTCTACCAAGTGTACAGAACGAAAAGAGTTAATACGCATGCATTTATTAGACAAGGACACGGGGGAACTCACTGGCAGCCTTCTCTCTCATTCCGCATATCGGATCCATTTACAGGCTAGCAGACTCCTGGTATTCTTTATTCTAATATCTGTATGGTTTCAAAAAAAAAATAATGGTAATTAGTAAACAATGCATTATTAATAACTAAATCCTTTGTCTTAATAACGGTGAACACTTAATTATTTTTGTTGGTAATAAAAGCAATACATAATGAATATAGAAAAAAATATAATCAAAGAATTTTCGTGCAACTTAACGTTACCAGTAAATAATAATAATGCCTATTAATAATAAAGCACGTTACCTTAATAACGAAATTTACCTCGAAATATACTTATGCCTTTTCTTTGGAAAAGTGATTATCTAGATTGATATACAGGGGTCTTGACTAATTGTTAATTGATTACTGATGATATTGTATAATTACCAAGTAAAATTTATTGAATAATTTTCTGCCTTTGACTTCTTTCTTGTTACGAACTTCAGTGTTAACTATTATTTATACATTTGGTATTAGACAAGAGTTTTCAACCACTTATAACCCTATCCATAAGTTTTTAATTTTTGATGATTAGAACTGTTGTTTATAAATTTAAAAGCTTTGTAACGCAGTGGACAAAATATTACTATTGGTTTTCAAAACACACAGACGTAAATGAATTACAGTATTTATGTGATAATATATGTATACAACTTAAGAATGTTATACATAAATGAAAAAAATGATAGCAAAGTATGGTTAAATTCAAATCTGTTATTTAATAATAAATATTATTTATTATAAACCAACAGAGTAAAGCGAGTTATATTTTTTCGTTAATAAGCTTGATAATTAATTATCTTTTAACTTATCAGCGATTAGAACGCTAGAGCACACTAGATCGTATGGTTATCAAGCACTTGTTTATTAACTTACATCATAATAACTTAAAATGTAGAATACTTGGGTGTACTAGGTCATTTCATCAAAGATACTTGTTTATTGACAATTTTATTTATTTAAGTTGAAGAGCGCAGTAGTTTATTCTGTTTAAGGTGCTTGCTTATTAGTTCACATTTAATTTATTGGAAATGAGAATTTTGCTATAAAATTTTTTATCATTCTTTGTTTTAAGCACTTGTTTATTAATTAACATTACAGTAAATAAAAATGGAGAAGACTTAGGTAAACTAGGTAATTCCGTTAGTGGTGCTTATTTATTTCTAAACATATAATTTGTGAATGATAAGAAGACTAGAGCGTACTAGCTGGTAATTTGATCATAAGAGCTTATTTATCAATTTAATTTGTTTGTAACTAATATGACAATAAATTTAAATTGAAAAGACTTGGATGTACTTGATTATTCCATCAAAGGTACTTGTTTATTAATTGACAATTTGGTTAATTTAAGACAAAAGACTAGAGGGCACAGGATTATTCCGTTGAAAGTGCTTGATTATTAATGGAAATTTTAACGTATTAAGGATATAAAATTACAAGATCATATTAATTTACATTATAACAAATAAGTTACGAAGACTTGGACGTACTTGATTATTTCGTCAAAGGTGGTTGATTGTAAATTGACATTTTTATTTGTGTAAAATGAAGGTATTAGGGCAGACTACATTGTTCCGTTAAAGGTGTTTGTTTAATTAACGCTTTTAATTTTGAAAATGAAAAGATTTTAGCTCACTAAGTATCATAAATTTTTTTTAATAAACATTTTTAAATGGTAGCAATAAAGAAAAGAAAGAAAAAAAAACGTAGATGCAACTCGAATAATACCAGCAAAAACGTAGATGATCTTACCCGCTCGGCTAAAGCGTAGTATGCAAGTGGAGGCATAGATGTGATTCGGCATGTTAACCGTACAACTAAAGCCAAAATTCAGTGGGAGTCCGGATAAGGTGGCAAAATTTGGGAACCTTACACAGGTGCAATCGACTATTCTAAGCCACAGGAGTGAAAGAGATAAAGCTAATGACGGTTAATGTTAACCCCTCGAATATATTAGCTGTGAAGAAAGCTTGGGTTAACCATACATATATTACATGGAGAGGTAAAGGAGGAGTAGGCAAACTGAGATAGAGACTTTTTCGAGCTGTACTCTAGTGGCGCCAGCTTATAACTTGCAAGTTTCTAGAGTATTGAACTGTGCTTTAAGGGAAATACCGTCTTGTCTGACATTACTGCCTGGAATTCACCAACGCACCCCGTCAGCCCCGTGTAGATCCCGACTCATTGAGCACAAGCTTGAGGAAGTTCACTCGCTAAGAGGATTAATGCCAATATATTGAAAATACTTTGAACAGAGATGAATTAGTGTATGAAAAACCTTTAATTCAAATTTTAAATCCCTTTATAGCTTATAAGGTAAGATATTGATAATTTTATTTTTGAACTTTTGACACACAGTATTATGAGAATCAGTAGTGTTCTGATACATAGCCTGCAATACCTAGATAATTGATGTCAAGATTTTATAAGAAATTTTTTTGAAAATAGCTAAATACTTGGTGATTACGTAGCTGTAGTCTCATCTTCATTCATGGCTTATGGAATAAGCAATAAACTAGTGAATAAAATAATTCTCCATCGACAGCTACCGTTAGTATGTCGCGTTATATCTGTGTATATAGTCGTACAGGTTACATACACAGTTGATCTTATGCATCAAAAAGGATGGGTACGAGTGAACTTCCTTAAGCCTTAATGACATGTCACGCTGACAAAACAATGCTTTTGTTCATATTTTAAAATTGTGTTACTTAAAAAACTTGCAAAATTTAACAATGCCAACAATTCAGTATGGATTAAAAAATATCGTAATGTTAGGTATAGGCTTTTTAATCGCTTTCAATCAATGTTATTAAATTTTAATTAAGATAACTTTGAATTCATACTTCTTTACTATAGGCACGTTATGTACGGGAGTAAATCAATGGTTTTAGAATTTTCTCTCTCGAAAAAATCTCTCGAAGTCACAAGTAAAGTACATTTTTCAATTTTTATTTTAATTTTAATTTAATTTCCTAAAAAACTCCC
>NW_019379637.1:414477-459364 GCF_000648655.2 Copidosoma floridanum
ATATGATATGTTCAACTGCGATTTTTCAATAAGTTACATACATTATTATATTATTCATAAAATTTGTTTATTTTAAAAAATTTAAAAAAAAAATTTTTTAGTAACAGTTTTTGTATACATTACTGTGTTTTTATTTCATGCTAATTAGTTTACTAATTTTTAAATGAATAAACAGATAATTGTATGTACAATTTCTGCATTTTTTGAAAATTATATACATCAATATGCTTATAACAATACAGTTAATTTCATATATTATGCATACTTCATTATTTTGTTTGCAGTATATTTTATTGATAATATGTTGATCACCCATTTTTCGTAATTAAACAAACATTTATGAATAAAAATGGTTTTTCATTAAATTCTAGTCCTTCTTTTAACTTAAGTTGTTAAAAGCATATTATTGTTTATAATTTTCCGTTTATTGAAGTTTAAAATACTTATTGAAACCACACCGTATTCTAAATGCTAACGTTTCCGGTAAAATAACCAGGAGACGTTTCTAGCCAGAGCACAATCTACTTTAGCATTTTTGGGCTTAGAAGACATTCTTCCAACCATCCTGGGGCTACCAAAGCAGATATTGCTACAACAGTAAGCCAGGGGAAACAATGCTAAGGAGTTAAGGCAGCCAGAACGGCCTCCTTTTCAGTGGTCGTCCCAACGGCATACTCACACAGAAGGTATTATCCAGGCCCATTTTCTCGACTATTGATGAGCGGTTGGTTATACAAGGTACTTCTTTGGTCAGCAGCGTACCTCCCTTCAGCTAGGTCTTCGTACGCAGAAACGCAAGAGTAAGAGTCAAGCTACCCGCAGCCAGCTCTCCGTCATCAAGAATAATAATAAGGAATGGCTAGAAGTATGACCACCAGCCATCATAAGTACGTCCCGTACTTAACCATCAATCTTATCAGTTCTTTTAAGGGCTACCTAAGGTTAAACTACCTTGCCAATAAATACAGTCTTACTACCATTTCCGGTAACGATTCGTTGACTAAAAGACCATATAAAGCCGGCCGCTATTAAACCAAATCAGTCGTTTACTGAGAACCCTGGTAACCAATAACCCTATATTACCCTCTTGATTCTAAGCTTTCAACCAGGAATCATCGATTCTTTTCGAGATCTGCGTTGAACGAACTTAACAGCCGTGAAGAAAAAATTAACTTTAACAAACGCGATAAGTCTTTAACGAGTCAGCATCACAAATCAATCTTTCCACCTTATATCACCAAAACAACTGAGTCTACAAAAAAAGAAAGTACTGTAGACACTGACGTCTTCGGCATAATATCAGGAAACGTTGGAAAAAAGCTCTACAACTAGCTCCACTGGTCCTTTTTAAGGCCATTGGATGTTGAACTATCTTGCCAATAAATATATTAGAACTTATCAAAGTTAAGAGGACGGATTGGAAGGAAAACTTTAAATACATCTACTGTATACAATTTTAAGTGTCAAGAAACTGACAGAACAGTTATCAAGATTGATGCAGCAGCATAAAAATAGACAAATCAAGAATTTATTAAGTGTGAGATCAGCTTTTTATTATAACCCTTACAGTCATCTTTTGAATCTTCTAGATTTTTAAATAGGTAGAATGTGTATTTGTATTTTTGTGGCGATAAAAAATGTAGAGATAAAGCTTCAGGACTTTGTTGCTCTAGTAAGAAAGTTGTGAGATAAGGGAAAAAAGTTGTTTGGTTATAAATTTTTTGTGAGTTTCGAGTCCTTACAGCTTTAAGAAATAGCTCTTTTCATAGATTATACGAGAGAAATTGCAAATCAACGGCCCTCATGGGCCAACAATTATTTCATAGTATAAGAAATTCACTGTACTTTTCAACACAATTAGTTTTTTTTTCTTTTTACAGCTTATTATTTGACTAAATAAACTGTATGGATTTCAAACAAATATGTTTTTAATAAGAAGATATTTGTTCTGAGAAGTGCCAAGAATAGGTATGAAATTTTTTACCAAAAACGTTCAACATTATATGTCAACACACTACGGTGTTCCATTTAGTGAGTCTCAGGCGAAGCCGACGGGGAAGGGGGTACCGCTAGTTCTCTATATAAAAAGAAAACTTTTGCTTCTTTGTCCATACTGAACTTTACGTTTTTAATTTTATAACGTAAGCTTGAGATGTAAGAATCAAAAAATAGTAATAGTCTATTCTAATAGTTAGAAATGAGATTTGTGTTTGTAGTGGTTCTATTATACTTATGAGGATTAAATTTTCTTTAATGTTTTAAATCTTTATTCCGAGCTTTCAGAGACTCTACTGGTAGTTGGTTCATAGGAAAAGATAAATTTTCTATCATCAATGCACTATGAAAGATAGTTAATGGGTGGATAAGAGACTTTGATACCAGTTGTACCAAATGTATATATATATATATATATATATATATATATATATAACTAAGCTGCTACAATAGTAAACTACGGACATTTTTTACTTCCAACGAGCCATAAAAAAATTATAGAAAAACTTTGAATTAATTTTTCTTTAATACCCATTATTTAAAATTTTATGAAAGGGTCTCGAAAGAATTGTCTAACTATATTGCTCTCATTAAATGATTGAGAACCTTGTTCCAGATAACCTATTAGAAAACCACTTTTATGTTTGAATCGTTGACAGATCCTTTGTTGGGCTTAAGTCATGAATTTTCTTATTTTCGTCTAAAATTGCACTCCATTCACAAAATTCAAGATAATTTGACGTATGAACCACACATTCTAAAATCTTTTTGATACTTAAAATACCATTTGAATGTTTTGTTTAACATCAACTCAAAGAAAAGAAGAAAAACTTTGAGATTTCAAATATTGTAAAATCAACTAAAAGCAGTTTTTGTATGTAACATAACCTCAAAGTACTAAAAAATATTTTGCTTTATTGTAGAGGAAGCTTTGTCATAAATGGAAAATGACATATCAAGAACATGTGATAGAAACATGTTTTCTGAAGTCTAAAATCAATATACACTACGTCTGTGTGCGTGTATGTGAGTGTAATCAGTAATATCTCTCGATCGCTTCAACTAAATTTAATCTCACAAGGCTTATTTTTTTTTTAGGACCTTTATCACTGCTTAAAAAAAGGTAGAGTTTGGGTGTAAAATATTTTTTTATTTGATAAATATTTTTCATAGTTTATTTTTTTGATATTTATCGGCTAAGTAGCATAATTTAGATTAAAAAATCTAAAACATAAACCAATCTTCTATAAAATGACGGACTAAGATGCAAAATAAATAACCAGCGTGTAGAACTCGGAGTCTCCTGGTAAGAACGAAGTTCTCGTGTGTATGTCGAAATCACATGTACACTGTATGATACAAGGTTCGTAAATACATGTGAGTTCAATATGTACTTTTTTTCGCGGGTTGCGGCGGTATATTTATATTTTTCCTGTACGTTCGTTATGAATGAAAGGCTAGGGAACTTTTTAAAATAATTTTTAAGGGTTATTTTTGGGCAAAAAACAAGAAATAAATCCATATTTATAATAATTTTTCAAATATGCTTTAATTTTTCCAAAAACTTTTCATCTTGATTTTATAGATAAACATTAAAAATATTTAAATTTGAGGTTATATCTTCACATAACTCAACACCTCTCTTATTGTGTGCCACGATGTTTTTTTTACCTTCAGGAGAACTGTAAAACTTGTTATTTTTGCTCCATCTTGCTTCCTTTTAAAGATATGGCGTGTTTTGTAATATTTGGAGGTTATACAATACTATAAAAACTCGTTTAATAAATAGTGGCTATCTGCATCGATCTGCCATACATGCAAAAATTATTTAATAATTTACTTTGTTAAAATAATAATATTAACTAGTTTATATAGTATTAATATAAACTACTGTATTTTATACACATATGCACAGGCAAACATGTACACACTTGCACAGTGGAAGTAGAATGTACACACACACACTTATCATACATGCACACTTTCATGGTTGCATCCGCAATTCTGTGAACAAGTTACACTCACATACATACGTGCATGTATACATTGTACACGAGGACACTGCACACAGTAACACACTATCATACGGCAGTAGGAATATGCATAACACTTGGCATCCGCATACACGCTTGCTTTCCCTATTTATTTTATTACTTTTAATATTTAAATTTGCCACCAATTCCCTACTGGTTATTTGATCGTGACGCTTGAGCTTAGATGGGTGTGAGAGTTGTGTGTATGCATTTCGGTTAAAAAAGTGCTTCCATTTATTAAAATAACATCCGTTTGCAAATAGTACATTACGATACTAGTGCGCGAGGAAGGTAATTGATGCGTGTGTCAATCACTTAACCTCTCGCACTTGTGATGTATACAACTTTTCGACACATCGTGCACGGAGAACGAGATTATGAGCCATCTTATGTGGCTCTAAAGATCTCGACGTACACACACACTCGCACGAGTGCACGGCATGAGTTGTAAGTTGCGTGTGTAAATCGAGGTCTTTAGAGCCACAATAGATGGCTCATACGAGTAGATTTGTAATCAAATTCTTTTGACTTTGGCTTTTTTTCAGCCAGCGAAAATGAGAGTGCACGCTTTTTTCTTGCACTTTCTGGCCGATGGGTCCCTGCGCTAGGTGGCTGGCTCCCTGTCCCTCTCTCTCTGTGTCACCACTGCTGCTCTATACCCCCCCTCCTCTAAAAGTGCACGCTTTTTCTTACACTTTCTGGCTGATGGGTCCCCGCTCACGACCGTCCTTATACACAGAAAATACACGAGGAGTATATAGCCCATCGTAACCCGCGATAAAAAACTTCGTTCTAAAAAAATTTACATTAGTGCCTGTGGTTGCTTATGTGCTTATATATACAAATAACTATAGCTTATTATTCCCTTGACTGATTTTTAATAATTAAATTAATATTAGGCTTAAAAAGCTAATTTTTTCCGTCTTATAATCTATAAGTTTCTACGTTAGCAGAGTATGATGAAGAATAACGTGCGATGGAGATTGTAAAAAATACCAGTTTCATTTTCTGTTATTTTATTTTGTTGACATAGATACAACGAAAGCCAAAAGCCAATAAGTTAAATGATAGAGACCATGCGCAAGTTGTCGTTGTGGGCAACCAATCATAGCGCAGAGCATCGGGGAGCCTCGGTACCCGCCCGCACCGTCTATACCGTATCTACAAACTCTGGCAGCGGCTACCACTAGATCTCTTTGGTAGCTGTCGGCTCCATGAGCGCGTGAATGCAAGGCAGTCTCTGCTTGGCGTTGGCTTGACCAAATCTCCTAGTTTTTCTGGTGCTAGCAGGGAATCCGCCATTCTGCGCACCGCGTTCGTGAGTCTACGGAGCGTTAATAATTACGTATTTACTTTAATTCACACATTTAATTGGCTTAGATGCACATATTAAAATCGCTACAATGCTTGCTTTAATGCATTTATCTTTAATTTGCTTAAATGCACTTACCTTTTAGTTGCTTACATGCACTCGTCTTTCATTTTCTTGAATGCATTTATCTTTTACTTTTGTTTGTTCGAATTCGTTTTTCTTTGAATGCTTTGATGCACTTAATGTTTGTTTTCTCAAGTGCCACGCTCAAAGATTATTATAATTTTAAATTGTTTGTTGATCATGTAGTTACATGTAAAAGCACAACCTTGTTAAAGGTATAATTTTGTACCCAGTGGAATCCTTATATAAAGCCATTGGTACTTAAATAAAATACTTGTTGCTCGATTATTTATCACTTTGGCATACAGGGGCATGCTCCCATTTTGATTTTCAGTGATCATCGTTGGCGAGAAGGAGCATTGAACAACAGAAGTTTTCTCGCTGTAGGGCGTTGTCTCGGCCGCAAGGCCAAAGGCTGTAAATACTGGGTTGGGATTTTTTTAACATGTCCAGGCCTCCTCGATCTATCGCTCAGCCATAGTGACGAATTCTCATTCCCCATCACTATCCCCCTATTACCAGTTCTCCATCTATGACGGGGCAGGAAGGATATTTTTTCTTGCGAACTCTTAATTAGATGATAAAAATGATATTTGTATCTCTCTTGACTTGCTCTCATCTCTCCAGGTGCGACATAACTTCGAGACATTTGACGACAAAATCTATTAGGATGAACAAAACATCACATAGATTTTTCTTATTTTCTGGGTTTTTAAAATTTAAAAAAACGTAGACAATTTCACACTTTTTTTCTTTGAGAGGTATTAAAAGACAAATAAATGTTATTGATTTGATTGAAAAACATATACTTACTAATTGAATGAAAAATCAGAAAAAGTTCTACATTTTTAAAAATTACTATGTTCAAGATTATTGGAAAACAAGCTGTTTCTGTTTCTTGACCTCCACAAATTAGGTGCTGTCGTTCGTTCTAGATTTTACCTTTGAGAATCATTTCATTTTAATTTTAAATGTAATTTAATGAATATTTAAAAAATTCTACTAAACTTTTTACTCGGCTTTTTGTCATCAATTACTCTAATTATTCAGTCACATGACATTTTATTTTAAATATATAATTACATAAGGTAACAGAGAAAATACTCTGAAAGTTGAAAAAAAGTTTTTTCTCTGATGAACCAATACGTTCCAAAAAACATTAAGAAGTTTTGGGAGCTATTTAAACGGGAACTATAACGATAAGGATTGCTAAAAAGAAAGTTTTAATTATTACGTCCAAAATAGAAAATTCACTTTAAAATTTAACTAATAATAACATTCTAACAACTATTATAGTTATTATCCTACTACTAATAAAAATAAAAATATTTGGCATTCAATTAGTTGTTTTTGTTTCAATTTTTTATCAAATTTTCAATGCTTTGCTATCTTTTCATAATCAGTCTTGATTATTTAGTTGTAATAAAACAATAACAATATCTTAAAGATGCTATAATTTAAATGACATCTTCATGTAAAGTTATTTTACGTTTTGTTTAAATTGTTTTGTTGCATTCGTACAACGTATAAGCAAAAATGTAGGATGAAATTAAAGTTTTACTAATTTTTTTTTGTGCAGGATGGTGGTGTACAAAAGACGATATTACATAATGTTGAACGAGTCGAGGTCAGTCGGTATCAGCCGAAAATTAAGCAGCAACAAAACTTCCTCGGCTGTTTACAGAAAACGCTTTGCCTACACAGAGCTAAAGGACATCAACAACTATGATTGACTAACTTACTATTATGACGACTTCGAATGGCTGTTTATTCAAGTCCTTAGTCAACAACGAGTTTTTCTCCTGTCTATCTAGCCTAGTCAACACACCAATAAAAGATGATTAATTCTTTTACTTACATGTGAGACGTGTAATAGTTGAACTTAGTTATCTAAATTTTTATGTACAAAGCTCCAATTATATTGCCTTATGTTGTCATCGTAGAAACTTCAATGAATTACTTCAAAAGAACTTTTAATTATATTTTCACTCCGTCTTATTTGAAATAACCGAAGTTATGGATGCAATAGTCGATAAGGACCCCGTAGTCGATCATGAGATGAAAAAATGTAATTCAAAATATAAACAAAATTATTAACGTTAAAAAATTATTTTTATAATAAAGTATTTTAAAAACACGTGTTTGAATGCGAAAATGTCCTTGAAGTAATTCTTAAAGTAATAATAAAAAAAAAAAGTTGGCTCATGATAAATATGAAATGTTACAAAATGCTAAACTTTTAACAAAGCTTTTAAGACAAGTACAGTATCGCTACAAGCTTATAAAACACTCGTTTATCCTACGAAAATAATTAAAAATTACAAATAAATGAGCAGCAAACCTAAGGAGTACAACAAAAAAGGTAAGGGGTATTAGATTTCATTATTATATATATAAAAAATGAGTTATAAAATAATAGGTTATAGAAATGCTTAATAACCTCAGTTTTTAATAGTCCCTCTAATAAAATAAATCGTATGTTATTTAAAAAAAAGCAATGTAATTTAATAAATAATAATGAGACGTTGATCAGGTGATAATAGTATACATAGTGGAAAATATAAGAGAAGCCTGGGAGTCAGTTTAAATAGTAATATCAGTCTCGGCCACAAGTGGAGCTTATGCTACTAAGTTTTACAGTTCTTAACAGCTGAGGTACAAATATATTAAAAAACATTCCTAACTCTGACAACATTTTTTACTATTGCGTACACCGACTAATTTTAGTTTAATTCATGCTGTATTAAATTATAAAGTCATGAAACATTGTATTCATAGTTTTACTGCAATTATCATCAATGCTGAGTCCAAATTAGAAATATAAATAATATTATTATTTTGATTTGAATATTGTAAGAAACGTAGTTTGATAACGTGTTGTCTAACTTTCTTACTACTGAATCTATTACTTACAATATTTCTACCTTACTCAGCCTAAAGAGGGAGTATTTTCCTGCTATGAGAAAATATAAATAATACATACCCACACAGGGCCGTCAGAAAGGCCTTAAACCTTATGCGTGTTTCAGTCAAAAATTTAAAGCTATAATTACAGTTATAAATAATAGTGCCAGTACCATAAAATTATAGAAGATATATCTAACTACGAACTAGCAATAAAGACCTATAAAATACGTATATTAAATGTAGGTTTTTTGCAGCTGTAAATTTTACCCAAGTTTAAAAAAAAGTTGTTTTTAATTTGATATTTTTGTCGGTATGTCAGGCATTATAGGTGCTCCTAACATGTTATGGTTATGGTTAGAGTACCCAGTCTCGTGGTGAAAAACTTCACTTGCAACTTGTGCCAATGAATGACTGATTTGGATTGAAAGTGGCCGGCTTTATATCGTCTATTAATTGGTGAATCGTTGTTGCAATTTTCTTTAAAATATTTTTCGGAAATAGTTATAAAAAAAAAAAAAAATAGATAGCGAGATATTTTAACATTAAAGATTGCTTATTGTATACAATTGGAGCTGTCACTAGCCACTATTAGCTACAGCTAGCAGTAGAAAGAGTCAACCAATCTCAGGAAGCAGTGTTTAGCTGCATGGAGCAGTGGCTAGCCGCAGCCTCAGGTATAGTTTGTGTGTACAACTGGCCTATGGATGCTGCCCCGTATCATAGAGATTTATGATGGCTCTGAAAAAGGTCCACGGTGATACTCTCAGTCAAAGGCTAATCATAATATTTTCAGCAGATGTGACTATCTGATTGTTCTCGTTAACTGGCTGTTGTAGCAAGAGTTGCTTTGGCAGCACCAGGTTAGTCAGAGTATGGGCAGGACGCCATTAAGGAGGCTTAGGCTATTTTAAATCAAATGATGGCTAGCTCTGAAGTTCAGAGATTATGTAAATAAAGTACGTCAGATTTTTTAATGAAAAAAAAATAGATAGGTCAACACATTCATTTTCGAGAAAATCGCTTGTAAAAATTCGTCATTTTAACACGTAACCTTACGGAACCCGAAAGTAAATGGACTATTGTACTACAATAAAAAGCTGTGGGCCCAGAAGTCGAATTGGTACATATAATTTTAATTATAAAGAATCTATTACTTTAAAAAAAAATAGGGTCAACACGTTAAATTCTGAGAAAACAATGAAGAAAACGTCGAACCTGAGAATTGTTTTGTTCAGGTATTGTAAGTGCGCATCCACTGTACATACACAATTATACAAGCATACATATTTAAGTCCAATACAAGTATAGGTATATGATAGCAGAAGAGAACAAGAGAGTACGGTGTTGTCAGTTTTATCGTGACAGGGCCGTCGTGTTTATACAGGTATCTCGGAAAAACTAATGATTTTTTAAATATTTATCTCTCGGTGACTTTTCCGTGTATTATTGAAATTGCGTTGACACACTTATATGATAAATATAATTGTGAAAAAAATACAAATAATCATTTCCATAATAAATACCCAAGAGAGGCCCCTCAGTAGATACGACACCAAACGCCCAAGCCTCCTTTAGCATTAGAGCTAGTTATAATCTGGCCAGATGTCTCATAGTATTATACCGCATGGACGTAAGCGTTACCAACACCTTTTCTTTCATAGCACTCGATCATCTTTGTAATCTAGGTTGGAAATCAACGTAGGTCAGCAGCCCATTGCAAACTGTAAGAGTGTCGTTAGTAGCCGGGATACCCAGCTGCACGACTAGCAGCACTGTTTTTGACGTACTTCCAGTGAACGTCAATGGTATTTGACATCTTGTTTGGAATTATTACAATTAGACTCACTGACAAGAGCTTCAATGGCTTAGTGGTAAGCGTGCTAGTCTCCTAGCCAGGAATACTCTAGAAGTCGTGGGTTCGAATCCCATCGAAAATTATCTAGATTTTTTCTTGAGCTTTTTCGATGGGATGAGTACCCAGGATGCCGAAACACCACTTATCCGAATTTTAAAACGAATAGTCGACTTTTCTGGTAATGTCTGGACCTTCAGGGGCTTCCTTTTCGAAAGAAAGCCAACACCTAGCTAACTCATCAGGTAAAGTCACTGTTAGTTGTAAAAAGGTCGGTACAGCGACTTAGACGGTTTATTGGACAGTATGTCTGAGGGGAACTTTGCAAGGGTCCCTCACGAAAGACTCGCATACTTGAGGAAATAGGATGATGATAATGACGGAAAAAGAACAAGGAAGGTAGAGGTTAGGGACATAGAACACGCAAAAATCCTATGGGGTGTACGTTGGAATCTTGATACAATACAATACAATACAATACCATACAACTGGACTCACTATCTTGGATTGTAGTTGGCTTCAATTTAACTCTTACGCCATTTATAAGATCCCCGTAAAAAAAGCGCAAAGCTAGCATTTTCATTGCAAAACTTTGATTTTATTTATTGCTATTATTATTAATTTTTTCGAGAAAAAACTATGTGAAAACCATGTAGGAAGTGTCAAAAATCAGTATGAAATAATTCATTAAAATTGGTTGAGTAGTTTTCGTAGCTAGCAACGATTTTTGAGACTTTGCTATTAGTGAGAAAAGATAAGTGAATAAGCCATAATCACACTACTGATAGGTATACCTTAAAAAAAATCATATTTGGTTGTTCTTTAAGACGATTGTTCTTTAAAACTTGCGTTTAATTTATAGCTACAATAATAAATTATAAAAAATAATTACCTATTTTTAATAATAGCTAAAATTTGTAGGTCTTTATAGCTACTTTATAGTTCAAGATAGCTAACTTTACGGAATTATAGCCATAATTATAACTATTATTTATAACTTTATAGCTATACATTTTTGACTAAGCTTACTCATGTCTTTAGCTAGAGTGCCAACATATTAATATTTAAGGTGGATTGTTGACTGGTGCCGTTCTAAAACAGGGCCTCCTAGAGGGCTTTTAGTTAGCTTGATAGCTATTGCTTAAAATGTCTGATAACTGCATTTGATGTTTTAAACATGTTTTTCGACTGACCAACTTGTTGCTTTTCACGAACAATATCTGATAGCGTTCGCCGCATTTAAATCTCGTCCGTGCATGTAAGCGTGCTTACTTTCTTTTTACAGAATTTAGAAAAATGCCTCATGCAAAACAACGTTTTTAATTTCAGCAAGTTTATGCTTTTTTCTTGGAGCACCTAGTTTTACAGTGATAGTTAAAGTACATTTGGGGAGATATTATGTTACATCTGATAACTGGTCAGTGGCGTCCCGTAAAAACATATCTTAAAACTACAATTTAAAGTGACTCGTTTTGATTTCGGAATATGTTAAATCTTCAATTACATCAGTTTTGTTTAGAGTTAAAGTCATTTAGTTTTATGATAATCTACCTTAATTTATTATTTACATATGCTCTCTAGCAATGAGTTATAGCTACACTTCAAACAGTATTTTGTTATCTTGTACATCAGATAACTGCTAATAGTTAAGTCCATTCTTTTTTTATCACTGAGCCAAAAAACTATTTAATGTTGCGTGCATATTTAATAAAATTGACTCTGCTCATCAAAATAACAAATTTTATGCACTAAATTAATAAAGAAAACAATCCATGGCTGCACTTTTTCTCCGTATTTAATTACTTTTTTCAACTGTACCTTAATATTCTTGCAATTTTGTAAATGCTTACGTCATATTTCTCTTTTTCTGCAATCATCATGTTATCACTCTTTTAAAAATATCTGATGATTTCACAAGAAATTATCTGACAAGACTATAAAATTTCGCATATAAGCTACAGTGGTTCTACGCCCACCCCAGCCTTCCCCTTTAGTGAAGAGTGTGATACTGCGCCTATGTAGGAAGATGCTCTGTACTATAAGATAGACTAGCGACTCTTGTGCTATTAGACGGGGCCTAAGCGTTATATCTCTTCCTTGCTCCCAGGCTGATATTTCTCTTTCTTTCTTTTTTGTACTATAAGACAAGGGTTAAAGCGCTTTTTCTTGCTTCTCGGGTGAAGAGTGGGAAAACCATGTGACCGTTGCGGGTCCCATTCCCGATATATATATATATCCTAGGGTAGTGGCAGCAAGAGTATGATAATGCATCAGCTTGTTCTGTTGGACGACGGTAAATAAAAGAGGATATATGTGGGGGAGATCGATTCAATGTGGAAACCAAGCTAATAATAATAAAATAATCAGCAGCTTGTGTAGTGACCTAGTGGGAGAAAGCGGTCCGTGGTATATGGTAAATGCTTATTTATTTATCAGTATATAGGTTATGAAAACAATAGTATTAAAAAAACCAAACGAATACTAAACTGATTAAAAACCTTGCCCGGTAGAGTGCGCTGACAATACGGTTCCCATGTAGACTTATAAGACTGGCGCTCGTAAATACTAAATATTATTATTTTGCAACCATTCAGCGCTTAAACGAATTCTCCTTACTTGTCAATGCATCCTTCACTTGAATTTTCATTTGTTGACCAATAGTTTGCAAAATGTTTTCAAAATGAAAATTTGGAAATAGGCGTGCCACTGAAATATAAAACCTTTGTTTTAAGTAATAAATTGCGTTAAAATCTAGTTATGCCTGTACGATTTGATTCCTTCTTACTGCTGGATTACGGACGTTATAATATTTGTAATAAAATTATGATGCGTAACTGTATAGTAAGATTTAAAACTTGTTTATACACCACAGTTCTGAAGTTTCATAATTTACGTTAGATTTCTGATAATATAATGGATCTTCTTATCAGCTATCGTTAGTAAAAATCTTTTAAACTTTTGTACCTTAATATGTTTCTAAAATAAATAATAACGCAAATATGTAGTACAGTTTTTATGAGAACGATGCTACTATTTTGTGGTTTGAAACAAATTAAATCAGTGTTTCCGGTTGCTCAGTGCTAGATGATAATCCACTGACAATCACTTGATATTTTGGCATGATATTCCCCTGACATTCACCCGATTTTCTGACAATTTTCACCTGATTTTCAGTTGATTACCACCTAAGGAGTAATTAATGACAATCAGTTAAATATAAAGTGAAAATCAGTTGGATATTAAGTGAATATCATGTAAATATCGGGTAAACTTTATTCAGTAAGCTTCAAGCAAAGCTCACCTGAGATTCACATGATATTTACATAATATTCAGCTGAGCAACCGGGTTTTCTATCTGGATTTCCGGATGACCAAGCCCCGCTAGATGGTATTGCAAATACAACTGGCGCTTAGACAAGCAGAAAACCAACACAGCTATGTATACGTAGACATAAGCATAAATATACATATTTTTCAATCTCATTGGTTATTTGAATTTCCAAACAATTATTCAAATCAAATAAATTTTGTCTGCTAGTTTTTGTCTACTCTTCAGAGGTTCCAAATCCAAATACCAGATGAGACACATTTGATTGGTCATCCGGATATATTAATTTGAATTAAAGGGCTCGCATAAGCTTTGACTGTCAGTCATTAGGTACAAGTAACCCTTGGTATCTAATGTTTAGAATCGGCTTTTAAAGAGAAAACGATTTATATGTAATTGTGTTTTTACTGTAGTCTGTTTTAAAAATGTAATTTTATTAATTCAAAAATACTAATTCCTGCACCCACCACAAAAAACAAACAAGGCCAAAAGTAACCAGATAAATGTTACTAAATGTTCTCACTTAATAAGTAAATCATTATTTATGTACTCTGTGATATTTAATTACATTAATTTATACATCTTTGTTATCCGCAAATGAGAAGGAATCCAATTGCACAGGTAGAATTATTTACAGAAGGGTGTCCGCCGAGGCTTCGGTGGTGAAGTTGGTTAACGCACCTTCCCGGTAAGAAGGAGGCCCAGGTTCGACTCCTGGCCGAAGCGGATAACTTTTTTCACTGCTTTGTAATTTTTAATTGACAAAGTTTTTCGCACTCCAGCGATTTTCACTCTAAAAATAAGCGCGACGTTTCTACAAAAAATATACATAGCGCAATTTAAATGGAAAGAGGTCAATGTATAATAATTTGACATAATACTTACCCATCGATTAATAACATCAATATCTATAATTAATGTAAAGTATGAAAGGCAAGACAATTTAAAAGTAATCTCAGGTTTTTTGAAAACGTTTTTCTCTTCTAGTGTAATAGCAGGTTGACCATGGATTTTCAGATTAGACACTCCATTGGCTGAAAAGTAAGATATGCTTCTCCTTAAGGTGGTTGTATAGCGAATTAGGGCCATACTTTGGTTTAATCATAAAGTAAGTTGCATGCATCTTAAAGCCTTCAAATCAATGCTGCAACAACAGGTATCAGTTTTTGTACATGAAAAAATTTTTTTAATTTTTTCATTAACCACATGTTGCAGTATGATCAATAATAAAAATAGCTCTATAATTTTGATTTATCTCCAATCTCTTTATTTAATTTTAATTTAATATGGCTCGTTTTATTCCTTGGTTGATGTGAAGGGGACTCATCGTGAAAAATTTTTATAATTTCATCTTTAAAAATTTTTTAAAATTCATTTCCGATTTTTTATATAAAAAAAAAACCATTTTTATCCCTTAAAAAATAGGAGTTGACACCCTGTAGGGTCAAAATACTTTCAAAAATTATATATTCTTGAAACATAAATTTTACAATTTTCCTTGTTCCAAAATAATTCGTAGAACGCGAGTAACCTTCAAAAAACGGTTTTCAAGAGTACACTTCAAGGGTAGATTTCACCCTCTTGAGACGTTTAATAGCAGATAAAAAAAAACACGTATCTCTTATTTTTTTATTTTCTACAACATATCCAAATTTCAAAAAAATTGGTGAGACACACCTGGGAACTTCTCCTTATGAAAACAAAAAAGTTAAGTAATTCTCAACATTATTATGAATTCGACACCCATAAATATTAAATATTATTATTTTGCGACCATTGAGGGCTCAAACATTTGACCTAACTTACAGATTTCGCCTTCACTTGAATTTTTATAGATGGATTAATAGTTTTCGAGATATTTATAAAATAAAAATTCATAAATGGGCATGGTGCTGAAATATAAGAACCTTTTTTTTCAGTACTTAGTTGGGTTAAAATTTTCACAGAAGGGTGTCCGCCGAGGCTTCGGTGGCGAAGTTGGTTAACGCACCTTCCCGGTAAGAAGGAGGCCCAGGTTCGAATCCTGGCTGAAGTGGATAACTTTTTTCACTGCTTTGTAGTTTTTAATTGACAAAGTTTTTCGCACTCCAGCAATTTTCACTCTAAAAATAAGTGCGACGTTTCTATAAAAAAATTTACATAGCGCAATTTAGATGAAAAAAGGTCAATGTATAATAATTTGACTTTACATTAATTGTAAGAATTGAAAAATTTTACAGTTTATTCGAAAAAAGTTCTAACCTCCCCTCAGAAACTCCAACCAATAAAAAGGTATTAAAAATCATCAAGAATTATGATTTATTTAATGTAATATTTTTTGCACACGAATTGTGAATGTTTCTTATTTACATGCATCTTGTATTGGTCGCTAAAGTATTTGTTTACGTTTTAATTATTATCTTTTAAATTTGCTAAGTGATTGGCATTTTTAAAGTGCTAATTGGTTTAGAATATCATGAATTTTCTTGGGTTAGTATTTCGTTTATGCAATAGGTGTTTAAATAAAATTTTTTTTTCATAATAATACGAAGTTATACCGTTTTTCAGGAAAACTAGTGTTATGATGTTCAACTTCGTCGCTTTGTACATCGAAAAATCCTTCAATACAAAATTTTTCAAAAAATCACACTGAATCCTGATAGTCTGATAAATCATAAATATCAGTTTTATCTTTTTGTTAGTCACAATCAATGAAAGGTATGAATATCTTTAGTCATGAGACTGCAGCGTCCCAGATACACCAAATTTCTGAAAGTTCAGAAAGTTTGAAAGGATACTGGTCTCCGGTATTTAATAAGTTATATGCCTTTTAAAAAAACAATTATTATGATAAAAAAACTTGATCGATTTATCTTGTGATAATTATTTTTTTTTAATATAAATACACATGTCGCAGAGCAACGGATGTTTCTCTTATTTTAGGGGAAATGATACATGTTTAGTATCCTTTTTGAGTAATATTCTTATAATCATCATTGTTATTGTCACTTAGTGTTAAGGTATAATTGTTGTCATTATTTTCTGTACTAATTCATATTAACATTTTTTTGATTGATTTGCAGCAGTGCCTTATATGTCCAGTATTGATAATAACGTAACCACTCTAATTGTAAATCATCTATTTTTAGTCCAAAAAAATTTGAGTTGAAAATTGAGTATTGTCTAGGTTGGTTTCTGGTGTAGTTTTACAGTGCATAACTAATTTCAATTAAAATTTTTTGTTCCTGAAAAGTCCCTCAACTTTAATTAAGTATGTGATGCCACATGTATTTACGTAAACATGTATTTTGAATGTCTCCAAAATTTTTGACCCGTTTTCTGTAAGACTTGTTAGAAATTATTATTTTCGTAACATTTCAGTAAGACTTTTATATCTTGCAATAAAATAGTACAAGCACAATTCGTAGAACTTTTATGTATATATAAAACTTCTGCTATTTTGTGTTAGTAAAAGTGATAATTTCACTGCTCCAAATCTTAAGAACAGTTAAAAATCAATGATTTCAAATGGATTTTTACGGTACGAGTTTTTTTTTATATTCAAGGTCCACGTAGAGCCAGAAAGAGGTAGAGATTAGAAGAAAATATCAACATCTCTTATCTACTGATAACTTGACCGCAGTATAATCTTAACTGCGTAGCTCCAGCTACAAGTATAAATAGTCAGTCTTTGTCAGTGGTACCGTACAGTTTAACAATATTCCTCGTAGTCATTGTGTGTTGCATAAAAATTTATTTCATTAAATATTTTATCCATAACTAGATGAAAGTATTTAAAACAAAAAAGCTTTCACATATTTACTAACAACAAATCTCGGCTTTTTTTCTCCGGACACGTAAGGTTTTTATCAACTATTTAAAATCTTCCTACGGCTTATAGCTTCTTTATTAATAATTAAATATACATTTTCCTTTTTCTCCAACTTATTCTTGAAACCGCCTTATAAGTACAATTTTTTTAGTGTCGGCAAATATGTGTTTGTTTTGCGTATTATCTGCAGTAAAAGAATTGTATTAAAGAAGTTAATGATTTTACTCGTATTATCACGAGTTTCAGTAAGGGTAACTTCTTTTTTCAGCGATTTACATGCTAATATCATACATGGGTGATTCTGCCGTAACTTGCTCAGATCGACTTGAAAAATTTTTTAAAAAGAAGTTAGTTAAGAAAAATTTTTTTCATGGTATTTCTACTGTACACAACATCAGTAACAAATATCTAAAGCGATGCAACTACCGAATTTGCAGGTCAAAAGTTATATGAAATTTTATAAAAGTCAGTTTTCATCGACTCTTGAATAATTGTATCTCTTTCTAATACATGTAGCTAAGCTCCTTCAACAGTTAAAGTGTTCTTACTGAGCTGAAATGAAAGCTGGGATCAAGACCTATTGATTAAAAAAAATTTTGTTTGGTTTTGTGGTTTCATTCGAAAGTTACAGCTGTTTTAATTAGAGCGTAAATGTCGCTAATAATGTAATTTTGGCTGAAATTCAGTATTTTTCATAAAATCACTATAACTTTTCATTCGGGGCATAAAATTCAAAGATTTTTGCTTTAATCATTAGGAATTTATTTTTGCTTTCATTTAAGCCCAGATAAATCCACCTAATGGAGTGCACCACTTGGCTACCAACGTAGAAAGTAGCACCACCGTTTTTGCATTTATGTAGCGAAAAGAGGCCAATCGGACGAAAGCCCGAGACACGTGTCTCGTCTTTCAGCCAAACAGTGATGAAAAATAAGTTTGGTTGGGATTAATTGCTCTAAAACGAAAAAAAAGCACTTTGAGGTGAGGTAGGGTCGGAATGAAAAAGTTCGGAATGGAATTTTGAATGTTTGTAGTGCTCGTACGACTCATAGACGTATTACAATGACTTGTCCACCCATACTTTATTTACTAGCCTCAAATGCAATAAGAAACTGTAGTTTGCATACCTGCACACGTACACTGAGTGGTTGTTCCATGGGGGGTCGGATCGAAATGAAATGTTTGTACGCGTAAAGTACGCAAAAAAAAGAGCTTGGCTATTCGAGAGATAACAACTTCAGATACTACTGTCGTAAGGATTTATTCGTTTTAGTCCTATACTTTAAAAAGTGACCATTAGTTAGCATTTCCAGTCCATAAAGTTACTAGTTTGAACTGATTTTTTTTAAAACCACGATTATGGGGCAAATATGCGGACAAAATGTATGCAGTGAAAACTCACTCGTTTTTGTCGATTTTTGGTGAGACTAAGGTACAAATCTAATCACTAATAGCTAGAGTATATAATGCTTACACGCCCAAGTAGAAGATAAGCCTCATTTGTTACCGGTGAAAGTTTTTATGAGTAAAATTGAATTGTAGACATGGGTCGGAATGGGAATTTCGACTCTAAATGATCGATTATCTCAATGAAGAAATTAATATATCGGTATTAGACAAAATGTCAAGTGAAGTTGATAAAATTTAACACAATTCAACGTTTTTAAAGTTTTGGATTTTATTACGGCACGTGAGTATGAGTACCGGACACGATCTGAGCAAGTTACAGCAGAATCACCCATATATATATATATCTTTTCGTGGGAGTTCGGGTTAAGCACTGGTAGGAGACGCACGTGCGTCCAAGCTGTGGACCAATTGTATACGAGAAAACAACAAAAACTGCAGAAAAAAATGTTCTAGGACATAAGGGAAAAAGGACTAACATAAACAAGAGTAAGAGAAAAGCTTAAGGCACAGTAACAGGAAAAGATATTAGGACACACAAAGAATAATGAAATCCGAGGTCACAGAACGAGTTAACCTACAATAAAGAGGTTAGGCTTCTTTACAGCAAGCATGAAAGACGACAAGAGCGATGAAAGAAACGAGAAGAACAACACAAGGAGCACAACTAACACACGTACAGGCAACGCACCCAGCAAGACTGGGGCGATCTTTAAGACACCAGCGGTGCAACTAAGGGTTTTCGATGCAAGTTTAGCGAGGCAAAGAAAGACAAAGATAAGGAGCATGAGAAAAGTCTGGAGGATGAGTCACAACCACACTGGGTGGAGAGACTAGAGAGGAGCATTGAAGAAAGATTGGAAAAGTTGGAAAGGATGATGAAGCAAAAACTAGATTACACACTAGAAGGGATCAGAGCAGAATGGAGGGGGAAGGAAGGAGCATGGAAGAAAGAGAAGGAAGAGTGGGGGGCAGAAAAAGGGGAATTGGTGAAAAGAATCAGGATTTTGGAGATAGAGAGTGACAAGAGAGAGAGAGAGATTAGATTAGATTAGATTTATTTATTTAACAGACTAAGGACTCAGAGTCGTGCTCAGTGGTCCTGTATAGCCTAAGCCGTATACACGCTGAAACTTTACAAAGAGGCTACTGAACATGAGCGCCCAAGAATACTATCGCAGTTATTACATTATTAAAATAAAATGATAAAGAAGACAAAAAGAAAAAAAAACGAATAAACTAATAAAATTAACAAAAATTTAGTAAACAAGAAACAAAATCAGTAAGAGTAGTAATGTAAAATTTAATTAAATAAACAGTACAACACAATAAGATTTTGTTACAATTAACAATTAACGCGAGTTGTCGAACACAAGCTGGTAGTATTTATAAAGTTCACTCTTGAAACACAGGTGCTGGTATAATTCACGTATAGCAACTGGCAAAACATTCCACACACTAGCTCTACCAACGAAGAAAGAATCATGTAGAAACTTAAGGGCGGAAGGGATAAGCAGATCCAGGTGAGATACCCGTTTTGTGCCAGGTATATCATGAGGTCTAAATTTAAATTTACACGATAGATACTGTAGCTGACCACTGTGCAAGATTGAAGCAAGGAATAAAAGCGTAAGATATTCAACCCGAAGGGAATAGGGAAGCATATTCAATTTTTTGTAATCAGATGTCATGTGCTCGTGCTTGCGTGTTCCTGTTACGAAGCGGATAGCCGCATTCATACTCCTGGAAAGTTTTGTTTTAAGCTCCTTAGAGAGTGGAAAAAACAAACCAGCACAGTAATCAAAGTATGGCAGTATAAGCGATTTGACCGGGGTAAGCTTACAATCTCGAGGAAGTGACGATCCGCATTTACGAAAGCGATTCAGCGCAGAAAAACATTTATTTGAAGTAGTACAGCACTGCACTCGAAAGCTCAATGTAGAATCAAGCACAATGCGTAGTATTTTTAGTGTATCAGAAGTTTGAACTATGAAACCATCAAGCAGAACGTCAGGTACATGGGTTTTCTGGAGTCTACTCATAAAATTACGTGAGCCTAACCATAAGGCACATGTTTTTTCCTTATTGATAAGTAGGCCATTAGAGAGAGTCCGTAATAAAATATTATGTAAATCCTCATTAATCCTACGCACAATACTCGCCAATTCATCAATCGAACCATAAAGATATATACACAGGTCATCAGCATAAAGATGATATGAGCAGTGCTTAATTGCAGAACTTATGTCATTCATGTAAAGGGTAAAAACCAGTGGGCCCAGCAACGAGCCCTGTGGCACGCCCGAGTGTCTATACAAAGGCTTACAGCTTTCACCCTTTGACGAAATTACAACTTGAGACCTATCAGTAAGGTAAGATTCAACCCAGTTGCAGGCAGAGCTCGAAAATCCTAAACTGTAGAGCTTATTATGAAGATGTTTGATGTTGACAACGTTGAAAGATCGTGAAAAATCAACAACTAGCAGGAGCACAACCCGCTGTTCATCAATAGCAACCCTAATATCATCAACCAGCTTGATAACTGCTGATTGAGTGCTTTAAAACTTTCTATATCCTGATTGCAGTGGATCAAGTATTTTTAGTCGCGTTACATATTCCAAAATTTGTGCATGTACAACAGTTTCGAAAACCTTAGAAGTAGCACTCAACAAACTGATAGGTCTAACATCTTTCACTCTTTTAGGGTTCCTGACCTTGAGAATTGGGCGTAAATTAGACTGCTTCCATAATGCTGGGAAAATTTGACTTTGAAGTGATGCATCAAAGATATTCATCAGTATAGGAACAACGTGAAGAATACAATCACGTAAAAAGCGTAGGGGTATACCATCATGCCCAGTTGCATTTGAGCTCCCCCTTCTTATAGCATTAACGACATCAGATGCCTCGACTGCCCTTAAAAGTAGTCTATCATCATTATGGATTTCGACGGAAGGGGTCCGAGTAGTCAATGGCACAATACCTGGATTGCCTATGAAAAATGTATTCAGTGAATCGAGGTCAGTTGGTAGAGTATCGCAATGAATGACACCCCTCGACAGGCCAGCCCTATTAACACAGTTCCAAAAATCCCGAGGCGACCTGCAGTTCGAAAATTGTTGTCGGTGGTAGCAAAAAATAGCGTTGCGTATAGCAAGCTTAGCACGGTTACGAAGACAACTACGGATTTTCCTATCGCTATCTTTCCTGGTACGCTTAAAAGTACGACAAGCAGCATTTCTTGATTTTAAAAGTCTGCGTAAGTCAGCCGTCATCCAGGGCGTAGGACGCCCCGAGCGAACGCGAAAAGTGTGCAAAGGAGCATGATTATCATACAGATAAAGAAAATTGTGAGTATAGTGATACCTTTAAATCGATGTCAGGGCAATCAAGAGTAGCTTTCCAATCAAGTGACACGAAATCACGCTGAAGACTGGCTAAATCAAAATTTCTAAAACTGTGACGCACAATCGTCGATGGTGTAGATTGAGGGTTATCATATTTAAAACAAACAAGCAGAATCTTATGTAGTGATATACTGGGCACAAAATGTTGCGAATAAAACGCCAAATTCGAATCATCAGCAAGACAAAAGAAGTCAATCGTTGAGAACGGATTACCCACATCATGAGTCTGATTAAAGGGTAGGCGCTTAAGATTAGTAGCTTGAAGTAAGTCAACCAATGTGTTTCTAGTCGAAAGAGTAGAAAACCAGTCTATATTGAAATCGCCAAGCAGAAAAATATTATCATAGGCTCCATTACAGTTTAGTGGTGCATTTTCAACAGTTTCACACCAATATCCGGCCTTTGGTGGATCATATACCAACGCGCAAAGAAACTTGAATGAGCCCATTTGCAATTCGACGGAAAGGTATTCTGCACGCACGACCCTAGGAGGTAATTCTGGCGATGATGCAACAATTTTCGACTTCAGGGACTCATGAACATATATAGCAACTCCGCCACCCCCTCGACCAACCCGATCGTTGCGCAGCAAATAGTAGTGCGGAATGCCATACCACGTTGAGTTATGATTTGGTTTCAGAAAAGACTCACTTATACCCATAACCTGCACACCATAAGTTGAAACAAAATCGCATACATCAAGAAAGTTAGCGTTAAGAGATTGCGCATTACAAGGACTAACACATAAGTACTTGGTGCTATTGACCTTATTCGCCATAATTTACAAATGAAGAAGAACGCTCAATTTTTTTACGCAAAACCACATATTTTACTCTGTCATAGGCACTGTGATTAATGTTACCCGCAATATTTGACACTTGGCAACATTAACATCGCAACTTTGTCTTATTAACGCAAACATTAGATGCATGAGGGCCAGCACAGTAGCCACAACATGCATCATTCTGACACTCTTTAGTGTGTGACCGAACTTCGTACATTTATAGCATTGCAAAATAGAAGCATGATTTGTGACACAATAGGATCACCAACCAATATAAACGCAGGCCTTCTCACGCAAATACTACTTCAATGGTACTCGAGCGAAATTTGTTATTATCGCGTAGCGGAAACATACAAATAACTTTTACTAAAGACTTATCACAATCAGGTAAATTTTGATTAACGACGCAGTCAACTATATCAGACTTCTGTAATTCCGCCGGGATATCACGTACAATTAGGCGTGGGTTCTTTTTGCATTTACTTTAATTTCAAGCTGAGGGCACGCATTGGTAAGCTGATTTTTTATGACAGTTTCATTGAATGAATCGCCCTCCAAAATCACCGCGCTATTTCCTGAATATATTACTGTATTTACGTTAATTTTTAAATTAGATGGATTAATGGCTTTTTGAGTGCATTGTAGGTAGATTTTGAAGAAGCAAAATTCGGCCTAGCGTCATCACGTGGGCCGATTGTAATACGACGCGAGTGCTGAGTACAAAACGGCTTACCGAGATTCGACATGAAGTTTCCGCGATCACCACGCTGCAAAACCTTAGATAATGCAGGAAAAGAACCCGCAACTGCCGAGAACGTACGTAAACCGGCATCTGCACTATTTTCTGAGATAGCTTGACAGACATTGATACTCGCTTTTTCGATGTTTATGCATGCGTCATTTAAAGCCTTAACGCAGGAACCGTGAACCCGGTCGACCTCAAGCTTACACAGATATGCAGCGGCAATTTTAGTTATAAAAGCGTTAAAGCAATTTATTGTGTCTCGTATTTGTGCCTGGACACCTGAAACCTTCTCTTTTCCAAGCATAGTAAGCATTGCCTTACGATGTTTGTTGACTTCGTCAAGCATACTCGTGACGTTGCTATGCGAAATCAACGATGATTCCTTCACAGATGTGTTAATACTCAGGGGTAGAAAAGGACAGAAGACAGGAGACAGAGTCCACAGAGTGATAGATGCGATTTACATACTCAACTATGCAGCAGACGTGAGCCTAACCAAGAAAGGAGGCAAGATGTATGCCTGCTTTGCAGACTTAAAAAAAGCGTTTGATAGCCTTGACAGGAGCAAGCTAAAAAAAGTCTAGAAAGATTAAGCAGCAAAAAAGTGTTGAATAAGAGAGTTCTAGAAATATATGAGGAAATATGCTGCAAGGTTAAAGTTGGAAAAGAGATTTCAGAGGAGTTCTGGACAGTAAAGGGAGTTAGACAAGGATGTCCAATGAGCCTGTCGCTGTTTAATATATATATATATATAGCAGACCTAGAAGAGTTTTTAGAAAGCAAAAGAGTAGGAGGTATAATCATAGGTAAGAAAAAGGTTAGAACAACAATATATGCAGATGACACAGTGCTACTAGCAGAAGACGAGGAGGGCATGAGAGATATGCTAAAGTAGTTCAGAAAATACACAACGATTAAGGATCCAACAGTAAGCATCAGAAAGACAAAAATAATGGTGTTTGAGAAGACCAAGAGAAAAGCAAGTAGAGTATGGAAGTGGAATGATGAGCAGATAGAGGAAGTAGGGGAATTTAAATACTTGGGTTATGTCTTACAAAAGAATGGCAAGGCAGTCAAACATCTGAGAGAGAGATAGAAAAATGCAATGGTAGCTATGAAAAAGACCTGCAGCATTAGAGAGATAATTTTCAGAGAAGACCTTGGAAGAAGATACAGGATGTACAATGCATTGGTCGAGAGTATAGAACTCTTTGGAGCAGAGATATGGAGCTACAAAGATGAAGACGGAATGGAGGGGTCCAGAAGGAAATACGCAAAGTTGATTTTAAGGCTGGACAGGAACACGCCCAACTACATATTACAGGAGGAGACAAAACAAAGGAGCTGCAGAAGCAAAGCAACAGTGAGAGCAGTAAGATACGAAGAGAAAGCTAGAAAATCAGAAAAACACCTAGTAAAAGAGTGTATCAAAGAGAAGGAGAGAGGAGGGTCACACGCGCAAGCAGGATACTGAGCGAGACTGAGGAGAGAAATACTGGAGAAGACTCTGAGAGGCAACGAGAATGCAGAAGAGCTTAGAAGTCAGGAAGTCAGGAGAAGTCAGACTGTCTATACGGGTAGAAAGAAACCTCGAAGCTGAAGAAAAGATACAGAGAAGGAAAAAGATAGAGAAGTCGAGATACAATATATTCTACAAAGAGTTACTAATGGAATCAAAAGACATGCCCGAATATGCAAGGTCGTACCTAGAGGCAAAGGATAAAATAATGATTGCAAGGTTTAGATGTGGAAATGAGGTAAAAAATAAACAGCACTGAGAGGAAGAGAGAGAAAATCAATGCAAATTATGTAAAAAAAAAGGCAGAGTCAATACAGCATGTGGTACAGTATTGTAAAAAATACAAGTCTGGCTATATAGTCAAAGAAACACTAGATAAGAAGGGAAGAGGCCTTCTGATTCTTAAAGAAATAGAGAGAAGTAGACGACAGGCATTAGAAAGTACTACACAGGATACGGAAGTTCAGCTCAGCAAGAAAATAAAGGACACCAATCACAGGGGAGAAGAAAAGAGCAGCGATCCAATACAGCAAGAAGCAGAGCGGAACATACCTATGTAGAAAAGAGAAGAGAGCGGGAAGAAATCACGAGCCGACCAGCAAAATCACGTGGTAAGAGAGTCGCAGAACAGCAATCGTGAAGAACGAGAGAAAAGTAGACAAGAAAAAATTGGAGGAGCTAGCAAGCTGGGAGAGAGAAAGAAAGAAGGAGATCAAGAAGTTGCTGGAGAAAGATGAGAAAAGCGATCTAGGTGAGTGGATGAGAGAGGTGAAAAGAGAGCTGTTTCGAGTCAAAGTGTGCGCTGCAAACATAGAGAGAGAAAGAAAGAGGGAGAAGAAGATCGTCAAGGAAAAGCAACAAAGGTTGCAAAAAAAGAGAGAAAAAAAAAAGCTGTCAGGAATGAAAGAAAGGCTAGAATGGCTCGAGGAGGAAGAGAAATTCTGGGAGACAGTGATCATCAAGGAGATAGTGAAGAAGCAACAAGTAAGAAGCGAAGAAGAAGAGCTCGAAGGGATAATTGGGAGACAAAGGGAAGAAGCTTGCTCAAAGCGAGAGGAGCAGCGAAAGCAGGGAGTGAGAAGAGAGGAGAGAGAGGAGAGAGAGAAGGACAGTGGCAGCAGGCTGAACAAGACAATATAGGGCCAATGATGGGAGGTGACCAAAAAGGGAGAAGCAGAGGCATACACGATAGAGGAGAGGGGAAGTGAGGCTTGAAGTGGCAGGAAGTGGCTAAGTGCGTGATGAAAAAGTCAAAGGAGTTGAAGTCAGTAAACAGTTATGCAGTGGCTAATGTCAAAAGTGTTGATTAAATTTAGACAATACGAGTTAACGGATTTGGATAAAAATTTCGATAATTTTAATAAGTGCCTTAAAAAGTGTTTTATAAGTTTTAAATTTAAATAACTTTTAGTTGTGATAACTAATAGTAATAAATTGTAATTTTTTAATATGTGAATATTTGGAATCTTATAATTTTTTAGTTTTTTTAATTTTAGAATTTTGGAATCGGCGTTATGACAGGATTTAAGTAAAGTAAAGCAAATAAAATAAAGTAAAGTAAAGTATAGATAGAGGAGACAATCTATGATCAGAGATAGTCAAAAGATAGGTTAAAGTTTGACATTATGGATTACGAAACTAAAAATAATGTAAGAAAATGGAAGCAAAATGAAAGCAAAATAAAGTAAGACAAAGTCAAAGAATTGTAAAAGGAATACAAGTAGTTGCATTATTAACCTGTTCTTCCTTACCAACCCCAGTGGGGTATGTTAGTAATGATAATAAATATTAAATGAGTTAATGGAATGAATCTATCGACAGCAGGATTTTTAATTAAATAAATAAAAAATCTGTGGGCATGCTGTTCACTTTATTTTATTTAGAATTAACTTAACCTTTCGGCCACTTATCTTTCATTTTTCTTATCAACATCTCTCATGTGTTCATTACTACGAGTCATATGGAAACTTTGTTGAAATATACAATTATTGAATTTAAAAAAACGAAACTGTTATTTTACACATGGAATAGTACTTGTTTTTAAAATTGTAAGCTTTTTTTAGAGTTATCAATGAATGTTTTTAATTAAAGACATGCTTTTAAAAAATTTTCCTCTGTTTCAAATACTACGGCCTGGTTCTGGTTACCGTAACATAAGGTGGTTCGAGCGTGAAACGGCTGTGAACGGAATTGTATGAAACTTTCAGTAAATGTTTATTATTACACGATTAACACTCCCTCAAAATTTCAGATCATGTTTACGAGCTTAATGCGAGAAAAACTTTCTTGAAAATTGGAACAGAGATAAGTAGAGAGATTGCTAACGCCAATGCTACGATGCGAGACGACTTTTTGGCACTGATCGGAGCGCCCCGCCGCGGCCAGCCGTCCAACTGGGCGCACATATTACTACTCGTATTGGACAGCGTGTGCCTAAGAGAAGAGGAGTGGATTCGCGTGGAAATGATTATATAGGCGCACATTTTGGAGAGACGTGGAATGGGTGCACCGAATGTGTGTCTACGAGGAGAGGAGGAAAAATGTGGACTATAGCTATGTATATGAGCGCACAACCAAAGCAAGCGACGACACGAGTTTTTCTCTTGTGACTGCAACCGAGTATATGCTATATATATATATATTTAACTGACTCTTGCTCTCTCACTCTTTTGTCTTTTTCCCCTACTTTTAATACTTGTTTTAAAATTCAGTATTATTTTGAAAAAAAATTTCAACTATTTTTTTAAGGATGGTAGTTCAGTTATAACTCCTAGTTTATTATTTTTCCTCATAATTGTTATGAACTGTAGGATAAGCTCTGGAGGTTATTAATCAACATAAGTAGCTTTCAGATTCCTAATGATCGAAGTTTCGGTAGCTAAGTTGGTTGATTCTTATGCCACCGCTCCAATTGTTTTGCTATCACGGGATCGATTCCAACTTTCTGCAGAGTTTTTTTTAATGCAGTTCATCGTTCTGGTTAAATTTCTCTTATTTATGTTTTATTTAAATTTATAAATAATGTTGCNAGAATTTTTTTTTTAATGCAGTTCATTGTTCTGTTTAAATTTCTTTTATTTATGTTTTATTCAAATTTATCAATAATGTTGCCAACTTCATTTTCTTTTTTTTTTGATACGTTTAATTACTTTTATTACAATAGCATCGAATATGATTATTACCAGCAAAATTCATACGTTCCTCACAATTTACACCTTGTGGTGACAACTACTTGTTATTTAATTAATTAATTTATAGTGAGTGTGTGTGTGTGTTTGTTTAAGGAAATGATTAATCTATTCCGATCAATAATATTTGGTACGATAATTAATTATCCATAAAAATCGTTTAAAATACGTCGTAACAAAAAACACCGCTCTTAACGCTTTAATTAAAAAAATAGAATCTTTGTTATTTCGCATCACTCTAATGAGTTATAGTTTTTTTTTTTTATTCACAAATTAATAATTTATTTTTAAAAATTCGTTATGCCTTAGGCCAAGCAGAAAAATATTATCATAGGCTCCATTACAGTTTAGTGGTGCATTTTCAACAGTTTCACACCAATATCCGGCCTTTGGTGGATCATATACCAACGCGCAAAGAAACTTGAATGAGCCCATTTGCAATTCGACGGAAAGGTATTCTGCACGCACGACCCTAGGAGGTAATTCNAACGATGAACTGCATTAAAAAAAAAATCTGCAGAAAGTTGGAATCCATTCCGTGATAGCAAAACAATTGGAGCAGTGGCATAAGAATCAACCAACTAAGCTACCGAAACTTCGATCATTAGGAATCTGAAAGCTACTTATGT
Source organism: Copidosoma floridanum (assembly GCF_000648655.2). Next base: position 443,518 of record NW_019379637.1, read on the forward strand.
TGATTAATAACCTCCAGAGCTTATCCTACAGTTCATAACAATTATGAGGAAAAATAATAAACTAGGAGTTATAACTGAACTACCATCCTTAAAAAAATATTTGAAATTTTTTTTCAAAATAATACTGAATTTTAAAATAAGTATTAAAAGTAGGGGAAAAAGACAAAAGAGTGAGAGAGCAAGAGTCAGTTAAATATATATATATATAGCATATACTCGGTTGCAGTCACAAGAGAAAAACTCGTGTCATCGCTTGCTTTGGTTGTGCGCTCATATATATAGCTATAGTCCACATTTTCCCTCCTCTCCTCGTAGACACACATTCGGTGCACCCCTTCCACGTCTCTCCAAAATGTGCGCCTATATGATCATTTCCAAGCGAATCCACTCCTCTTCTCTTAGGCACACGCTGTCCGATACGAATAGTAATATGTGCGCCCGGTTGGACGGCTGGCCGCGGCGGGGAGCTTCGATCAGTGCCAAAAAGTCGTCTTGCATCGTAGCATTGGCGTTAGCAATCTTTCTACTCATCTCTAATTGGAAATGTAACATGGACTCTGATAGCAGATTAGTATTTTTGTACCGAAAGTTCAGGGATATATTTTTCTTTACTAAACAGATATTTATTAAAAACTGACCGACAAAGTAAAAATATATTGTCATCAGAAACATCATAACTGTCGTTTGTTAGGTAATGGCTGCACCTTCATAATGAGCACGCGACTCTGCAGCACCGCGTAAAATTCAAATTTTTACCTTCTTAACTTTTGATTAAATTTACATTTAAATAAACATAACAATAATAAACAAATAAGTGTAAAAAAAAATTACGATGTAAGTATTTTGTAGTTACATAAACTGTTTAAATAACAAAATTCTTTAACTAATGATTAAATAACAGCCAAAATATACTGCAGACTACTCGAATAGGCATACATACGTTATATCCGGCTGCCTTCTTCAAATAGTTACTTCATGTATATAGGCACGCTCAAACCATCTTAATTACTGCCAATAACCCAATTAATACCATCATTTAACTGCAAATCAGCAGACATACGAAAAAAAGTGTAATACGTTAAACAGGGTATGACAGATTCAATTATTTTCATTAGCTCAGTTATAAAATTAATATTAAAGATATGGTTAAAAAAAATCAACATCTTATTAATTCTTCATCCATAAACGGATCAGAAGATTATTGTTTATAGCGGTTTCAAGTCTAATAGTATTTTGTAATAAGTACTCATTATTAAATTTATTCATTTTAGATTGACGATGAAAGTCAATCCTTTAAATGTCATAAATTAATTACTAGCTTACTTCCAAACGCTTGAAATACCATATAGCGTAGGGAATCATAATGAAGTACAGTTGGCGGAAAAGATTAAACATATTTCAATAGATGCATCATATACATTTTATGACATGGAAATTATTGATGACGAAATGTTGGATTTTTAGGAAGAATATAAAGAACATGTTGCTAGAACAATTAAGGATAAGGATAAATATTATTATTATTTTTCTGACGAAGCACCGAAAAATCAATGTACAGAAAATAATAAGGATCTATCTTTTGAACACAAACAAAAAGCTTTCGAATTTTGGAGAAGTGGAAAAAAACGAAATTTAAATCTTGAAACTGTAAGAAATAGATTTAAAAGTCTCATCTGTAACTCAATTACGTCGTTAGGCTCATACAATAAACAAAGGTGGCACTTGTAAGGAAAAAATTGCTTGAATTTGTTAGTATACACTAGATAATTTTAAAGCTTTCCATGACAGTGGTCTAATGATTCATGACCTCGATATAAGGCGATGGGCGTTACGAACTCAAAAAGATATGGGTTTTGAAGATTTTAGATTCAAGACTTCTAAAACATGGTTGTTAAATTTTAAGCAGGCTCATAGAATAGTATCTAGAGAAAAAAATGAGTTTGTCACAAGAAAAACAATAGAAAGTACTTCAGAGCTTACGGCTAAAGCGGCATTCATTGCTGACATTAAATCATGTATATCAGGAATTGGATACAAAAATTTGTATAATTTGGATCAGAGTGGTTTCCACTTAAAAATGCATTCTAGAAGGACATTAGCCGTTGAAGGAGAACAACAAGTTTAATGTGTAGTACAACAAATTTCTGAAACAACGCACAGTTATACCATACAACTACTTATATCAGCTGATGGTCGACTACTCTCACCGCTTTTTTTAGTTTTAAAAGAACCAAGCGGTGGATTCGGCCTTATAGTAGAGAAAACGTTATTTAAACCAGAAAACATGTATTTGGAAGCATCAAAGTCTGGTAAATTAACAACAGGTAAGCCCACTCCAGTGATGTTTTGTTATTATATAAATTAGTTTGGTTCTTCGTCGTTTAATTGCAGAACACTTCAAAATTTGTTTGCAAAAAACAAAATATCCACACGTGGGATACCACTTAATATTATTACTCGAATCTTGGAGTGATCATTGTGATAACGCACTAGAGGAAACAATGCCACCAAATAAAATAGTTAACGTAAAAAAGATTCCAACTGGAAGCACGGGAAAAATTCAGCCACTTGATGTTTATAGATTTCGTGTCTGGAAGAACTATGTCCAGAAATTCTCTGATGACGTAGTTTTAAAAGATTATGATTTGAATTTATATGTTAGAAACAACATAATTAAACTTCTATGATTAGTCCACAACCAAACGTCTTCACCAAGATATAAAAATCTTTTTATATATTCCTGGCACAAAAGTAGTTATGTTAGTGAAAGACCAGATAAATTTGATAATTCTGTAGATATCAGCTTCGGAGAATCTTGTCAAATGCACTGTGAACTTGAAAGATGTGCTAACATTGCAATAATGCATTGTGGTTGGTGTAAAAAATCTTTGTGTTTTAAACACTTTTAGAAGGACTATCATTATTGTAAGAATTGCGTAGAATAATGCATTATGTGGTATAATTATTAGGAAATGTACAAATAAGAATACGTTGTACAACAAACCTTGCTGAAATGCAAAAATAAAAAATTTTATAACGTATTTAGCTTAGGTATAATTGTTAATGGACGAATTAAGAAAAGTCAAATTTTTTTCGATATTTCCACGCGCCTTCGTTGATCTGTCATTATGAATTTGGTACATTTGATAGCAGATTTGTAATCAGTGACCCGAAAAACGATCCTTTTTATAAAATTTTGACATGTCAACATTTATATAACCTCAAGGGTTGCTTCACTACTTGGGAATGATATTTCAGAGAATGCTGAAATACATTGAGTTCTTGTTTTGATATCATGTGTTGGAAATTCATCTCAGTTTTTAAAAATTACTGTTGATTTTAAAATCAATAAAATTATAGGTAGAAATGTGTTTTCAACCCTTAAAAAATAGGGGATGCAACTTTTGGTTCCAATTAATGTACACACCTACTGTAATACAATCGCAATTTTGTGAAATTGTTTCCACCTTTATTTAAAAAAAATTTAATTTTGAAGCCGAAATATTGAGCAAAACAGATGAAGGGCTGAAATTTGTGGGTGGATTACACCCCCTAAGAACGCTTATTAGCTAAAAAAGAAAAACACGTTTCTTATTTTTCCATTCTCTACAATATATCGAAATTTTATTAAAATCAGTGAGATAAACCAAAGGCCATCTTTTATTAGTGTTAGGGGCTGTTTACCCCTTTACAAAGGTTTTTTTACTAAAACTTGAAAACACGTCAACTTACTTTTTTAATTAAAAGTATAAGTACACCTTTTAAAATTTTTTTAGATCAATTCACGATTTTTTATATCAAAAAAACGTTACAAAGAACCATTCTCATCCTTCAAAAATAGGGATTGCAACCCCGTAGGGTCGAAATGCTTTTAAAACTTACATATTCGTAAAACATAAATTTTCTAATCTGTTTTGTTCCAAAATATTTCGTAGAACGAGAGTTACCTTCAAAAAACGATTTTTAGGGGTGAACTTTAAGGCTGGATTTCACTCCCTTAAAACGTTTATCAGCAGATAAAAAAACACGTGTATCTTATTTTTTTCTTCCCTACAACACATCAAAATTTCATCAAAGTTGGTGAGACATACCTGGGAACCCCTCCTTGTCAGAATATCATGAATAGTATAATAATTAAATTAATCTCAGCTTTTGAAACCACTTGCTCATTAATTCATAGAAATAACATCAATCAACACACTATACTCGATACTTTAAGCAGAATTACTTATTTTCGTGTGTATGTGTGCAAATTATATTGCACCCATACATGCATACGCACTTTCCTCGATACCAAGCAAGTTGAACCTACTGTTAAAATTCATATTCAGTGCCTCTGTTGTAGAGCATGGAGTGCATTCAAAGAACTAACAAGGAATAGTAGAAAAAAGAGAGGGAATCGTTTCATCCTTAATAGCTAGCTGAAACTCATCAGTGTAGAATACTTGCAATCTAGTCACAGACAAATACAACTAACACTTGTACTGATACGTATTATTACAACGAAGACAAGATTGACATAGTAAGTTGGAAAGCATAATAAGAGATATAATCCTTCTTCAGTAATATTATGTTTTTGTTTACAACTAGACAAAAAGATGCATTTCCGTACCTTTAAAATACCAGTACCTTTTACATTGTACTTCAATCATTTAAGAATTCTTAGTCGTGTACAATTACATAAGTCGTCTGATATACTTAAATTTCTTATTAACATTAATATTGTACAAATTTTCAGATTAAATTCAAAAGGGGATAAACCTTCACAAATGTTATTCAATATTTCTACTGGAAAATTTATACAAATTTTGCCTGACTTTCCAATGCCTTTACATGTTGCGTTATCTGGACTGTAATAAGTTTTAATATCTCCCGTTAATTTTTGAAGAATTTCATCATTCAAGAAACTGGTACACTTTTATGACATGAAATAGGTATGATACTATGAAAAAAAAAATTTTTGAAATCAACAAATGTTTTAGAACAAACGTCATTCAATATCTGTTTTTTAGTAAAGAAAGTTTCTATATCTTCTTCCCACATTTTTCATGATAAATTAAAAAAATTTCCGTTATTAGACGAAAACTTATTTGTCATTTTTAACTTCAGAGGGAACTCTACACATGCGATGGTTTTATAGTTTTCTTTTATAATAATACTTTCGTTACTTTTTTTGATGGCTAAGAGAGTTTGAGGAAAATCTCCTGAATTAATTACTTTGATAACGCTGTACTTGCGTTGTTCCGCGTTTTGTATGGAGCTATTCTGCTCCCAATATAAACGAGATATTGTATACATACTCTGTTTCATAATATATCTAATTACTACTTTGTAACAATATCGACATAATAAATGCGATAGTAATTTTATTACGTATGGTCTTAGCCAAGTACAGAATTTTATAACCTTTGTATAAAACATAAATACTCATTTCGACACGCAGTGCGAGGGGAACGAGATTATGAGCCACATTAGATGGCTCATGATCTCATTTCCCACGCACGTTGTGTCGAAAAATTGTGTAAACCATACGTGCCAGAGGTTAAGTGATTGACACACGCGTCAATCGCCTTCCTCACGCACTAGTATCGTAATGTACTATTGTTATGGCATATTGTTCATATGTGAAAAAAACAATGCTTTCAACAATTTAATAAAATAAGAAGAGAGACCTCTGTAAGATAGTTGTGTTAATGCTTGACAGTAATAAAAAGATCTTCAATGGCTTAGTGGTTATCGTGCTAGTCTCCTAACCAGAAATACTCGAGGGTCCATAGATTCGAATCTCTTCGAAAATTATCGAGATTTTTTTCTCAGTCGTTTCCGATGAGATTAGAACCCAGTATGGTAAAAAATCACACATTTGATTTTTAAAACTAATAGTCGCTTTTTCTGGTGATTTCTGAACCTCCAAGGACTTCGTTTTCAACGGAAAGTCAACACCTGGCCAGCTCATCGGGTAAAGTCACTGTCGTCTGAGGTAAACTTTGCAAGGGGCCCACACGAAAGTCCCAGAAATAAAATACCATACATAACCATAGTAGGGAAAAATGATTTTTACTCAGCGATTTTTTTAACCAGCAAGTAATACACTGCATTTTGTAACACAAGCTCTCATGAAGAATTATTTGTATCTTACTAATATATAAAGCAAAGTCGCTAAAACCGTTGTAATCGCTAACCGCGAAAACTACTGAACCGATTTTGCTGAAATTTTGCATACCGATTCCTGACACTTCCTAGATGGTTTTAGTATGGTTTTTATCTTGAAAAATTTAATAACAATAGCAATAAACAAGCTCAAAGCTTTGCAAAAATACGCCTGTTTTTCACTTTAGTTCAGTAGGATCCGCTAGGAGGTGTCGAGATAAAATTGAAGCCACCCGCAATCAATGATAGTGAAGAGTGGTTATAAGTTGCCCCGCCGAGACGATGATTTCCATAGTCGTTTTTCGGCAGTCCACTAAGAATAAAGGTGTTTGTCGTGAAGCTGGGCATCCTGGCTACCGCTGACACGCTTCGTTCATGGGCAAGCGAAATACATCGGCTTTTACCCCAAATTGCCAAGATAACCGAGCGCCACGGAAAAATAGGCGTTCGAAACATCCACGTCTCAGGCGAAATACCAGGATACGTCCGGCCAGAGCTCAACCTGCTTCACCAACACTACAAGGTTTGGAAGCTCTTCTTCCATCCAACCTGGTCCTAGAAGAGCAAGCCAAGCAGAACAACCATGAGGAGCGTGAGCAGACATATCGGCTGGAAGGTTTACCAGCCTCCTCCTGAAAAGTTGGTCGCGAGAGGAACTCCACGAAGAAGATATTCTTCAGGCCCACTACCCTGACTAACAGTCAGCAGATAGTGATCCGGGGAACGACCCGGAAACGAGATTTTGTTCGACCAGCTACATACCTTCCTCTAGCGCGTTCACCTTCTGCAGAGACTCCAAGGGCAAGGACGAAGCAACCTCGGGTCCAGATACCCGAGCTCCGCGATCCCCGTCGACTGAGCAGAGTTAAGCGGCAAATATTTGCCGTTCATCGAAAGCCTGATAAAGCATGTCAAATAATCGACCCTCACCAGCTCTCCATCGTTAGGAAAAAAAAAAAAAATGAAGATAAAAACCGGCCCTTTTCAGGGCCATCAATAAATTTTACCGTAAAGTAACTGCCTTCAATATCATCGGTCTTTTTAAGAGCCATTCAACGTTGAACTACTTTTCCAAAAAAACATATATATTTCTTAAGACTGCTATTTCAGAGTAATGTCTTACAGGTACATAAAGCTAATCAAGGATCTGCCCTTTGCTGGCATACATCGAGAGTAGAGCTGTTGGCGTGAGTCTGGGAACCCCGGCCACCGACGACTTTCTGCACTCGAATTACATAGGCCAGAAATTACTTTTCCTCCAAGATTAGCGTTCAGCTAACTTGGTGAATCTCATTGGCCCTTTTCAGAGCCATTAAACGTTGAACACCTGCCAAAGTATATATTGTAATTGACAAAGTATAACAAACACAGCACTTTTTAGGGCATGCAAAAATTTTTAACAATGCCTCGAATCGCAAGAGGGCGAATCGGGAGGAGAACTTGTAATGCTTTAAATGTTTATAACTTTAGGAGTCGAGAAACTGATGCAGAACATTCAGCGAGAGTAGAACAGCAACAGCAACATCGACGATTGAACAACCATTTAAGTGACAGATCCACTTTCTGTTACAATCCAGACATTGATTACTTAAATCTTCCATCAATCCAAATTGGCGGAATGGTTTCTATTTGCACTCATTGAGGCGCTAAAAAATGGAGAGATGAAGCTCCAGGGCTCTGTTGTTCTGGTGATAAAGTTTCCCTTGATCCACTGGAAAATCCTCCTGAATTGGTAAGATGTCTGTTAATGGACGAACACCCCTTATCAAAACATTTCCTTGATAACGTCAGACGTTACAATACGCAATTCCAAATGACATCATTTGGAGGGAAAGAAATTAGAGAAGGAAACTTTATGCCAACTTTCAAAATCCAAGGTCAAGTACACCACTTGATAGGTAGCTTACTTCCTGAACAGAAAAAGAGTCCGCAGTGCTTACAAATCTATTTCATGTCTAAAGCTGAACAAACTTCTATTCGGTCAGATAATGCCCTAAAAAAACTTTGATTGAATCATTACAAAAGGTGATGCATGATTGCAATCTTCTTATAAGAACTTTTAAATCCAACTATGACTCTCGAACAGTAGATGAACTTGAAAACTTAAAATTGATTATTTATGCCGATCGAACTCCTGTTGGGGAGCATTGAGGACGATACAATGCGCCTAGAGTGAATGAAGTTGCTGCACCAATAGTTAACGAGGAAAAAGGCCCTGGAGACATTATTTTACATGGTCGACATAGGCGGTTGGAGCGAGTTTCTGAGCTCCACCGATTCTATGACTCCTTGCAATATCTTCTTATGTTTGTTTATGGAGAAAATGGATATTCTATTGATGTACCACTTCACGGTGTTCCAAAAAAAAACTGTTTCTTCCATGCAGTTCTACTCTTATAGGTTTATGTTAAAAAATGATCATATAAATTACCTACTTTATTATAAGAACTTACTCAATCAATTTGTTGTTGATATGATGGCAAAAATGATCACAGAGCGTTTACTTTACTTGCGAACACATCAAAAACAACTGCGTGCTGAAAGTTACATTCATCTACGATATGCAATAAATAATAATCGTAACATTGAACCCTGGAGGCACTAGAAAAATATTCCTAATTAATCTTATGTTGGCCCAAGCAAGATCGGCTGGAAAACTGTCCCTTGCTGTTGCATCTTCTGGCATTGCTGCCACTCTCTTAAGTGGAGGTAGAACAGCTCACTCCACTTTTAAACTTCCATTATGTGTTTTTTCCGGAGAAGATTACACGTGCCCGATACGCAAAAATGGCCCACTTGCAAAAATTCTTCAAGATACAACATTTATTGTATGGGATGAGTGCACAATGAGTCACAGAGCTCACATTGAAGCAATTAATAGAACATTGCAAGATTTAAGATCAAACCAGAATTTAATGGGTGGCATTACATTTGTTTTTGCTGGTGATTTTAGGCAGACGTTACCAGTAATTCCGAGAGGAACTAGAGCTGATATTATTCATGCCTGTTCAAAATCATCATTTCTCTGGCATTATGTAGAGTCTCTTCATTTAAGTACTAATATGAGAGCACATCTCTGTGGAAGAAACACGGAATTTCCAACACAGCTATTAAAAATTGGCGATGGCACGATAGAAAATGAAAACGGTTTTATCACCTTAGATCAATCCATTGGAAAACTGGTTACAACTGTCGATAATCTTATTTCTGAAGTTTACCCAGACATTGAAAATTTATCAAACAAATCATACCAATGGTTATGTGAGAGAGCGATAATTTCACCGAGAAATTCTACAGCAGAGAAAATTAACAATATTATTCTTCAAACGTTTGTAGCTGATTCTCGAGAGTCCCTCTCCATTGATTCAGTCATCGCATCTGAAGATGTTGTTAATTATCCTCAGGAGTTTTTAAACTCCCTAACTCCATCAGGATTACCACCCCATAAGTTGAGTTTGAAAGTTGGAGCTCCGATTATGCTACTACGTAATCTTCAACCCCCAAACCTGTGTAATGAAACCAGACTGCAAATTAAAACTCTACGAAATAATGTTATAGAAGCTACTATTTTGACAGGTCCAGCATCAGGACAAATAGCTTTTATTCCAAGTATTCGGATGATACCAACTGATTTACCTTTTCAGTTCAAGCGATTACAGTTTCCTGTCAAACTTTCTTTTGCGATGACAATTAACAAGTCGCAAGGACAAACTTATAACTTTGTGGGGGTAGATTTACGTTCGAACTGCTTTTCACATGGACAATTGTATGTCGGGCTTTCAAGAACTGGTGATCCACATCATCAGATTGTTTTAATTCCTTCTGGAAATAAAACTGAAAATGTCACGTATACTGAAATTTTGTGAACGAAAAAATAATTTTAAATTAAATATTTGTATCTTTACAGCTTTAACAAGTAACCATTTGTTATATCATAACGTTAACACGTAAAAATCAACGGCCCTTTTCAGAGCCAATACCTATTTTATGACGTAAAGAAAGCACGATACTTTTTACCATCATTTTTTTGCTTTTTTCCACATTTTCAATAAGAAGTTATTTGTTCCAAAAAGTGTCAAAAATAGATGTGAAGTTTTTTAACTGAAAACGTCCTATATTATTTGTCAACACACATGTGTTTCATTCAGCGAGTCTCGGGCGAAGCCGAGACGAGGGGCTGCTAGTTTATTACAACAGAAAAATTATTACATCTACAAATTTAAATGATCATTTGAAGTTTACAGGTTTACCACCTTTATCTAGAAATAAAATTTGAATTGATGCATCCTATATACATTTTTTTTGAATGTCTACTGCCATAAATAAAAATTGTGAGAATATGCAAAGAAGAAAATACGATAAAGGATACAAGAGAACGAAAACATAGTCATATCAAAATGTGTACAGTACATTGTAAGAATTAGTACAACCCTTCCCTAATTATTCAGCTTTTGTTTTCATCACAGGCACGTCACGGCATCGTTGTTTTGATTATCTTTACGCGAGGTGTGCTTATAGTACTTGACATTCATTGATACATGTCTGCTATCAATACATCGTATTTGTACACCGTTAATCCTACACTACTCACAAAATTTTTTTAATAGTATAACGTGCAGCTCTTGAATATTTGTTAGTGTTGTTTGTTCGTTTAATGTAATATTTTGCTTCTTCAGTTTTATTTTACTGGTTGGTATGGTCTTAAGTTAAGATCACAACTATGGCGAGTGGCAACATGTATTCAACGTGCCAATACATTAACTGCAATAATCGATGTCATAACGGACACACTTTGTGGTGATTACTCTCAGATAAATTACAAAAAACTAAATGGATCACTAACCCAGGTATCTAAAAGTACCTAGTAATAATTATGCCAATAATTAACTTCTGTGCTCTGGTTGACAGAATATGATTAAAGGCTACTATGCTAGGACAGTATCTATGCACTAAATTTCCTTCCATTTTGATGAAATGACGGGTTGGCTACATTTATTTATTTAATAGTTTATGTAATGCTACTTATTTGTTTACTTATTGTTCTTGTGTGTCCGATTCTGATACTCCTAGTAAAATGTTATGACTGCCAAAATTTCCATCATTACATAATTTCTTACAATGTAAACACTTTTTTCTAATCCATTATCCACTATTTATTGTTAAAGTTCAATTTTTATAGACGTACCATATCGGAAGTTAACCTGTAAAATGAAAGACTTAGCAACTAGACAAACAGAAAATCCACTGAACCTCAAAATTAATATCCAGAGTCAATTTTTATTTTGTACGTAATTAAACTCGTAGATTACGCGAAAAACAGTTTTAAAAATCCAAGCTTTTTTGAATACTGTAAAAATGGCTTTAAAAAGTTATTTTGCTGATATCTCATTAAAGATAAGGGACTGGATAAAAATAGAATTACCAGTCAGTGTAGCCAGATCGGTTAACTCTAAAGTCGTCATCTACTACCAGAAACTCGCCACAAGTCACCAATAGTAATTGATGAAATCACCGAAAATATCGCCACTTACAAAAATTGTTTGAAAAAAAAAAAAATGTTAAAAATGCTAAACTTTAATAAAAGTTATGTAAGAACGGAATTTTTACTTATCTAAAGCAATCACTGAAACAATAATCAATAGCTCTACTGTATAATAAAAGGGAAATAAAACATCTTATAAGCTATGTATACTATAAAAACATTTTATAGTATATTTTATAGTAGAGCAGCTGTCTAGTAAACAGGAGATTGTGTGTTCGATCCGCACATGAAGGATGTTTTTCTCATTCTTATTTATTTCTTATGAAAATTTTCTTGAAAAAGAAACTATGTCGTTTAGTATTATAAGTCTTAAGTATATTGGATATTAAAAAAGAGGGCATGTATGGAGGATATAGTGTGCTTCTATTAAAAGTGCCGCCATCTATGCATATGCACCTCTTGATACAATAATTTGGATTTATCAACATTCACTTGTATACTATTGGTCGTATGAATTTATAAAAACTTTATTTATTTTTTTTCATTTAGCTAATCTTAGGTACAAAAGATTGTAATTCGATAGCATTACTTGAAGATTTAGATTAGTGTAAATCAGTCAGAAATACTTAGGCATGAAACGTTATAATCATCTAAGACTTCTATGATTGCATTTAGCTCATCAATACTGTCTCTATTCTCTTTAGAAGCGTCATTCTTATTGTATACTATTTTATAACTAAAATCTTTTAGCATCTGATCTGACGGCTTAAAAGTGTTGCAACATGTTTTATTTGCGTAAAACCTCATTTAAATTCGTAAAGTTGTACTTAACGTAACTAGAAGCATTATATTGCCTAATTTTAATTTTATACAGTTCATAATTAAAAATACCCTTTTAATAGTAGCATTACTAGATGAAAGACATAGTAATTTGAGGGCAAAACCGGCAATTTACCTAAAAATAAATTTTCTGCTAGCGTTTTTAAAAAAATACCTTTGGCCAAACCACATACACGTCGTTTAGAGCTTCTTTGACAGCATAATTATTCCAGTCCACTCTTAGTAATTTTTCCTATTGATTTTCAATTAGACTAAGATCTGTAGGCTTAGTATTTAAAATGCCAAAGAAGGGTAAGCTACTAAAATCAGTTCTTTCAGACTGTGATAAACATATTAAAGGATTTAAAAACTTTACTTTTTTGTAAAATTTTAAATTTTCTGGCAGGTGTTTAACTATTGCAGTACTCAATAACTTAACTTAACATAGTACTAGCGACACTGTCTCACGTAAAACTACATAAAGTGGCAAGTTTTGAAAAAAGTGAGAGAAGGCCAGCCAAGAATGATAGCCAACACCACTAGCTTTTCTAGCCTTACAATTAGCGGTACTGCTATGTTGTCAATCTCAATAAGAAAGAAAAATAGAGATATGACAAAGAGTTCTGTTGTGAAAAATTTTCACGTTTAGGTGCATAAGTGACTTATGCTGACAGCCACCAAAATCGCCAACAAAAATTGCCGTCACCACAAAACAAAACAAAAATCGCTGAGCCGAGGTCAAAATCGCCAGTAGTAACCCCACTGTTACCAGTGTGTAGAGAGACAAATTTCCTTTTGATAAGGTTTCTTACTTTTGTTCGGACCAGCACAAAATTTTAAGATAACAATTAATAAAGGTATTTTGTCCGATACCATGAAAGTGAGTAAGACAGAGAGCATGGGTCTGTGTGACACCAACAATCGTTGACGACTGGCAATATAAATATAGGTATAGATTTACATGGCTGTTACGTGCAGCTTCTTCTTGACGCTATTCCTGTCTCACTCACTCTTATGGCATCAGACAAAATACCTTTATTATTTGTTATCTTAAAATTTTGTGCTAGTCCAAACAAAAGTGAAAGACCTAATCAAAAGGAAATTTATCACTCTGCACACTGTTATTTTTACTTTCATCCAGTCTTTTACCGTTCATGAGATGTAAGCAACATAAGTTTTCAACACCATTTTTTTAGTAGCTCAAGAAACTTTGAATTTTTAACTTTTTTTCGTGGAATATATGAGTTGGAATACATAAAATATCAAAAACGACCTATTGTATACTAATTTTGGAGTTTAGTGGATTGTCTATTCATTTTAACTTAGGGTAGGGTGGGGAAATCGTAGTATTTTTTCACAGCCTGATTTTTTAAACACTATTACTCTTAATTTATTTCCTTTATGATACTAAAAAAAAAATATGAATAATATCTAAATAACTTACGAACAATTGAAAAAATATTTTATCCTGACACCAGCACTTAAACATAAAAAAAAAAAAATTTAAACCAAAGTTACTGCCAGGTTAGAAAAAGTGGGACAATCGGAGTGGTTTGCGTGGGGCATTCGGACAGTTTTACAACTGATTCTTTTTTTATATTTTTTTTAATAACTTGACATGAAGAAATCGCGTGACTTTCTTGGTTACTGAATGACAAATAGTTTCGTAAATAAATAATACAGACGCAGTTTTTATAATTAAGAAACAAGTTGTATCTCATTATGGCTACATTTTCATTGTTGAGGTTAGGTAGACAAAACAAACGTTCAGAAACCACTCCGATTGGCTCACGAAAATCGCTCTGATTGTCCCTTTTTTTAAATCATAAATTTAAAAAAAGTTTGTTTAGATTTTTATTTAAATTTTTTATGAACATTAAGCGAATATATTATATTTTATACTTCACGTATAAAGTATTTAGATTTTCTAAAATATTTTTTATGTGATAAAACTGATGTAAAACCGTTTTTTTTTTACTATAAGGTGACAATACATTTTAAATTGTTTCTATTTGAAAAATATGGTTTTTGTTGTTATATTCAAATGAAAAAAAATGCGTTAGAGTCAAGACTTTAAAAAATACTTTTCTCTTACCATTGCATAAATTTACAAAAAAATATTAGGAAAAGCCTCAATTACCCCGCTGCTCCGATTGCCCCACCCTACCCTACCTTAAAACATACCTGGCAACCGAACTGACCCAGACATAAACAGACGAGTACATCATCGCACGAATTCCCCACTCATTCAGCTTTACCCGTCAAGTCTATGGTCCCCACTAAAAATAGTACCGTTCAGATTTCTCAATATTGCTTTTAACGGCAAAAAATGGTGCTACTTTTTGTCGAGACCATCGAAGTGCCTTCATGTATAAATATGCATATGCATGGACATAAGATGCTGACATTGATGATACTTTAATTACATTGCGATTAATCTCTCTCTAACTTTCTTTCACTGCTGCCGGCTGCTGCCTTCAAAAATACGGCAGTAATAATGTTCAGATAATAGAAATCTGGGACCATTTGTTTGTTTCACAATTTATAAGAAATTGGGAAATTTTTTTTGTTTTTCTTCATATTTCCGCTTCTATCAATGCTAGAGACAATTTGCGATCGCCAATCTTGTCGTCGTTAAATTTTTCTAAAAATCCATTGTGTTTTTCTTATTACAATACTGAAATTGCAAAAAAGTGAGAAAAAATTGTTTCCGATTAAACATCCATTTGATAAATGCATTTAGATTGTAAACAAAGAACCATAACTTTCAACTCAGTTTAAAATAACCATTTTGCAGATTTATAAGATATTGATGATCCTGAAGCTTAGAGCCTTCCAGGAACGAAATCAAAATCAACACATAATATGCAGTCAAAGATTTTGTAACATCTACACAGCTAGCATACACCCAAGTTCATACTTTTGGTGATTAATCACTATCTGGAATGAAAGTCCTACTAAAACAACGAATGCTAAGTACGAAAATCCAGTATTATTGCCAATTACAAGAAACTGATGTAATGAGAAGAAATAAAATTTGAAAAAAACACTCATCTACCGTATTTTTATTGGATTTTTGTTTTTCTCATTTATTCTTTGTGTAAAAATCTAAAATGACCGTTGATTTCAGCAGAATCTCCGTTTCTGATCGTAATTTACTGTCACTTAAAGTCAGAACTAAGGTGATGTAAAGCTCTGCGTACGATGAACAGTAACGAATTAGACATTTTGGCCTCTTTCAAAGCAAAAATTATTGATTTGTTTACTTACTCTCTAAAATGTTAATATTTTATTTCCAAATTTTGGTTCTCACTACATTCATAACTTTATAGTTATAAGTATGAAGTATATTGATAATAATAATAATAATAATAATAATAATGATTATAAGTCTTA
>NW_019379637.1:460286-506407 GCF_000648655.2 Copidosoma floridanum
TTTTTAAAACTTATTTTCTACTGATTTTTAAAAATAATTATTACCAACTTATCAAATTATTTTCACTTGGGCCCTTCCAGAATATTTCGTGAGTACAAAAAAAAAATTTTTCCCTAATCAGAAGTTATCTTTATTAATATATACAACAATGCTAATTGTTTTTAATTTTTGGTTCACATGTCCATTACTTATGCTCATAGAGAAAAATTACGACTGCCAAAATTTTCATCATTAAATTCCCGACCCTACATCGACGCCCCGGGCGAAGACTATTCCCTAATTGGCCCTGGATGAAAACTATGCCTTTTCGACGTCCCGGGCGAAGACTATGCCATTTTTTCTAGTCCGGACGAAAACTATGCCCTTTTTTGGTCCCCGACGAAGACTATGCCCGTTTTTTTCGAGCCCGGGCGAAGACTATGCCCTTTTCTCAAGCGTGGACGAAGACTACGCCCTTTTTTCTAGTCCAGACGAAAACTATGCCCTTTTTTCTGAGTCTGGGCTCAGAATATATCTTTTTCTCGCGTCCAGACGAAAACTACATTAAAAAACACCCCAACATTATTTACTAACCTCTCTACTAGCTACTAGTACGCTGGAAGAAGCTCACGAATACGAAGCTTCTGAAAACGATTTAAAATTTTCAGATTTCTCGATACTTGTGTATATATTTATATCGATATAAGTTTTATTTTCACATCGAGATTCACATGTACGTGAATCTACAGACGCCTTTGTAAAAAAACAACATGTAATCATTATTCTTAGCAGGTCTAACGGCCTTAGTATTTGGAGTTTTGGTAAGTGTTTGAAAAAAAGAGGTTTTTGAGTTTTTTTTCAAAAGATTCCGTGAATTGTACATAACAATAACTGTAATTAATTTAAACTTGCTAATTTATTCTTGGGTTAAAAAATACTTTGTAATCTAAATATGCATGTCTTGCAAACATTAATTAATAAAAAAAAGTTTACTTTTTTCTCAATTTTCTTACGAATATTATATTTTATTATATCACGAATTGTACAAATTTTATTAATTTTTTAACTTCAAGTTACAATAATTATATTAGTTACTTATTATAATCAACAAAAATGTAGAAAAAAAATTAAATTTGAAAATAAAACATGAAAGAATCGTTCATGTTCATTAATTGCAAATTACCATGCTTATAAAACGATTCCTGAGTTTGAATTATTATTTACAATTATTTATATAAATGTGAGCAACAACCACTGTATAAGTATATTTGACTATATATCTAATTACAAACACAAATGTACGGTGAGCTTAAATGAATTGTACTTCATCCCGGCTCCAAAAAAAGTCAATATCTTCGTCCAGACTCATAAAAAATGTAATAGTCTTCGCACGGACTAGAAAAAACGGGTAAAGTTTTCATCCGGACTCGAAAAAAGGGCATAGTTTTCGTCCGAGCGCGAGAAAAGGGCATAGTCTTCGTCCGAACTCCGGAAAAGGGTATAGTCTTCGTCCGGGATCCTAAAAGGGCATAGTTTTCGTCTGGAACAGACAAAAGGGCATAGTTTTCGTCCGGACTCCAGAAAAGGGCATAGTCTTCGTCCAGGCTTCGAAGCAGGGCATAGTCTTCGCCCAGGGCGTCGATATACAAACACATTAAAACATCTAAATCAGAGCACTCTTCATTATAGCTATCAATACTAACTTGAGTTATAATTTTATGTGATTTGCCAAGCTATGCAGATTTAAATACAATTTGCACCACTGTAACATACCTTATATTATTAACCAAAAAGGTCTCCAATCGTCACCACCTCATAAACTCCTTATATCCCCAGGCACATCGAATTTCCGTTTCAAAGCATCCTGAATTAGTAGGATGTCAATTCTTTTTTTTTTTTTTTTTTTCACTATTACCACACTTTGAAAAATATTTATACAGACTATGATTGCTGTAAATTGACAACAGGTGACAAAACCAAGCATTGGGCAGCGTCACCCAAGCGTTTAGTCGGAATATGTAATGGGCATTTTAATGATACTGATTTCGTCAAAATTAATCCAGGTCAAATAACATGCTTGCTACAAAATTCAACTCCAATTCACTGGCATGCACCTGCAGCGATAATCGTACATGAAAATTGGATGAGACAACATCAAATTGAACAGTAGCTACAGTCAAAGGAGAAATCATCATTCGAAAAAACTGAAAACAAACCCCATGAATCCACTTCCAAAGCAGTTAATGTGCTTGCAGCTTCCATTAACGGTGATACTATTAGATTAAAAGAAATTGATGTGCCTGTTGATTCTAACGATGATGGTATGGTTTGAGGACGAAATTACATGGAAAAGTGTGATATCCGAAGAGATAATGAGTCTAACGAAACAAGCGAGTGACATCGTAATGTATATCCTTTTGAAAAAGATCCTTTTTTTAATTTTTGAGACGTTGAGCTTAATAAACATTATTTAAGCTTTGAAAGAGTTGAACAACAAAACAAAATAGTAAATACCAGTAGTAGTACAAACACTAGTACTATTCCAGACACAAAAACAAAACTTAAATTTAGTAGTGAAACTTCTTCAATTTTAAAATCAAAATCAGTTGTGTGTAAAGCCTGGCAGATGATTACTAATCATAGAAAAAAAGTAGTAGAAGTAGATAAGGCTCAAAATTATAGAAAAATCACAACATTAAAGCAGCAAGTTCAATTGAAAAATTTAACTACTACCACTCTAAAGCTAAAAGATTAAAAATAGGCCATGCAAAGATTAAGTTGACTGTTTTACTCTTTAGAAAAGATTGATTTAGTTGATTCTTATTTTTCAGAGAGCGAATCAATGAAAACAATCTTTACAAAAGAGTAATATTCAATTTTTTGCTTTACAAAAGTTACAAATGTTCATTTCGCTTTTTTTTAAAAATGGAATTGTATTATTCAATCTTTATAAAAGAGCGAAATATATGTTTCTTACTTTATAAAAGTAGAAAACTGAGACTCGCTCTTTTAAAAGATGGAATTGTATAATTCAATCTTTACAAAGGATTGAAATACTGTTTTTTACTTCATAAAAGTAAAAAACTGAAACTCGCTCTTATAAAAGATGGAATTCAATAAATCCATCTTTACAAAAGAGTAAAACACTATTATTTACTTTAGGGAAGTTGAAAATTGATAGTCGCTTTTGTTGTTTTTTAAAGTTATGGAATAAAGTAATTTAAATCTTTACAAAATAGTTAAATACAAATTACCATACGTTACAGTAATAAAAGAGTATAACATAACAAAAGATATAATCCCAAGAATCACTGTTTAAAAAACCGTGAAATGTAAGTTTCGTCTTTGCGTAAGAGTGAAATGCAAATTTTGTCTCTGTATACAGATAAAAGTGTATAACATTTCAAAAGATGTAATAATAATTTAGTTAATTGCAATAGATGTAGTTATAATTACTTATCAGGTTAGCGCAAAAAAAGTCTCTTCAGACGCAATGGTAAGACAGAGTCTTTCAAATTTGAGAACAAACAAAGCCTTTTCGAATTTCCAAGGTACCGAGAGCCTTTTCAAAACTAAAGGCAAGAAAGAGTCTTCACACGATTCCGAGCAAGCTAGGCTCTTTTCGGACTCGAAGACAATAAAGAGCCTTTTTAGATTCCTGAGCAAGTGAGAGCCTTTTCAAACTCAAGGGCAAAGAAGAGTCTCCTCAAAAAAATTTATTTTTCGTGCGATTTAAAATTGGTGGTATACATAATATATAGGCATATACGTGTATGTAATTTCACTTAATAGAGTGAACAGTACAGATTGCAGTAACTATACTTCTTTAATTTGTACACCCGAAAAAATTTTTAAATAATTAACAAACGTTAGGCATGACACATGTTGTTGAATGACCACAATGTCTCTATAATGTACATCAAATACGCGAAAAGAGTATATCAAAGTTATTGTAACTCCAAAAGCATATATATATATAACGCAAGTTTTTCAATAAAATAAGAAATTGCATACCGTACATTTTGCTATAACGCTAATGCAATATATACCACAGCTATAATAATGACGGGTATACCACTGATCTTCAAACTAAGAAATAATCACTTATTTCACAGATTTTGCGTTTATATTATTAATATACATGCTCTAAATTTTGTTAGTGTGTCAGCAATAAAACACTACAACAATCTTCATAAGCTTAGTGGGATCGAATTAAGTTTTTTGCAATGGAAATTCAGACTAGCTCGAAAAAAGTATATTGTAGAGAATTAAACAATGCCAGTCAATTAGAATAGAATCAAACAGAAAATATTTTCCGCTAAGGCATCAAAAAAAATGGCAAAAATGGTAAAGCACAATTTTTAGCGTCGGAAACAAACAACAAGCCTAAAAATATGTATGTGCATATATATATATTTGCACGGCAGTACATCGTGTGAGGGAAAATGAGCTGCCATAGCTCCCGATGCTTAAACTACGTCCACTCTCTGAAGCTTGACTCCCGATTTTGCTCGAGTACGTTCAAACTGCAATCACTCTTATAAATAACAATATCTTGGATTCGAACAACCAACTTCTACACAGCAAAACAATTCGATACTTAAATAAGTTGTAGAGTTAGTATTAAAGAATATGACCCGGAAAAAATAGCATCTAACGTTGTAAACAACTTTTTTTAGACTGCATTGCCAAAGTATCTTTTTTTGCACTTAGCTGCAGTTTGCAAAAACTGTCCATCCAATCTTGCTAAAAGTTGGTGTAGTTATCGAAGAAGACTTAAACTACAACTCTGCCGAATTTCAGGTCTTGATGTTGATGCAAAAGAGAGTTATCAATCTTTAATCTTTAAGTAGGTATCGGTAATTAAAAACCAAACATAATTTAAAATCATTTATCAATAAAATAAGTCCTTAGGTGAGTAATTATTGGTGATTCGAAGCCCAATAGATTTGAATATTATTTATAAATAAAATAAGCCCATAGGCGTGTAAGGGTCGGTGATTAGAAACCCAACAGATTTTAGTATTAACAACGAATAAAATACTATTTTAGGAGATTTTAGAGTCATAATAAATGAAATACGATCTTAGGCGCTTAAGCATCAGTAATTATAAACCCAACAGATTTTAGTGTCAATAATAAATATAAAACAATCTTAGGCCAGTAAGCATTGGGGATTAGAAACCCAATAAGTTTTACTATTATTAATAAATAAAATAAGCCCTTAGGCAAGTAAGTATCGGTGATTAGAAACTCAACGGATTTTCATACTATTAAAAAATGAAGTAAGCTCTTAGGCAAATAAGCATCAGCAATTAGAAACCCAAGAGAATTTTAATATTATCAAATAAAATAAGCTTTAAGGCGAGTATGAATTGGCTATTAGAATCCTAACAGATTTTAGTATGCAGAATGGATAAAATACAATTGTAGGCGAGAAAGCATTGATGGTTAGAAACCCAATAGATTTTAATATTATTAATGGATAAAATGAACCGCCAGGCGAGAACTTTTGGCGATTAGAAATTCAACAAATTATAGTGATATTAGTAAATAAAATACTTAGGAGAGTAAGCATCGGTAATTGGCAACCTAAAGGATTTTAGTATCAATAACAAATGAAATACGATCTTAGGCCAGTAACAATTGGTGATAAGAAACCTAACAGACTTTTAGTATTATTAAATAAAATAAGTTTTTAGCCGAGTGAGCATTACTGATTAAAAACTCAAAAGATTTTCATATTATTTATAAACGGAATAAGCTCTCAAGCTAGTAAGCTTCAGCGAACAGAAAACCAACAGATTATAGTATTATTGATAAATATAATATGCTAACAGGTAAGCAAGCACCGGTGATTAGAAATCCAACAGATTTTAATATTATTTATGAATAAAACGCTTCTAGACAAGCAGTTATCGGTGATAAGAAACCCAACAGTTTTTTAGTATGATGGAATTCAATACGTTCTTAGGCGAGTAAGCATCGGTGATTAGAAAGAGTTTTTAACTATCATTAATAAATACAATAAGTTCTGAGGTAGTTAAGGGTTGGTGATTAGATTCTTTTGGTAAACAACTAAATAGTAGTTAAAATTCTAATCACTAATTCTTGCTCGCTTGCGGGAATATTTTGTAGATGAGTAAAACTAGAAAACTGTTAACTGAATCTTAAACGCTTATGGTGACTCGTCTAAAAAAGTATGTTATTTATTAATAATACTAAAATCCATTAATTTTCTTATTTTTAAAGCTTACTTGCCGAAGGGTTTATTTTATTTATAAATATTATGAAAATCTGTTGGCTTTTTGATCACCACTGCTTACGCGACTAGAAACGTATTTAAGTTATAAACAAGACTAAAATCTAATGCTTACTTGCCTCAAAGCGTATTTTAATTAATGATAATACTAAAACCTATTAGTTTTCTCGTCATTTAATCATATTAGCAGAAGAGCTGATTTTATTTATAAATAAAGTAAAAACTTGTTGGCTTTCCAATCACCGATGCTAACTGGCCTAAGATGGTATTTCATTTATTATTGACACAATAATAAAAAAATAATCTTTTGGATTTCCAATTGCCGATGCATTCTCGCCTACAAGCTTATTTTATTTAAAAATACAGAAAATATGTTAAGATTCTAATTGCTAATGCTTACTCGTCTAAGAACTTATTTTATTACATAATACTATAAAATCAGTTAGGTTGCTAATCACCGATGCTTACTTGCCTAAAGGCTCATTTTATTCAGAAATAATATCAAAATCTGTTGGGACTCTTATCGCCGGTGCTTACTTGCCTAATATCGTACTTTTTTTATTTATAACACTAAAATCAGTTGGATTTTTAGATTTCGATGCTCACAAATAATAATAAAATTAGTAGGGTTGCGAATCGCTAATGCTAACTCGCTTCAGATGATTTTTTTTATTCATAACATTCAAATGAGTTGGACCTACAATTGCTGATGCTTGTCATCCTAAAATCGTATTTTATTAATTAATTACACTAAAATTTGTTGAATTTTTAATTACCGATGCCCACTTGCCGAAGAGCTTATTTTATTCATAACTAATATTAATTTATGTTCGGTTTTTAACTGCCGATGCTTACTCGCCTAAGAGCTTATTTTATTTTGAAATACTTAAAATCCGTTTAGTTTCTTATCGATGATGCTTACTCACCTAAAAACGTATTTTATTTAGTAATATAACTGAAATCTGGTTGGTTTTCAATTGCTAATGTTAACTCGCCTAAGGGCTTGTCTTATTTATAAATAATATTAAATTCTATTGGTTTTATAATTTCTAATGCTTCCTCGCCTACGTGCGTGTTTTGTTTAATAATACTAAAAACAGTCGATAGCATGACAGGTGACGAGTAAGTCAACCAAACTTACGAATTCTCGCGTACCTGCGCCTAATGAGGCTGACGCATATTGTCAGCGAAACGTTGCGCATTAATAAATCAACGCAAGAAAATTTAAATACACTTTACTTGTATTTATTTATTTTCTCACATTTCGCCCCCAACGGATCACTGATCACTTTCAATTTCCAAATTCACCTGAGGGCACTGATATATACTAACAAACCNTAAATCCTAGCCATGACAAGAGAATATCAAAATCTCTGAGGTTTCTAATCACCGTTGCTTACTTGCCTAATATCGTACTTTTTTTATTTATAACACAAAAATACGTTGTGTCTTCATTTTCAGGCGGTTACTTGCCTCAGAGCTTATTTTATTCATAAATAATATGAAAATTGGTTGGATTCTCATCGCCGATGCTAACTTGCCTAAGGGCTTTTTTTGTTAATTGATACTAGCAATCTGTTTAGTTCCAAAAAATCAATTTTTTTCTTTCCTGAGGGCTTATTTTGTTCATAAGCTATATAAAACTCGGTTGTGCTTCCAATGGCCAATGCTTATTTGCCCAACATCGTATTTCTTCTATTAATAACACTAAAATCTCTTAAACTTGTAATTACCGATGATTACTTGCCGAAGGGCTTGTTTTGTTAATACCTGATAATAATTTATGTTGGATTTCTAATTACCGATGCTAACTTGCCTCAGAGCTTATTTTATTTATAAATGGCACTAAAATCTGTTGGGTTTCTCATCATCGAGACTTACTAGCCTAAAAGCTAATTTAAAATAATTATACCAACAATCGTTTTGGTTTCTAATAGCCGTAATGGCTTATATTGACTCTTTTAAGGGCTTATTCATTTTAAAAAATAATATAAAAATTGGTTGGGTTTTCAATTGCCGATGCTTACTCGCCTAAAATCGTATTTAATTTAATAATTACACTCAAACCTGTTGAATTTCTAATTACCGATGCTGACTTGCCGAAGGGCTTATATTACTTATAACTAATATTAATTTATGTTAGGTTTTTAATTGCATGTGCTTACTTGCCTAGACGCTTATTTTATTCAAAAATACTAAAAATCTGATTAGTTTCGTATCGCTGATTCTTACTTGCCTAACAACGTATTTTATTTAGTGACATCACAAAAATTTCTTAAGTTTTTAAGTAGGTAAAGTACACAGGTACGAGCACAACCCCCCCCCCTCTCCTGTGCCTGTACTCGTACTGCGTAACGATCAGCATTGGCTGTGCTCCTAGTGCCCATGACTGCCGTATCTGTATCGTATTTGTACCCGGCTCTTGTGCCCGTAGCTCCTATGGCTGCCGTGTCTTTGTCCCGCTCTTGTGCCCGGATTAGTACCAGACTATTTTGAATAACCGCGCGCGTTTGAAATCCATCCCTATAAAAGAAAATATTTGTAAGTATCGGAAATTTGTGGCCCTCAATTAGATTTGAACCTTAGACTCCAGGCCGGAGTGCTACCGACTGTGCTACCCGAGAGTTGGAAGGTTCCTTTATTATTATGTTTAGATGTATTATCGACAGTGTGTGTTAGTCAAAATTTTTTAAAGATAACTTAATGATGACTTTAAAAATATCTAACATCGTTTAAAGATAACTAAAAGATGGTTTAAAGATAACTAAATATGACTTGAAAATGAGTTTGTTGAAAACCATTAGGTGATCTAATGAAATTTTTCACGTTGATTTAGCAGCATACTTGATAAGAGCCCCATTTAAACACTTTTATCTGTGAGGTTCAACCATCAAATCTTACCTCTTTAAAACCAGCGTAGAAAAATAAGTAAGCTCGTATTTTGACTGCTTGATGGTGTTCGTTAAGTAAAAATCACGTTATATCTAGAATGATTAGACACTAAAAGTAACGTTTACACCTATTTTATGGACTCAGGCAAACCTTGGAAAAACTTTTCGTATAGTCTAATGTTATGATGTGCACAGTTTACCTTGTACGCCCCATTATAATGAGGGCAAACAGTGGCCAGTTTTATTTTAGAAGCTGAAGGATAGCCCAAATTTGTAACATCACTAACCTTGAATTTGAATCTCTCCAACCATTGTTTTGTCAATGAGCCAAATATAGACACTTTTTTTGCACTGTGTAGGTGTTCTCGAAGAATTGTTCCTATAGTATTGTATGGGACATTTCCCGACTCCCGCATTATACCATCGAAACAGTATTCTAACCATGAAATTTCTCTTTTGTAATTGTGTGTGAGTCGTTGCCATGAAAATGGTTCTTTGAAGAGAAACACTAAAGGTTTACCATCAGAATGGAGTGGAAGTACAGCTAATTCCTTGAGAACTAAATCGTCGACAGGCTGTTCAAAGCCTTGCATATCAACCATGTAATCTGTTAATTGCTTGTAATATATAATTGAGCTGACGAATTTTATGAGAATCTGACATCACTACATAGAGCATAAGCCATTCCAGCTTCAGTATCACTATTTGAAACTCTTTCCAAGTCGGTGGTTCATTAGCATTTGCAGCAGGATTAGCATCTTGAACAACTGCATTTAAATCATTTCTTAATCTAGTAAGTATGAGTTCGTGTTTTACATTGACCACAATCTTTTGATAATCTTCAGCAAAACCTAAAATCATGCTGAGGGGAATCAAGACACCAAAGCAGCGATCCTCTGCTAGATTGAAAGCGTGAGTTCCCTTTCAACCTGCACACTGACTCAATACGTCTTGATCTGGACTGAGGGTTAACCAATTTTCCATGAGGGTTGTTAGACCCACATTTTTACACTTTTCTATCTCAATAGCGTTCATCTCATACGTAATTTTTTTAAATAGGTGGCAAAGGGATATATTAGATTTGGTTTATAGAGTGCGAAAACAAGGCGGATCACATAAGTTTGGTAATTCATCGATAAATTTTGAAAATAATCAAACTAAGATGGGTGAGTTGAGCTTCCTAATGAGTAATGGGTTGATGGAGCTACTGGTGAAAAAACATCTTGATAGATCTCGCATGACCGAAGATGATTTGGTAAAATATTACATGCTTTTGGATTCTTCAAGTGCCCACATAAGGGACTACAAAAAAATAGACCTATCAGGATGCACAATAGTAATAAACTCAATGAAATTATAGCTCCAATGTTTGATCTTATTGCTAGCAAGAAGAGTGCATCATTGTTACCTCACTTCAAAATTTCCAGAACAATGCAGCAGCAAGTGGATTGGGACGATGCAAATCAGCTGGTCGATCGCCTTCGATTTCTCATAGCACAAAGATCTGCAGGAAATCCTAGCCATGACAAGAGATAATATCGATTATTGAAGAATTGCGTGAAGCTGGATGTATATACTGAAGCATGTGAGCATTCATGTGAGTAGAAAAATGAGCATCCATGTGTTCGGACGTAAGAGTAAAGACGATAGCCCAGGTCCTCCTGGTCGTTCAGGTGTTGGCTATAAACTCACTACGAATGCACAATATGGTATTGAATATAAAAGACTGTGCAATGTTGCAGCAGCAATCCACTAAAATGATGCGGTAAATCTCAACACTTTTCAGAAAAAAATAAAATTGATGAGGGATGAGCAAGGCAAAAAGCTAAGCAATAACAGTTATGTATGTGCTAAAAAAATTGCAAACTTGGAGCGGGAAATAAATACGATCAAAGAGATGTTATCTCAGATCTCTTCTCCAAAAGAAAATTAAACCAAACATAAAATCAATAATCTGAGTCTCAGTGGCTTATCAGCCGTCAATGAGAATAGATCGTAAGAAAGAAGTTGCAGTGGAAGAGCTCCATAAGCCAGCTCGTCGTAACTGTCCAACACGAAAGTATGATATCCAAGGTTTGGATGAAACATGGCAGACCAATCTTGTAAAAATGATACCCTATGTTTGTAAAAATAAAGGTCATAGGTACATTTCATAAAGATGGCGGTGGATGTAGAACTAGGTCCTCTACCTACTCCTGTTTCTTTTACGTGCTGTAGAGAAAAACCAAAATCAGGTGTGTATGCATCTGGTGTAGTGCTATTTTTCACATTAGTTGTTCAGAAAAAAAGTTACAAAGTGTTGGTGGAATATTTGTAATATGCAGTTGTGATCATAAGTTAACCTCCAATTTGCAAAACAGATGAGTTGAATCAGAGAGAAAATAATATTGTAGGCAAACTAGTAACTGGAAAATTGTTAAAAGTACCTAGTCTTATCATATGAAAGAAAAGAGCATTATAAAAAAGAAAAACCAACGAATAAGAACTAAAAGAAACAGACTTACATCTAGTAACTCAACACAAAATGATGTTCTTAGTAAAACCAGTGTGAATCATCAAAACGAAATAGATAATTTGAAAGAGAAAAATTTATTGCTAACAGAATGAAATAAAGAACTAAAGGGCAAAAATGACTCATTGGAACAGCTCATTGATCTTATGAAACAGAGAAGCTCTCATGCAACTGCCTTAAAAACTATTTAGACCACATCAAACCACAATTACAAGACAAACTTTATACCTAAAAGAAAAATTAGTAAAATAATAATAAAGAGTGATAAACAAGAAGAAACGGATAAAATCTTAAATCAGGTGAAATCTAAAACAAAGGAAAATAATGTAAAAGTAAACATGCTGAAAAAAGTAAAGGAGGAAAGTATTTTACTGCACTGTGAAACGAATTAAAATATTGATATTAAAAAAAAAGATTTTTCCATTATTTAGAATACAAAAGTAGATTTTAAAAAATTAAAAAATCTGTTAATAAAACAGGCCCACAAAATGAAAAAAAATGTCTGAACTTTTGACCGGACGTACATATTCTTATGTATTTTTCAACGCTGAATTCGAATCTGTAATAAAAATATAGGGTTTTCCAACGTTTTATCAGAGTTATTTTGAAAAAACCTCATTTTTTACGGTTTTTTTGCGGTTTTTCGAGTCTAGAAAAAACAAATCATGAGATACGGTTAATTAGACTTCAAAATCGAATTCTACGGAAAAAAATACACGGAAAACCATACCTTAAAATTTTTTTTAACGCGATTCTAGTCCTCTGTATGGGGCTAAAAAGATGAGGAAATCGGTAAAAGTCGAAATTTTGCCAAAAATGGATTTAAACAATATTAAAATTTATTCATGCGTCTTTTGAAGAGTCGATAAACAGTGGAAATACTACCCTGGGGGTTTTTCAGATTGCTGATCATGAATTTGAAGTCAGATTGTGTAAAAACTTTTTCTAGAGGGCGGTGGCTAGAACTGTATATGGTAAATTTTTCGATTTTTTAAAAATTTTACGTCTGAAATACTAATTTTAGAGTCTTTCACAGCATTGACTGTAAATTCAAGATATTAACGTAGCCTATTGTGTACGTTAAACTTAACATTTTGTCTATGTTCGTCTCTCTCTCTCTCTCTCTCTCTTCCGATATTTTTTTTAAATTGGCTTACGCTTACGTACACGTTTCTCTTCAAATGACCGATGTAGTGGATTTCTGACACGTTTTTGTCCTTTTTTCGCAGCTGTTTCTCTTTTTATCATCCAGCAGTAATCTGCTAACATGTTGATACCCCAGTTTCCTTGAAATCTACGTTCAAACTCCTTTAAATCTTGGTGAAATCGTTCACCATGCTCTTCACTAAAGTCTCCGTTATTTTCAGGAAACTGATCAACGTGTGAATCAAGAAAATGAAGTTTTAAGTTCATTAGACAACCCAATTTTTCAAAATTACGTACCATTCTTTCCACAATAGCTTTATAATTCGTGTCTTTGGCATTACCCAAAAATTTCGTCGATACCTCTTTAAAACTTAACCATGCTGCCTTTTCAACATCGGTCATGCTTTGTTCAAAGTTTTCGTCTCTAAATAAAGTTCGGATTTCAGGACCATCAAAAATACCTTCATTTAATTTAGCATCAGATTTATGGGGAAATACTTTGCTTATATATTGGAAGCATTGACCGTCCTTATCCAAAGCTTTAACTAATTGCTTTATCAATCCAAGCTTGATATGCAGAGGCGGTATCAAAATTTTCGAAGGATCAACGAGTGGATCTTTTATAACATTCTGTTTTCCAGGTTCAAACGATTCTCTTGATGGCCAAATTTTCTTTTTATAGTGTTTTTTTCTATCTCTGCTATCAAACATGCATAAATAACATGGGTACTTCGTAAATCCAGATTGTTGTCCAAGTATCATAGATAAAATCTTTAAATCGCCACATATTTGCCATTTATGTTCTCTATATTTTATTTTCGTTAAAAGTAGTTCAAGATTGGAATACTCTTCTTTAAGTACTGTTGAATGTGCTAATGGTATAGAAGCATATTTATTTGTGATATGGAGGAGTACTGCTTTAAGGCTGCGCTTTGATGAATCAATGAATAGTCGCCAATTTTCAGGTTTGTATATGTTGGGTTTCAATTCATCAATAAGACCTTTCACGTCCGTGCAATAAACCATATTAGAATCATTCTTGAAATAATTTCTAAAGCGCTCTTCTCGATTACGATATGCACATACTTTAGTACCCTTTGTCAACATATTTCGTCTCTTAAACTCTGAAGCCATAAACTCTGATTGTTCCTTAGATAAACCACTCTTTCTAAATAAATCGTTCAGACTTTTTTGATCAAACTTTTCAACAGTTCGTTCTTCACCCTTAGGAATTTACTCTTCATCACTATCTAGAGAATGTTCTTCAGGTGAACTTAGATCTTCTTTATTTGATGAGCTTCCGTCTGCGGCAATTAGATTTTCAGTTGTTTGATCTGTCGAGTTTTCATCTACATTTATATTCCCTATGCCTGTTGTAAAACTATCTCTCGAATCTTCATTTTCAAAAATATGTATAAAATTCTTGGATGGAAATTCTATACAAGAAGTAGTAGGATATACTAATCCTTTTTTCTTTATCTTGTCTAAACCTTGTATCTTTGTTAAACAAAAATAGCAATCATTTTCATGTTTTGGTTCCTTCCACTTTGTAGGTATAGTAAATTTTAATTTGGACCTACCCTGACTGGTGTTGTATCGATTCANTATATATATCTGTACTCTATAAGGGTAGCTAAAAAAAACCTGCTGCTGCGAAGTATTGGTCACGATGACAACTGCCCTGAAAATGGGATGTGTAGAATGATTCAGTGTACTCAATACTTTGCAGTAACGAACCCAGCGAAGGCGCGCTGTCCTGCAGGGGAGCACTAGGATGTGAGAATGATGCCGTAGTGTGTCCGACGACGAGTTGACATTGTCCTCGTCAAAGTCGGAAAGCTCTCATACTTAGGCCTGGGGAGGTATGAGAGTTATCACCCCTAGGACGGCGGACTCACCTGCGATCGGAACAGGATTCCTAGTGTGTGGGGTTTAATTTAACATCATGGCTAATTCAAATTTTCAACCTTTTTTAAACTGCGCTGGTACGTCCAATAACAGTTTTAACCATACGTGTAATGGATCTCAAGATAATTTCTGTTATGTATGTTCAGAATATATTGGACAACTAAACAAAAGAAAAATCACAGATAATATTAATTTTATCTATCAAAAATGTTTTGATATTGAGATTTCTCAACAGGATAAAAGTTAGGTTCCTCATTATATATGTTCTTCATATTATGCCATGATGAATCGATACAACACCAGTCAGGGTAGGTCCAAATTAAAATTTACTATACCTACAAAGTGGAAGGAACCAAAACATGAAAATGATTGCTATTTTTGTTTAACAAAGATACAAGGTTTAGACAAGATAAAGAAAAAAGGAATAGTATATCCTACTACTTCTTGTATAGAATTTCCATCCAAGAATTTTATACATATTTTTGAAAATGAAGATTCGAGAGATAGTTTTACAACAGGCATAGGGAATATAAATGTAGATGAAAACTCGACAGATCAAACAACTGAAAATCTAATTGCCGCAGACGGAAGCTCATCAAATAAAGAAGATCTAAGTTCACCTGAAGAACATTCTCTAGATAGTGATGAAGAGTATATTCCTAAGGGTGAAGAACGAACTGTTGAAAAGTTTGATCAAAAAAGTCTGAACGATTTATTCAGAAAGAGTGGTTTATCTAAGGAACAATCAGAGTTTATGGCTTCAGAGTTTAAGAGACGAAATATGTTGACAAAGGGTACTAAAGTATGTGCATATCGTAATCGAGAAGAGCGCTTTAGAAATTATTTCAAGAATGATTCTAATATGGTTTATTGCACGGACGTGAAAGGTCTTATTGATGAATTGAAACCCAACATATACAAACCTGAAAATTGGCGACTATTCATTGATTCATCAAAGCGCAGCCTTAAAGCAGTACTCCTCCATATCACAAATAAATATGCTTCTATACCATTAGCACATTCAACAGTACTTAAAGAAGAGTATTCCAATCTTGAACTACTTTTAACGAAAATAAAATATAGAGAACATAAATGGCAAATATGTGGCGATTTAAAGATTTTATCTATGATACTTGGACAACAATCTGGATTTACGAAGTACCCATGTTATTTATGCATGTTTGATAGCAGAGATAGAAAAAAACACTATAAAAAGAAAATTTGGCCATCAAGAGAATCGTTTGAACCTGGAAAACAGAATGTTATAAAAGATCCACTCGTTGATCCTTCGAAAATTTTGATACCGCCTCTGCATATCAAGCTTGGATTGATAAAGCAATTAGTTAAAGCTTTGGATAAGGACGGTCAATGCTTCCAATATATAAGCAAAGTATTTCCCCATAAATCTGATGCTAAATTAAATGAAGGTATTTTTGATGGTCCTGAAATCCGAACTTTATTTAGAGACGAAAACTTTGAACAAAGCATGACCGATGTTGAAAAGGCAGCATGGTTAAGTTTTAAAGAGGTATCGACGAAATTTTTGGGTAATGCCAAAGACACGAATTATAAAGCTATTGTGGAAAGAATGGTACGTAATTTTGAAAAATTGGGTTGTCTAATGAACTTAAAACTTCATTTTCTTGATTCACACGTTGATCAGTTTCCTGAAAATAACGGAGACTTTAGTGAAGAGCATGGTGAACGATTTCACCAAGATTTAAAGGAGTTTGAACGTAGATTTCAAGGAAACTGGGGTATCAACATGTTAGCAGATTACTGCTGGATGATAAAAAGAGAAACAGCTGCGAAAAAAGGACAAAAACGTGTCAGAAATCCACTACATCGGTCATTTGAAGAGAAACGTGTACGTAAGCGTAAGCCAATTTAAAAAAAATATCGGAAGAGAGAGAGAGAGAGAGAGAGACGAACATAGACAAAATGTTAAGTTTAACGTACACAATAGGCTACGTTAATATCTTGAATTTACAGTCAATGCTGTGAAAGACTCTAAAATTAGTATTTCAGACGTAAAATTTTTAAAAAATCGAAAAATTTACCATATACAGTTCTAGCCACCGCCCTCTAGAAAAAGTTTTTACACAATCTGACTTCAAATTCATGATCAGCAATCTGAAAAACCCCCAGGGTAGTATTTCCACTGTTTATCGACTCTTCAAAAGACGCATGAATAAATTTTAATATTGTTTAAATCCATTTTTGGCAAAATTTCGACTTTTACCGATTTCCTCATCTTTTTAGCCCCATACAGAGGACTAGAATCGCGTTAAAAAAAATTTTAAGGTATGGTTTTCCGTGTATTTTTTTCCGTAGAATTCGATTTTGAAGTCTAATTAACCGTATCTCATGATTTGTTTTTTCTAGACTCGAAAAACCGCAAAAAAACCGTAAAAAATGAGGTTTTTTCAAAATAACTCTGATAAAACGTTGGAAAACCCTATATTTTTATTACAGATTCGAATTCAGCGTTGAAAAATACATAAGAATATGTACGTCCGGTCAAAAGTTCAGACATTTTTTTTCATTTTGTGGGCCTGTTATTTATAAATCATAGGAGTTGGTATAAATTATATATGAAAAATGAAGAACTATGCAGTAAATTATGTGTAAAGAATGATTTAAAAAGTGAAGATATAAAAATTACATATACGTTTAAACCAAATGTACGTGGGTTGGCAAATATAATCATTGAAGTAAAAAACGCTGCATATGTGTCAATAATAACTAAAAGTTTTATGTATATAGGTTGCAAAAAAATGTAGAATTTATGATAAATATAATTTATCAAGATGCAAAACGTTTTGTAAATACTTTCACAGTAAAACTAAGTGCCAAAATCAAGCAAAATGTGCAGTATGTGCTGCTGACCATGAAACAAGTGCATGTAGAATGACGGACTGTAATAAAATTAAATGTACTCTATGTAGTGAGGCAAATATTAAATTTGGACTCTCACTAAATAAAAGTCATAGAGCTAGTGAAGTAAAAAAATGAGCTACATTTAAGAGGTTACTTGGAAGAGTCATAAATGAAACCGATTATCTAATAGAACCAAATACAAATTTTTTTTAAAAAACATGAAATAATGGCTAATGATAACTACCAAGAAATTGCTTCAAAAGAAAACATTTATAAAAATGGGGCAGAGTACTTTAAAACAATAGCTGGTAGTGGACTTCAAATATTTCTAGTTAATATCAGAAGCATCAGATCAAACAAACTTGAGCTTGAAGTCTATACTGATGATTTTACGGTAAAACTGGATATTATAATGTGTACAGAAGAATTGCTGTATACCTGTAATGGTAGCTTTATAAACGTAGACAATTACAAAGTGTATACAAACGACAGTTATATAAATAAGGCTGATGGTGTGATTATCTACGTAAATAGCAAGATCAAGCATAATAGCGAAATACAAAGTATAAATAAGCTGAAACCCTTGTCAATAACCGCCTGGAGCAGCCAACACAAAGTAAAGGTGACTGGATTGTATAGATGTTTTGATTACGGTAACGCAAAATTCATACGTGACCTAGACATATTCCTTCAAAACAATATCGTCGAGAAGAATCATATAGTACTGGGAAATATGAATATTGACACAATAGTCGAACACTTCCAAAGGAATATCGGTTCAATCTACTAGAAAAAGGCTATGTTCCTAAAGTACTGGGTGTAACAAGGCCGAAAGAAAACTGTAATCATTTGGGATTTTATGTGGATCATATTTATATTAAATCTAGTCTTAATTACAATACGTATAAACTTACGAGTAGGATAACGAACCATTTCCCAACAATTTGCAATCTTGACTTAAAATTAGATAAAAAATATACTAAACCTAAAATTAACTATTTTAAATTAAATAAAATTACAAGTGGGGTAAAATGGTTGGTTATTTATGATGATATTTATAGTGGTTTTATTGATTGGTCTTTAAGAAAAATAAGTATAGAAGTAAGAAAATGCGGGGAAAAGTGAAATAATAAATAAAAACAGAAAGCCTTACATTACAAATAAAATAATAAAACTATGTAAAACCAAAGATGTTTTATATCGAGAATGAAAAAATGATATTAATAATCAGACAAAATTTAATGAATACAAAAACCATACCAAGAATCTTAAAAAAATATTCCATAAGACTAAAAATACATATAAAGCTAGTGCTATAGCATCTACTGCTAGCACAAAAAAAATGGTAGTTTGTAAAAAATAAAATTAATGACAAAACAAATATTACAAAAAACATTGACTGTATATCCAATAAATACAATAAAAATATAATCAAAAACCCAAATTCAATTGCTGAAACTTTTAATGATCATTTTGCGAACATAGGTATTTTAACTTCAGAAAGCATCAAAGAACCAAAGATAAAACCTACCTTACAGAGTGAGATACACTGTGATAAAACAATATACATAAATCACTGTGATGAGGATGAGGTTCTAAAAATAATAATGTCTTAAAAGAATGAAATGAAGACCTTGGAGAGGATCGGTGATTCTTGGATAAATGCTTAGAGTTGAGAGGGTAATATATGGTCGTCGGTCACTGGGGTTCACGGTCTTGCGACGAACAACTCCGCTCGTGACGTCTGCCAGTGAATGACTGACTTGGTTTAATAGTAGCCGGCTTTACATAGTCTTTGAGCTGACGAATCGTTTCTGGAAATGGTAGTAAAAATGTATTTGTTGGCAAAATAGCTTAAGCTTAGGTGGCCCTTAAAAGAACCAATGAGATTGATGTTTAAGTAGGGAACGTCGATACTTATAATAGCCCTGAAAAGGGCCAGTGGTGAAATTTCCACTTATTCCGTATTATTCTTGATGATGGAGAGCCAGCTGCGGGTAGATTGACTCTTATCCTTAGAGTCTCTGTGTATGGAGATCGTAGTGAAGGGAGGTACGCCGCTGACAAAAAATATTTCGTCTTCAGGTCGTTCCCCATATAACCAACCGTGCATCGGTAGTCGGAAAAGTGGGCCTGGAGAATACCTTCTCTGAAGGTATGTTACTAAGGAGACCGTTGTGGCTGCCCATACTCTTCAGGGCTGTCTTCCCTGGCTTGCATTTAAAGTAGAAAAATCTCTGACGGCACAAGGCTGGATGGTTGAATGGCCACAAGACTCTGAAGTGTTGGAGCAGATTGTGCTTAAGCTAGATACGTCTCCTGGTATTACACTGGAGACTTTGACGATCCGACCATCTATTTTTTCGTGGCACTCAGTTATTTTGGCAATCCGGGCCGATTTATTTTGTTTGCTTATAAAAGAAGGGGGTCATCGGTAGCCAGGATACCCAGCTGCACGACTTACAACTCTGTTCTTGGTATTCTGCCGTTGGACGAGTACGATAATCGACAACTCAATGGGGCATCTTATAACCACTCTTTACTATGATTCCGAGTGGCTTCAATTTTACCTTGACAACACCTAGCAGATCCTACTGAACTAAAGCGCAAAGCTAGCATATTTCAGCAAAACTTTGAGCTTATGTATCACTTATGTTAACTTTTTCAAGAAAAAAACTCTGCGAAAACCATCTCGGAATTATCAAGAATCAGTATGCAAAATTTCAGGAAAGTCGGTTCAGTGGTTTGCGCAGTTAGCGATTACAACGGTTTTAGCGACTTTGCTTTATATATTAGTAAGATTAATGCGTTTAATATGCTCCTCAAAGAATGAAAGACTCTAAAAGATGTAAAAAGAAAAAGGAATAGATTTCTGCTAAAAGAATGGTGGAAACATATTTGAATTACATTGGTAGAAATAAATGAAGATGACTGATCATATTTAGAAGTAATTCTAAATGACTACAGTATACTAATAGAAGATGATTAACTAAATTACATGGTTATAATTATTTTCGATTTATTTTTAACTTAAAATAATTAAATAACACGTTCTTTATTCTTTCTTCTTTTGGTTATTTTATCTTAATATACATAAGTATCATTTTTATTTCAAAATACACTTTATATTTATAGTTTAAGAATAGTTTTAAGTACCACACCAGTATACGGACACGTAAAGTGTCTCCTTGCTGGAAATTCTCTAGATTTTTTTTTGTATTGATCTTACGTGATATTTATAAAATGTGATTGAGTGGCTTGTTATGATATCATATGAAATAAATTGTATGTATTTATTATTAGGTGATGAATAAATAAATAAATAAATAAAAATGCTAACTGTAATAGATGTATTTCCAAAGAATGCATGAAAAATCTGTATACTGACAGGGGTAAAAAATTCTGGAATAAAAGTTTTCAAGACTTCATGAGACAGTGTAACATTGATCTCTATTTGACATATAGTAATCTCAAAGCATCAATATGTGAATGATTAAATCGCACTTTAAAAAAAAAAATGTGGACAAAGTTTAGTCTTTGCGAAAATTACAAATGGCTTGATATCTTAACAGATCTTATTGCAGCTTACAACGCTCGCAAACATCAAACAATTGGCATAAAACCTGCAAATGTCACTGCCGCTAATGAAGCTCAAATTTAAAAAAAATTCACGGTTAATGATGAAATGATAATAAAGCCAAAATTCAGACTTAATGACACAGTGCGTATAAGTAAAGCAAAAAGTGTTTTTAAAAATAGCTACACACCAAATTGATTAACTGGAATATTCACATTTTATAAAGTGGTAAAAACTAGTCCAGTTACTTATTACGGATCAGCCGGTCTATGGTGGCTTTTACAAACAAGAGCTTCTCAAGTCCAAGTATGCAAACATGTATCTGGTGGAAAAAGTTATGAAAAAACGTGGTAGTATGGTTTATGTTAAGTGGTTAGGATTTGATAAATCACATAGCAGAAGGATTGACAAGTCAGATATTTAAGAAAGCTCCTTCTCCAGCTGCGATGAACTCATGGTGGGAAGGACGTAATTGTTGGCGATACAGTTCAATGCAGCAAAGTTCATTTTACTGAAACAGAGAAAAGAAACATTAGTATACAACATATAAGGCTGAAAAAATAGTAGTTTACCTCAAAGAACTCATGCTTTCTTGCTTGGAGGTGTATACTTACAGGGAGTGAGTAAGCTCTCTAGCTTGTCAAGCGACAGAATGAGCTTTGCTAGAGGATGCTGCTCTATTTGTAGCTCTTCTCCACCCTCCATTTCTTCCCCCTTGTTTTTCCACCTCATCATCTAGATGGACGAAAATATTCAGTAGCTGGAGATCTTCATCGTCCAGAGTGATGTAGCCTCATGTCAGCGTATCTGTGCTGTCAGCAAGTAACTAACGTTTGTCATCTTGTGGGCTGAGAGCTATTTTTCGTTGTTGCTCTGTATGGACAATGTGTAGCCTGGAGTGGATATTGTTTTGTGGACATGTAACTGTGGACTTGTTGAAGAGACAGTTCCAGTAGTCTTCGAAGCCGATTTTAATCTCCACAAAAACTATTTTGACATCCTTCGCCTTCTTACTTAACTTCTCGTTTTGCACGCGAACGCAATACATCTTACTTGATAGCCCAATGAATTCCGTCATAATGATGCTGCAACACTCATCTTTCATCAACCCTATGACTTTTTTATTCATCAAGGGTAGACCCAACTGATTGCTTGATAGATAATCTGACGTATCAAATCTATCGATTTCTTGTTTCATAACTTCGTAAATATTTTGACCGCAAATTTCATATATCAAGCTGTTGATGTTGGTGTATAGCAACTTGCATCTATCAAAAGTTTCTTTATGTATGAATAATGAAAATCATATATGAGGGTCTTCGATATGTCGAGTACACTCAGACCAACATGTATTAGTTTTTTCATGCTGATTTCTATACGTCCAAGCTCTATAGCTACAAGATTTTCCACAAAAATAGAGTGACTGTCACAGTTTGGTCGGATGATAAGTGTTTCTGCACTGTAGCGTTCTTCCCACTTATTAACGAGTTTAACATCTACTTGCTTTCGCTCATTTTCCATAGTCTTACCACATAAAGCGTTGATCATGAGTTTGAAGAAGAGCTTTTTAAACTCACTTTTGCTCTGCTTCATCTTTTCTGTGATGAGATCAACGTATGGTTTGAGCCATGGACTTTCTCTAAAACGCAAGAACTTTAGAACTCTATGAACTTTCTCGAGCACTAATTAATGTGCGAGAGCCTTTCATGTCTTATGATGTATAACATATCGCTTTTTATCATACAAAGTTATCATGAGCTTTTGCTGCATGAAGTGAGGTGGAGCCATATGTTACAGACAGAGAGGTAAATCCTTGTGTTCATCGTGAATAGCTACTGGATATTCCAGATCTACTTCCAGTATGTGGCCATATCCATCATCATCTGGTACATCGAGAAAGTTTGACTATGTGTCAACCCAGTAGAAGTCTCCTTTTGGTAGTGGCTGCGTCATTGCCCATCCATACAAGTTGATTGCATCAAAGTACATAAGGTATTTTTCTTCAACCTCTGAATTATAGTCTTCACCCATGTACTCATTGTTGGCTTATGCGTAGCGGCTACAGCACTGGCTCACACCTCCTCTGGTGCCTTTTTCTACAAACAAATATATATATACTGTGATGTGTCGTGCCTTGCTCGCCTTGCAGTCAGCAGCAAGACACGGTAAATCTAATATTTATTCACAATTATTCTTAAGGGCCATTGGGAGAGGTGGATAGCTGGCATTCAAACACATACAATTAAGGAAAGCACATCTATTTATATATAAAGATAATGTGTTTATTCTGACAATGACTATGCATGACGTACAAAATAATGTCAACGTCCAGCCATCCGACGAGACCTATCAAATAACAACTCGGCCCTGTGGGTCCGGCAGTTGCTGTTCGGCACAGTGCTTTCGCGGTAGGGACAGGATTAATGGAAACAGGCCTACCGTTAACACTCCTATGGAGAGGTACACCGCAACTTGACCACGGGCACTGGGAGATCCGTCTGGCAGGCGTCAGCACTCGGATGACACGAGTCCCAGTAGAAGCTGCGTGCATACGCCTGCAACCGGTCGGGTCAGCAACAGGTAGCCGTGGCTGCGTTTCCTGTTGTCGCCTGATACGGAGCTCGCCTCACTCACTTACGCAAAACGCAACCGACGTATATAAAAGTACGACTTTACGGCAAGCAGACAAGAGTGAGAGTGTCTCTCCTCCCGGCCCGCTGATCCGTGCTGCCTTGGCACCTCAGCCACTTACACAGGTGTGTGTTGCGTTGTTACACACACACACACACCCGGTGTTACCCACAGTCGGGAATCGGTCGTGTTGCCCATAGTAGGGATGGATACCTATGTATGGGTTTGGGATATAAGGTAGCAGTAGTGCGCTCTGTACCGCCTCCCCTCCTGTCTGCTATCACAAAACCGGTATTCTAACTGTGACGGTGACTCGTCACGTCACAATACATACATATGAAATTGAAATTATTAATTGGTTTACATGATAAGTAACTGGACTAGTTGAAATACCCTGCACAGTGATAATTTATCAATAAAATATTTCTTGCTTACCTTAATGCATGTATTTATGAAATAAAAAATGAATTATTTGCAACTACGCAACGCATGAAAATTTATCAACTATAAAAAAAATATACTTAACCTTTTAAAAAAATTAAACTTCATTCCAAGTTGGTTGAAGGTCAGCCGAATTTTACTTTCACTTGAGCCTTCAAGCCTCACTACAAACATGTCTTTTTCATTCTTCACTTGACAGGTTATGTGAATGCAGAACATAACTTTGTGCTAATAAAAGTTGTTTTACACAAAAACCATTCGTCGAATATCACCTTTTTTCCTCTGTATTCGTTATAACTTTATTTACACGCATGCCAAGTCTCGTATGAATGGTGAATCACGTTAAAAAATTATTTAGTGATAAAGATTAAATTTTACGGTACTTACATAAGAGCTTATGTTATCATCTTTAAATTTCAACTATTACAATTACAAAACTGTACGGTCGAAAAATTAAAAAAAATTCAGTCTTAGAGCATCAGGAAGAATCAGTCATTTGATTTTTATAACAATCATGAACCATTTTCTTAACCATAGGAACCACCTTAATAGCTAAATTGGCTGCGTCATTGTACGTTTGCTTTTGCTTGAACATTCTTGGGGTTCAGGTCTCACTGAGGGCACATATTTTTTTTTCTTTTTAAAATTTTTTTTCAAGATTCGTTATTCTTTAACGATTGTAGCATGTAATTTTTATTTCACTACTTTTTCATAATAAATACTTACTTATGCATCACATTTTGTATTTACTAAGTAACAATTTTATATGAATTAAGTATGCATTATTTGTAAGACTAGTATGAATCAGTATAATTTTTTTAACTTTTTTTACCGACTGATTTTCAACGCGAGCAAGCGATACACTTGCAATATTACCCATCTATATTGATATTAGCTATTTATATCTAGATCTCCCGCCCCGTTAATTTTTGTAGGATACTTTTTTCTGATCCTTTGTTTGTATGATGATGGACTTTTTGTACAAATTATAATGAGGCTTTTATTTTGAATCTTTGGTTATGAACAATGGAAGTCAAAACTCGGTTGTTTTCAGGCTGTGCTTATGTTGTAAAAATCGACATAGCTGCGGTTTGAAAAAACTATCCATACGATCTTGCTAAAACTTGGTGTGGTTGTTGAAGACTACTAAAACTGCAACTGTGCCAAATTTGAGCTCTTAATGTTTATGCGAATGAGAGTTATTAACGTTTGAATATTGGCTCAAAAATGAGGTTTTTTGCCTTTAGCGGAGAAACTACTGGACCAATTTGGATTGATCATAGCTTATTTTGTTTTTATTGACATGCATACTTTTATTTTTTTTTTTTTTCTCCTAATTCTAAAGCTTATTGTTCGTTTCCGACGCTAAAAACCGCGTTTTACCATAATTGCCATTCTTTTAAAAGCCTAAGCGGACAATATTTTTTGTTCGGTTTTATTACAATCGATTGGCATTCTTTAATTCTCTACAACGTATTATTTTCACACTAGTCTGAATTTCATAAAAAATTACCGACATTTCAGCTCATTCGATCCCACTATTAGCGGTATTTAGCTGTACATGTATTTAATACTCATTTAACGAGTAATACATGACCGGACATAAAAACGTACTTAAAGTGGTTTGCCAGCGGGTTTTTTCGCAGTAGTAGTATCGTAGCCTCGCTCTCTCTCTCTCACTGTAGTGAGCATCAGGCTCTGAATAACGTCTGCTATATTTAATAGTCTCAGCTGTATATCTATACATGGCGTCCATATTCATAATTAAACCATGAACAGTCACCTTCCCCGTTGAATATGTGAATAAAATCCACGCTAACCCTCATTTATTGATAAGGAGGAAAAATCTCGTGATCGTAGCTACAAATATGTTATTTTTTTTACCACCGTGAGTGTAATTAAAATTATATTTATATGTATTCAGAAGAAATCCTTAACCTTTCTATTCTCGACCAGCCTGTAAGAACGATTTTCCTACATCTTTTTCACCAAATTTGCATGACACGCTAAGAGGGTGAGACTTCAATAACAAACTCTCAAAATTTCATCTAGTTCGTGAGATTTTTTAGTTTACTGGCAAACCACCTTAACTGTCCAGCTTTCAAAATAAAATCTCTTTTTTGAAAAAATACAGCACATCGGGAACAGATATAGGTGTACATGCATGTGAAAGCTGCGAACTGCAGCGAGATAAGCCCAATATCCGAGAGCTCAGTCAGGAAGCAACCAAGATTTATATAGCTATATCCATGTATACGCACATAATCCGTCTCTCTATACTAGGTACCTATCGGACGCACATTTTTATATCTTAAATAATCACGCGAGCGACTGTCAGCTGATGACCCAGGGCGCTTACTGGCCACTCTGTTGAATAATTGAAATGTCTAATAATAACGCAAGCGCCTATCACTCGATGACACAGGCGATTACTGGCCACTCTAATAAGTAATAAAATGTTTAACAACAAAGCAAGCACCTTTCACCCGATGACCCGAAGTGCTTACTGGCCACTCTACTCAAAAATAAAAATTTAAATAATAACGCAAGCGACTATCACTGGATGACTCTGGAAGCTTACTAGCCTACTATTCAATAAACTTATATTTAAACAAAAAAAACTGTATGATGGTAAGAGTTGTTAGTAGAGTGCTATAAGCCTGACAACTCTGGCAAGCCGTGAAACATTTTATCCGAAGTGAAAAAATGATCTCAATGCTTTTAGACTGGCACTATTACTATTCTAACTGAAAACGAATTGTGACATGTATTATTTTTTTTCGTCATTTTTTACTGAGACCTTAGATAGTAAACTACCACAAATTTTTTGTAGGACAAATTTTTATTCAGTATTTGTTTCGTCCCTTTATGCCCCAGCGGAAATTTGAAAACGCAACAAAATGTTAGAAAAAGTGAACATGTGTAATAATATGCCGTAACCCGCAAGAAAATGTAAGAAAATGTAAGGAACTGTAATAGTCTCATGGATTTCGGACGTTTCTTACACTTTATTATGTTGTGTTACGTTTTCTTACATTTTCTTACGTTTTAATATGATTTAGCACATACTGTTACACTTATACTTTTTTATAATAGTTACTCAAGTTTTTTTTTTTAAGGCAAATTTTATTCAAAAATATAAGGAAATGTGTCTAAAAGTTATCAATGATGATAAAATATAAAAAAGTGTAATAAACTGCAAAAAACTGTAAGCTGTTATAAAACATCACAGATGACAACACTTCCTTACAGTTTATTAAAGTTTACTACAGTTGCTTCTTCACGAAATTCAAGTGTCTTTTTAAAATTATAATAAAATGTAACGAATCGTAAGACAATGTGTTGGGTTGTAGTTGACTGTAATCAAACGTAACAAAACGTAACAAACTGTAACTGTAGTCCGAAATCCAACCAAACTGTACATTACATCACAGAAAGTTACGGTTTGCTACGTTTTTTCACACTAACTTTTTCCGTTGGGGTGTAATAAAAAAAGAAATGCTCATATTGCTGTTCCGAAATAAAAAAACTTTTTGTTTAAAAATTTTTTAATTCAATTTTTTTTAATTATCAAGGTGTCATATGAACGCCCCAAGTCATCAAGTAAAGGGCATTTGTATTCCTAGTTAACAATTTAATTATTTATAAGAGTGGCTAGTGAGCGCCCCAGGTCATCAAGTAATAGCCGCTTGCATTATTGTTTAACATTTTATTACTTATAAGACTAGTCAGTAAGTCACTTGCGTTATTATTTAAGACTTTGAGTATTTATAAGAGTGTTATCAGATAATTGTCGCTTGCAATATTATATATTAGAGTGGCCCATAAGCCCCCCGGATGGATAGGTGATAGGCGATTGCAATACTATTTAACATTTCATTACTTNCACTAGTGAGAGGAAGAAGATCAGCACAATTTTTTAATAAATAATCAAATAAATAATTTATCATGAATTAAATGTATTATTAGTGAATGCATATGAAAATGAAAAATAAGTTACGAACTACACGATAAGTATAAGAATCCGAGATTGTATAGTCGGCAGTGCTTGTAGCAGAGTGAGTAAGGTACTCGACTTGTATGCAGGAGGTCGAGGGTTTGAATCTCGGTCTTGGAAAGTGTTGAAGAAAAAAAGA
Source organism: Copidosoma floridanum (assembly GCF_000648655.2). The sequence continues at coordinate 488,650 of NW_019379637.1, forward strand.
ACTGTAGAAGAAAAAAATCAAAGATGAAGAAAAATCGATGTGGGAAACAAAATTAAAATTCGCTAAAAAATTACTTGCTTGGGAGTGTGAAGGGGAATGGTGGGCTGAGGTGTGCAGGAGTCTAGTGTAGCACGGTTGGAAGATAATAGGTAAGGGTGTAACGTCGAGTAGCAGTGCACGATATCAATTTTCAAAATAACTAGTTCATTAAATATTTAAGGCAGTCGACACGCGAAAACATCATTAAACATCATTAAACATTCATAACGCACGTGTACCACAGCATTTAAGTACAGCCACAGAAATAACAACCGAACAAAGCAGCAACATATTGTGCAATCCAGTAACCTTATGCGAAAACGGTGCACGCTACTCAATGATACTTTATACCCTGGTAACAATGCGCCCAATACATTGATAATAAGGTTGAGCAATAAATTCGAGGAATAAAGCCAGAGCCGCTAAGGAGGCTTGGGCGATTTTGAATTAAATGCTGGCTAGGTCTGAAATTCAGAGATTATATAGATAAAATTTGCTAGATTTTTTTAGGAAAACAAAATAGGTAGGTCAACACATTTATTTTCGAGAAAATCGCTTGTGAAAATTCGTCATTTTAACACGCAACCCTACGGAACCCGAAATTCAATAGACTACCGTACCACAATAAAAAGCTGTGGGCCCACACATTAAATTGGTACATGTACTTGAAATTATAAAGAACCTATTATTTAAAAAAAAAAATAGGATCAACACGTTAAATTTTGAGAAAATAGCGAGGAAAAAATCGAACATGAGAATTGTTTTGTTCAGGTACTGTAAGTGCGCATGCGCTGTACATTCATAAACATACAAGCATGAAAATTTAAGTCTAACACAAGTATAGGTATATAATAGCAGATGAGAGCAAGATAGTACAGTGTTGTCAGCTTTATCGTGGCAGGGCCGTCATCTTTACACAAGGTACCTCGGGAAAACTAATAAATTTTTTAATATCCATTTTCCCAATGACTTTTCCGCGTATTATTGCTATTTTGTTCACACATGTGTATAATCAAAATGATTATAAAAAAAATATTACAAAGAATCATTTGTATGACAAGTACCCCACAGGGGCCCCTCAATAGATACGACACCAAACGCCCAAGCCTCCTTAAAAGCCCTCCGGCAATCTTTCACTGGATAGACCGATTTTCACCATTCAAATTGGCACTAGCTTTATTTGCCGAGATAATTATAAGGGCAGTGATATCAAACTGATTGATTGAGCAAAATAGGATAATTAGCGAGTATAACAATTTTTTACCTGTGTAAAGAAAGACGGAAAGAGATAAGTAATACCAAAACTTCTTTCCCTCTTTCTGACGCGATAAGAGCTGGACGCGGGAGAGGCAGTCTACGTGTGTGCCGTACAATTGGCTCATAAACACTCAGCCCAATCCTATTTGACCATAAGTCATTAGGAACCTCCAATCTTCTCACGCCGAACCCTCTTTAGCGCGTAGAAATTGTGTATAAAAGTGGCCCGTACAGGCACGAAGAGCAGTTCCCCATGGGGTTCCTACCTCTAGTGTTTATCCTAGAAAACAGGAGCCCTGCTCCCAGTATACAAGTTGCACCTAAGTCAAATCAATATAAAGTAAGTCGTCAAAATATATATTTTATTTTTCTTTTACCCCGAATCGTTGCGCACGAGGTTTCAGTGTGTGATCCTGACTCTCGCGCACAGCTGGACAAACCGCCACCGGTCCTGGCAATATCGCTAACGTTACGTTATCTGGCGCGAACGAAATTTTAACGTCTCTTCCAGACACTCAGAGATCGCAGCCATTGGGACTACGATGAACTCCGTAGCCCCCGTAAGCCGCTGACGCGAAGCTAGAGTAAACCGCGCATTATCGAACGATCGCACACGGTTAAGATCAGGTTGACGAAATCCCCAGATCCCCGTGTGCTGACGGATAAAAGTCCCAGTTAGGACCGAACGCGAGCCGACGGATTCGGCCTAAGTTGTAAGTGCTCCCCTGTCCCCACGCTATCGATCCCAGGCTATAAGGCGAAAGCCTTGGCCTAAAAATACGTGTCGCGACGTAACAAGAGGAAGTGTGTAGGGGACTGATGGTGCGGGTGACGGGGTAAGGGGGGAAACACAATGAATTAGGAGGAAGAGACTTCCAGTAAGCCATTTCCGTTCCATACAAATCTGTCGTTTTTAAAATTTCAGCCCCCCNACATGAAATATGCTTCATTAACAAATTTAATACAAATATAGATTGAAAAAAAATATATTTATTCAAATTTTCGTATACATAAAATGTAAGATTTTTTTGACGTATTAAAATTCAGCTTTTTTGATGATTTATTTCCGCAATAACTATCTAATAAAATGTTAAATAGTAACACTAGAGCCTATCACCTAATAGACTGGGGCGCTTACTGCCCACACAATGAATATCATTGCAAGCGACTATCTCTCAATGACCCGGGGTGCCTACTAGCTACCCTAAAAAGTAATGAAATGTTAAATTATAACGCCATCAATTATCAACCAATGACCTGCGGTGATGGCTGGCCACTCAAATATATAATATTTTAAGCGACCAATAATCCGGGTCGCGTACTGGCCACTCCAATCAATAATTAAATCTCAAATAATGATGTAAGTGCCTATCACCCAATGACCGAGGGTACTTACTTACTGGCTTCTTTACTAAGTAATACAGTGGTAAATAATAAGGCAAGCAAATATCAATTGATGACGCGTGGTGCTTACTGGCCGCTTGAATAAGTAATGAAATGTTAAATGATAGCGCAAGCGATTATCAAACAATGACCTAGAGTGATTCCTGGCTTCTCTAATATATAATATTGCAGGCGACTATCATCCGATAACCCGGAACGCGTGCTGGTCGATCTTATAAATAATTGAATTTTGAATAATAATACAAGCACCTATCACTCTCAAATCCGGAGCGCTTACTGGCTATTCTAATAAATAATAACGCAAGCGACTATAACCCAATGAACCAGGGTACTTACTGGTCACTTTAATAGATGATATTGCATGCGAGAATCATCTGATAAACCGGGGCGCTAACTGGCAACTATAATAAATGTTTAATAATAACACAAGTGCCTATTACCTGACAACCCAGGCACTTCCTGGCTACTCATATAAGTAATAAAATGTCAAATAATAACACGAGTGTCTATCACCCAATAACCTAGGGCGCTTACTGACCACTCTAATAAATAATTAATATGTTTACTAATAACACAAGATCCTATCAACTGACAATCCAGCACGCTTACTGGCTACTCTAATAAGTCATAACATGTTAAATAATAACACGAGCGCCTATTATCCAATGATCCACGGCGCTCACTAGCCACGCTTATAAGTAATTGAATGTTGAATAATATCGCATGCGCCTATCACCTGATGACTGAGAGCGCCTTCTTGCTATTTTAATCAATAACAACGCAAGTGACTATCACCCTATGACCCAGGACGCTCACTACCACTCTAATGAGTAATAAAAATATCAAATAACACAAAAACCTATTATCCAATAACTGAAGGCGCTTACTGGCCACTCCATGGCCACTCTTATAAGTAATAAAATGTTAAATAGTAACGCAAGCAACTATTACCCAATGACTAGGGGCGCTTACTGGACACTGTAATAACTAATAAAAGATTGAATAATAACACAAGCGACTATGACTTATAACCTGAGGTTCTAACTGGCCACTCTTATAAGAAATAAAATTTTAATTAATAATGCAAGTGCCTATCATTTAATGACCTTGGGTGTTCACTGGCCCCTTAAATGGATAATATTACATGCGACTATTATCTAATAAACCGGGGTGCGTACTGACCACTTTCATATATAATATTGCAAGCAACAATCACCCGACAATCCCAGGTGCGTACTGGCCACTCTAATAAATAATTAAATCTTGATAACGCAAGCGCCTGTTATCCAATGATCGAGGGCGCTTAGTAGCCACTTTAATAAGTAATAAAATATTAAATAAAAACGCAAGCACCTGTCATATATGGTGCTTACTGGCCACTTGAATAAGTAACAAAATGTTAAATAACAACGCAAGCGCCTATCACCCAATGAGCCGGGACGCTACGGGCCATTGTAATAAGTAATAAAAGATTTAACAATAACGCAAGCAACTATCACCCGATAACCTGGGGTGCTTACAGGCTATTTCAATAAATAATAACGCTATCGCCTACTATTTGATGAGCCGGGGCGCTTTCTAGCCACTCTAATAAGTAATGAAATGTTAAATAGTATTGCAATCGCCTATCACCTATCGATCCGGGGGGCTTATGGGCCACTCTAATATATAATATTGCAAGCGACAATTATCTGATAACACTCTTATAAATACTCAAAGTCTTAAATAATAACGCAAGTGACTTACTGACCAGTCTTGTAAGTAATAAAATGTTTTGTTTGAAACAATCGGTTTTATGTTTGTCAAAAAAAAATACAAATTTAACAAAAAAAAAATGCTTCAGCTCACTCTGAAGGTGAGAAATAAGGAATTGACGTTTCTTGCAATAACGGACTAACAATTAAGTATTATTGCAAAAATATTTGTCTATTATCTTTATGTATATCTGTATTATTCTGACAGAGCACTTTATCAAATTTGATGAAAGGAAAGACGAAAAAAAATAAAGAAAGTTGCATTGTAACAACTGGCGTCAGCTCAGCGTTCCCATCTGTACTCTTCTCTTGAGACCAGGTAACCGACCGGTTGCAGTGTGCATGGGGCAAAACACGCGCTGTGTCTGGCGTTTGAATTGAAATAAGTTATTGTACATAATTATGAAGCTTGCGACGGAGTCGTAGCGTCGATCACGCTTATCCAGATGTCTGGCTGTAGTAAGTCCCTAAGATTTATGTTTACGTGCTTGTGTGTAAGCTCAGCGCGATCTAGTAATGCCTCTCAGGCCAAAATTCGTGCGCGCATGCTCGGTGATCGAGCGGCGCTGACGTACGTCAGGCATGGGAGGTGTGGCATGTTGCTCGTGACAGCACCTCCACTCTTAAGGGAGTGGAATGGTCTACAGTGTGGCCAGTACTGGCGATTTATCGCCAAAATGGCGATTTTGACCTCGGCTCGCCGTTTTTTTTTTTTTTTTGTTTTGTGGCGATGGCGATTTTTGTTGGCGATTTTGGTGGCTGTCAGCATAAGTCACTCATGCACCTAAACGTGAGAATCTTTCATAACAGAACTCTTTGTCATATCTCTATTTTTCTTTCTTATTGAGATTGACGACATAGCAGTACCACTAATTGTAAAGCTAGAAAAGCTAGTGGCGTTGGCTGCCATAAGCCTTCCCTCATTTTTTTCAAAACTCGCCACTTTATGTAGTCTTACGTGAGATAGAGGTGCTAATACTATGTTGAGTTAAGTTATTGAGTATTGCAATAGTTAAACACCTGCCAAAAAATTTAAACTTTTACAATAAACTAAAGTTTTTAAATCTTTTAATACGTTTATCACAGTCTGAAAGACCTGATTTTAGTAGCTTACTCTTCTTTGACATTTTAAATACTAAACCTACAGATCTTAGTCTAATTGAAAATCAATAGGAAAAATTACTAAGAGTGGACTGGAATAATTATGCTGTCAAAGAAGCTCCAAACGACGTGTATGTGGTTTGGCCAAAGGTATTTTTTTAAAAACGCTAGCAGAAAATTTATTTTAGGTAAATTGCCGGTTTTGCCCTCAAATTACTATGTCTTTCATCTAGTAGCGCTACTATTGAAAGGGTATTTTTAATTATGAACTGTATAAAATTAATATTAGGCAATAGAATGCTTCTTATTATGTTGAGTGCAACTATACGAATCCGAATGAGGTTTTACGCAAATAAAACGTGTTGCAACACTTTTAAACCGTCAGATCAGATGCTAAAATATTTTAGTTATAAAATTGTGTACAATAAGAATGACGCTTTTAAAGAGAATAGAGACAGTATTGATGAGCTAAGTGCAATAATAGAAGTCTTTGATGATTATAACGTTCCATGCCTCAGTATTCCTGACTGATTTACATTACTTTAAATCTTTAAGTCATGTTATCGAATTATAATCTTTTGTACCAAAATTTAGCTAAATAATAAATGTTTTTATAGTACACGTAGCTTATAAGATGTTTTATTTCTCTTTTATTTATACAGTAGAGATATTGGTTACTGTTCTATTAATTGCTTTAGATAAGTAAAAATTCTGTTCTTACATTACTTTTATTAAAGTTCAGCATTTTTAACACTTTTTTTTCAAACAATTTTTGTAAGTGGTGATATTTTCGGCGATTTCATCAATTACTATTGGCGATTTGGGCGATTTTTTGGGAGTAGATGACGACTTTAGAGTTAACCGTACTGGCTATACTAGCGGTCTGAAACGTGAGGACCAAACCGGTGGAGGTGCCAGTACGATTTACTGGTCAAACTATTATGCCAATAAGGGTGAAGGGATGATTAAATAAATAAAAAAGGGCGCTGTTGCATCAATAGCCAATCAGCAATCGTTGATCGACGGTAGGCGATCAATCAAGGATTATTGGTAGGGACTTTTCCGAGGTATCGAGCAAGGAGAAATAGCTGGAAAGGGCAGTTCGGTTTTTCGCTATCTCCCGTTACGTTGGTTTATCGTGATTTAACCATACGAGAGATTCGGAGCGGCATTGAAAGCTTGCTGTGTGGCTCACGATTTGTCTCGGTTTTCTTCTAATGGTCTTGTGACTGGGTAGAAAGCTTCAGGGTCTTGGGTGGCTGGGTGCGATTAGGTGACTGGGTGTGATCGGGGGGCTGCGTGAGTTGGTGAGGAGACGGAAGCTGGAGCCGACATCCAGGTCAGGAGTCCCATGACATCGAAGGTCAAGAGAAAGCCAGTGAGTACGTTTTGTCTGTTTATGTGCAGTGGCTATAGTGTGCGCAAGGTACGCGAGATAGTGAAGACAACGCATTTCCGTGTCCCTCTCTCTGGGGTAGTGGCTTTTTGGGGCTGGGTGTTAGTGGCTATACGCGACGGGTGGCTAGCGGAAACTCGGGTTTCACGGCGCACTTCGTGCCCTCCTCAAGCAAAGCATGCAGTGGCTGCGGGTTCGTGGTTAGTGGCTACGGGGTTCACGAGTAGTGGTTTCTCGGGGGCAATTATAGTGGCTCCTTATAGGAAATCGTAGCGGCTCTTTGCGGGTGTCACTGGCAGTTATTTGATCAGGGTTAAGTAAAGTAATAACTGCTGTACGAGGCACTTTGGGTTGCGACGCCGGGGTACGATGGTCGCATCAAATAGGCCGAAGCCATATAGCTGTACCCATAGCGTTGTACTCTGGGTAATTGTGTGCGTGTGCTAAGCTCGCTCGGTACAAAGCTATAAAAACATAGTATTATACATGAAATATGCTTCATTAACAAATTTAATACAAATATAGATTGAAAAAAAATATATTTATTCAAATTTTCGTATACATAAAATGTAAGATTTTTTTGACGTATTAAAATTCAGCTTTTTTGATGATTTATTTCCGCAATAACTATCATCTATCCCANTATTTATTTTTCATTACATGAACATAATTATTAAGCGATTTTAATCATAAATTCCTGATTACGTTATTATAACACTGGTAACTTATAAAGGTTCCATGCTAAAACTGACGCACCGTTGTGTGGCGTTTCAGTTCTTCAGTCATAGACTACGTACGTGATACACTTGGTAAAACAACGTTGGTACTAGCGGGGGCTCGCGGTGGCACTGGGTTGAGCGCGCCACCGATTTGGGTCACGCTTTCTTCCTCGCAACGCCGTGCCAATTCAGCGCCACCGCTGGTACTTTGCGAAAAAACACTCTTTTCCGATACATTTTAAGGATATTTTCAAAAAAGTTAGGGATACGAAAATTTAACCAGTGTTAGATTAAGAAGTTGTTAAACAATAGCATTATGAAAAATGTAGTCGAACAACTTTTTTAGAGCTATTTTTCGGAAGAACCTTTTTTTACCCTATTTGACGGTTTGCAAAAAGTTTGGACTCGATCGTCTTGAAATTTTGTAGGTTTGTTAAGAATTACAAAACCCATGTTCTTTAAAAATTTGAAATCAAAATACGAATAAGAACGCCAGTTATGAAATAGCCAAAAATAGGGCGAAATTGGCACTTTTTGGCAATTTGCAGAAAAACAGCAGGGATGATTTAAGTCCATCAGAGTTTATTTTATTCCCAGTGAAATTGTGCATCTGTTTCATGTACAACGTTTTTTTGTCCGAATTACAGCTTTTTAGGTAGGAGCAAAAAGCCTGTTTTGGCCGTTTTAAATGTTTGTTTTTTTTTTTTTTTTTGGACTATTGCTGATATTTTATTTTATCCAAAAGTGGTAACGTTTGTTATCGGGCTCGAGATCTATACAAAAAAATTTTTTTTGGGTACAGCTGGATTTCTCAGTCAAAAATCTAGTTTGCTCACACTAATCCTCGTCGCCATTTGTTGCGTATTTATATTTAAGGATCAAGTAAGGGAGTATACAGTCGTCATAACTTTATTATATGTTTATTTCATGCTTCTAATTACAAGTGTGCGTTAGTTGGCAATTACACGCAGACTGACTTGCTGGTCGCTCGCTGTACATGCCCGCAATCGCAACTTATCCCGTTCACACTTCTACACCATACGTACACAGACCCGCACGCGCATACTCTTTCGTGCTCACTCATATGTGAGTGTAAGACTTTTCTCTCGTCCAAAATTTAAATTTAGAGGTAAATACTTACTAACAACCATGTTTCGTTCTTTCTAAGCACTGTAAACAATTGCTTTGGTGATAAATATTTGTGTTTTATTAAAATGCTTTTCAGTTATACTTCATTGTCATGTTAAATGCTGCTTGGAAACCTTCTTTCATGCTTTCAAACTCTATTTTAATACACTTTAATAAGTTTAATGCCGCTTTCCAAACAAAAAAACATTATTATTCACAAAGTCAGCTGCTTGTGTTCAAAGATTTTAACGTCTATTACCTCAAATTTTTTCAATGCTACTGCTGTAAAAGAAATTGTCAGAGATAATAATTACGAAGTAAGTGATAAAGATAAAAAGCCTTTAGAAGATGTAGATGTGGGTGATGCATGTGCTTCAATTTTGCAGAATCTTCTAAAAACAGATGAGTTAGAAACTCATGAAAACTGTTTAAAATCTTACACAACAGCGCAAACAGAAATTCAAAAATCAATTTTTTAAAATGATGACGTTTAACATTCACTTAATTTTCTTCAACCTGCAAATGCTTTGAACAACGAGTTTTGGAGTGATAATCTGAACGTAGTACAAGAACTTGAAGGGTTTTTTCCGTACAGCGATGTCAACTATGAATTATTAAAAAAAGAAATCGTATTGTTGCCGTCGTATTTTGTTAACGTTGAAGTTGAATTTTATCAATTAGAAGTCTATATAGTTTGGAATAAAATTGTTAATATGCGTTTTGGAAACAGTGATTTATTATTCCCAAACTAAAAAATATTGGTCCAAGCTTCTCGACTACGACAGCTATGGATCATGGGATCATTAGATTATATTGAAGCTGTGAAAGTGGGCGGGGCTTAGGCTACAAATGCGGTAGCGGGAGCTCTCCTTCAACTGCCTGCTGGGGTGTATTCCATATGCCTTCAAACAGAGTGCACAGTAGGCTCTGCGCATTAAAAAAGAGTGCAGTAGAAGCTATCACGCACACTCCTTGAATGCACTCAACCTACTGTGCATTCTTTTTGAAGGCATAAGGAATATACCCATAACGCGGATAGAGTAAGATCATTGTGCGCTTGCGTGAGAACTCTTGGTTGTTAGCGTCACAGCCACGGAATCGAATGGTTTGAGCGTGATGTTACCATAAATGACTTGATGTATCATCTTATAACTACTGCTAAGAACCTCAAAAGAATTTTTATTTGTGGGGGTGATAAAGCTAATTTCATTAGTTCAATCCTGACTCACGAAGTTCACGATTTGTACCAAATATGTCATTCTTTCCAAGACCTCGAAGATAACGTCTCTTTTCCCATATGCTTTATACATACAGGCAAAACTATTTTGAAAAGAAAAAACTATTTTGTGCCCTACATAAAGCGTACTTATTTGAACAGTGGTTTCTGACCAACATATTAATTCCGTCATCTAAGCAGGACAACGATCCATGTTATTCAGCATATAAATGCCTCAAATGACAAAAGCAACAGCCTACGTGAATGACTGGCTACGACGTCGTTGGTAAAGCGTAGCATATGATAAAAATGATTGTAGTGAAATTTTTTACTGCATATTTGAATGTATCTTAAGAATATCATGCTAAACATAATTATTTTAAGAATCATACATGTTTTGCGAGTCTAATTTTGTAAGCCATGTAAATTTTTTTATTTAATATAAACTGAAAAAAAATTTTGACCATTATTTTCATTATTTTCCTACCATTCCACATCCTACATTCTCATGCAACGCATTCGCTATCACAAAAAATTTTACATGCATACATAATATAACTATCAGGTGCACAAGCTGCGCACAATTTTGCACATTCAACAGCGTGCGCAAATCAGCGCTGCAGACAACTTCAAGCACGCAACCTCAAGCAGCGCGTGCGGAAGAAGTGCGAGGAAGCCACAGCTCCTGCTTGCCCATTGGCTACCGAAAAGACTACTCCACCAGAAAAAAGGGGGCCGCTCTCCATGGAGAAGGAGTAGGACGAATAATACGTTAGTATAATATGTACAGATATGTGTGCGTGTAACAAAAGGTTATAAGATAATGTTGTCAATAAGTGAGAAGAGCAGAGAGATTTTTCACACAATTTTTTAATCACATGAGCTTATTAAAAGAACAAAATGATAGTATTTGTTTTCAGTTAATGGAGGCGTTAAATGTTTATGAACTTGCAAATCCTTAATAGTCAAGTTGTGGAGCGTTTTTGTATCTCACGCGGGCTCCAGTTAGTATTACGAACTTATAGAAAAAGTTCCAGGACTCTCGAGAGGAGCTCAAACCCGATCAACCAAGGATTCGCAAGACTTTAAGCTAGCGATTTTTACCCAATTACTTAGGCCACTTCCTGAACACTTTTATACATAATATTGCAAGCGTTTATCACCTGACAACCCGGACCGCTTATTGGCTACTCTAATTAGTAATAAAATGTTAAATAGTAACACTAGCGCCTATCACCTAATAGACTGGGGCGCTTACTGCCCACACAATGAATATCATTGCAAGCGACTATCTCTCAATGACCCGGGGTGCCTACTAGCTACCCTAAAAAGTAATGAAATGTTAAATTATAACGCCATCAATTATCAACCAATGACCTGCGGTGATGGCTGGCCACTCAAATATATAATATTTTAAGCGACCAATAATCCGGGTCGCGTACTGGCCACTCCAATCAATAATTAAATCTCAAATAATGATGTAAGTGCCTATCACCCAATGACCGAGGGTACTTACTTACTGGCTTCTTTACTAAGTAATACAGTGGTAAATAATAAGGCAAGCAAATATCAATTGATGACGCGTGGTGCTTACTGGCCGCTTGAATAAGTAATGAAATGTTAAATGATAGCGCAAGCGATTATCAAACAATGACCTAGAGTGATTCCTGGCTTCTCTAATATATAATATTGCAGGCGACTATCATCCGATAACCCGGAACGCGTGCTGGTCGATCTTATAAATAATTGAATTTTGAATAATAATACAAGCACCTATCACTCTCAAATCCGGAGCGCTTACTGGCTATTCTAATAAATAATAACGCAAGCGACTATAACCCAATGAACCAGGGTACTTACTGGTCACTTTAATAGATGATATTGCATGCGAGAATCATCTGATAAACCGGGGCGCTAACTGGCAACTATAATAAATGTTTAATAATAACACAAGTGCCTATTACCTGACAACCCAGGCACTTCCTGGCTACTCATATAAGTAATAAAATGTCAAATAATAACACGAGTGTCTATCACCCAATAACCTAGGGCGCTTACTGACCACTCTAATAAATAATTAATATGTTTACTAATAACACAAGATCCTATCAACTGACAATCCAGCACGCTTACTGGCTACTCTAATAAGTCATAACATGTTAAATAATAACACGAGCGCCTATTATCCAATGATCCACGGCGCTCACTAGCCACGCTTATAAGTAATTGAATGTTGAATAATATCGCATGCGCCTATCACCTGATGACTGAGAGCGCCTTCTTGCTATTTTAATCAATAACAACGCAAGTGACTATCACCCTATGACCCAGGACGCTCACTACCACTCTAATGAGTAATAAAAATATCAAATAACACAAAAACCTATTATCCAATAACTGAAGGCGCTTACTGGCCACTCCATGGCCACTCTTATAAGTAATAAAATGTTAAATAGTAACGCAAGCAACTATTACCCAATGACTAGGGGCGCTTACTGGACACTGTAATAACTAATAAAAGATTGAATAATAACACAAGCGACTATGACTTATAACCTGAGGTTCTAACTGGCCACTCTTATAAGAAATAAAATTTTANGCCGTTTTTTTTTTTTTTTTTTGTTTTGTGGCGATGGCGATTTTTGTTGGCGATTTTGGTGGCTGTCAGCATAAGTCACTCATGCACCTAAACGTGAGAATCTTTCATAACAGAACTCTTTGTCATATCTCTATTTTTCTTTCTTATTGAGATTGACGACATAGCAGTACCACTAATTGTAAAGCTAGAAAAGCTAGTGGCGTTGGCTGCCATAAGCCTTCCCTCATTTTTTTCAAAACTCGCCACTTTATGTAGTCTTACGTGAGATAGAGGTGCTAATACTATGTTGAGTTAAGTTATTGAGTATTGCAATAGTTAAACACCTGCCAAAAAATTTAAACTTTTACAATAAACTAAAGTTTTTAAATCTTTTAATACGTTTATCACAGTCTGAAAGACCTGATTTTAGTAGCTTACTCTTCTTTGACATTTTAAATACTAAACCTACAGATCTTAGTCTAATTGAAAATCAATAGGAAAAATTACTAAGAGTGGACTGGAATAATTATGCTGTCAAAGAAGCTCCAAACGACGTGTATGTGGTTTGGCCAAAGGTATTTTTTTAAAAACGCTAGCAGAAAATTTATTTTAGGTAAATTGCCGGTTTTGCCCTCAAATTACTATGTCTTTCATCTAGTAGCGCTACTATTGAAAGGGTATTTTTAATTATGAACTGTATAAAATTAATATTAGGCAATAGAATGCTTCTTATTATGTTGAGTGCAACTATACGAATCCGAATGAGGTTTTACGCAAATAAAACGTGTTGCAACACTTTTAAACCGTCAGATCAGATGCTAAAATATTTTAGTTATAAAATTGTGTACAATAAGAATGACGCTTTTAAAGAGAATAGAGACAGTATTGATGAGCTAAGTGCAATAATAGAAGTCTTTGATGATTATAACGTTCCATGCCTCAGTATTCCTGACTGATTTACATTACTTTAAATCTTTAAGTCATGTTATCGAATTATAATCTTTTGTACCAAAATTTAGCTAAATAATAAATGTTTTTATAGTACACGTAGCTTATAAGATGTTTTATTTCTCTTTTATTTATACAGTAGAGATATTGGTTACTGTTCTATTAATTGCTTTAGATAAGTAAAAATTCTGTTCTTACATTACTTTTATTAAAGTTCAGCATTTTTAACACTTTTTTTTCAAACAATTTTTGTAAGTGGTGATATTTTCGGCGATTTCATCAATTACTATTGGCGATTTGGGCGATTTTTTGGGAGTAGATGACGACTTTAGAGTTAACCGTACTGGCTATACTAGCGGTCTGAAACGTGAGGACCAAACCGGTGGAGGTGCCAGTACGATTTACTGGTCAAACTATTATGCCAATAAGGGTGAAGGGATGATTAAATAAATAAAAAAGGGCGCTGTTGCATCAATAGCCAATCAGCAATCGTTGATCGACGGTAGGCGATCAATCAAGGATTATTGGTAGGGACTTTTCCGAGGTATCGAGCAAGGAGAAATAGCTGGAAAGGGCAGTTCGGTTTTTCGCTATCTCCCGTTACGTTGGTTTATCGTGATTTAACCATACGAGAGATTCGGAGCGGCATTGAAAGCTTGCTGTGTGGCTCACGATTTGTCTCGGTTTTCTTCTAATGGTCTTGTGACTGGGTAGAAAGCTTCAGGGTCTTGGGTGGCTGGGTGCGATTAGGTGACTGGGTGTGATCGGGGGGCTGCGTGAGTTGGTGAGGAGACGGAAGCTGGAGCCGACATCCAGGTCAGGAGTCCCATGACATCGAAGGTCAAGAGAAAGCCAGTGAGTACGTTTTGTCTGTTTATGTGCAGTGGCTATAGTGTGCGCAAGGTACGCGAGATAGTGAAGACAACGCATTTCCGTGTCCCTCTCTCTGGGGTAGTGGCTTTTTGGGGCTGGGTGTTAGTGGCTATACGCGACGGGTGGCTAGCGGAAACTCGGGTTTCACGGCGCACTTCGTGCCCTCCTCAAGCAAAGCATGCAGTGGCTGCGGGTTCGTGGTTAGTGGCTACGGGGTTCACGAGTAGTGGTTTCTCGGGGGCAATTATAGTGGCTCCTTATAGGAAATCGTAGCGGCTCTTTGCGGGTGTCACTGGCAGTTATTTGATCAGGGTTAAGTAAAGTAATAACTGCTGTACGAGGCACTTTGGGTTGCGACGCCGGGGTACGATGGTCGCATCAAATAGGCCGAAGCCATATAGCTGTACCCATAGCGTTGTACTCTGGGTAATTGTGTGCGTGTGCTAAGCTCGCTCGGTACAAAGCTATAAAAACATAGTATTATACATGAAATATGCTTCATTAACAAATTTAATACAAATATAGATTGAAAAAAAATATATTTATTCAAATTTTCGTATACATAAAATGTAAGATTTTTTTGACGTATTAAAATTCAGCTTTTTTGATGATTTATTTCCGCAATAACTATCATCTATCCCACTATCTGTTGCACCATCTATCATTGCATACATACAGTCGTTATAGACCACAACCTCTTGCGTTAGATCCGAATAAGTTTCTTCGTCCATTCTGTCCGGTACTTCGTCCGCAGTTAAAGGTATTTTCAGATGCATTATCGCATACGTCTTCTTCCTTAATCGTAGATCTAACAACAAATCAGTTGAATACAATATACCATGTTTTTAACTGTACAATTATATATTTTATGTAAAATTATGTACAACAACTTATTTAAATTCAAACGCCAGACACAGCCCGTGTTTTGTTCCATGCGCACTGCAACCGATCGGTCACCTAGTCGCAAGAGAGGAGTACAGATGGGAACGCTGAGCTGACACCAGTTGTTACAAAGCAACTTTCCTTATTTTTTTTTAGCTTTCCTTTCATCAAAATTGATAAAGTGCTCTGGCAGTATGATGCAAATATACATAAAGATAATACACAAATATTTTCACAATAAAAAACTCAATTGTTAGTCCGTTATTGCAAAAAACAACAATTTCTTATATCTCAGCTTCAGAGTAAGCTGGAGAATTCTTTTTTTTGTTTTAATTTGTATTTTTTTATAAGAAATAGAATGCCGTCTGTTTCAAATGAAAATATGCTAAATTAACTGAAATATTTGCAATTGTTTAAGTTGTAAAATACAATTTTTCGCGAAAAAACGTCAAAGATAACAAAAATCAATTTTTTTTTGTTATTATTAACTATATCTAATTCACTGTTTTTACCGAAGCAAAATGATAATAAACCATTAGTGAAGTTTGTAATAATAACACTTTCAAGTTTCACTTTAAAAAATTAATGAACAAAAAACTAATAATTATGACGTAATTTCACAAATAGATTTTTCTTGTACAACTTAATATCTACATTTTCTTATGGTTACATTCAAATTGACAAGATAGTTTTTTATGATGTTCATGACTCCAACAACAGCGAGCAAGACAAAATTCATCAAATAATAAAACCAATGGCTATTGCTGTTGCATATAATTTTTTATTATATCCCCTGACGACGTTTCTCTCCTCTTTGGGTAGGAGCCTTTTCAAGTCCTAATTTTATAAAATATACACGAAAAAAATTAACTTGAGGTAACAATACATCCACGTTATCACATCTAATAACATTTTAAAAACTAGAACAATTATAAACAATTTTAAATACAGTTACAAATTAGAGACTTACAAAAAGATTATTTTGTTCGAAGATTTAAACAACGTCAGTACCCAACGAGGGCACATAGTCAACTGACCTTACATATTCAAATTATCAAATACAAATTTTACATACATATATAGACGAAACCAACATGTGTTACATATATATTCGATCTATACAGTGAAAACGCACGATAAATTCAAATTACAATAAAGGATATAAAAACACAAATATTAATTTACTTAAGTAACAAGTGTATACACCGTTTAAAAACTTTATTTAAATTATCACAGTCTAACATTCTATTAAAATTGTTTGTCTTTTCAATAAAAATCATCTCAGACAATAATCTCTTACAATAATTCTGTTCTATTTCTATAATGTTGATTTCGTTGTCACTAAAATTAAAAGAGTGCCCTGTGTCTAAATGATGTTAATATAAGGCAGACTTCTCACGTTTATGTTTTATGTCACTTTTGTGCTCATTTAACCTAATACTTAATTTTCTTAATGTCTGGCCAATATAACAATTACTGCAACCTGAGCAATCAATCTTATAGACAACATTCGGGTGATTCAACTTTATCAATATGTCTTTTCCATACATTCTATTGAACGGCAATTTATTACTACTCTTAAAAATAACATTAATAAAACTTTTTGAACAAAATACCCTTAACTTATAATCTAACTCACGGCAATAAGGTATAACTAATGAGCCAATAGCATTATTAACAGGACTAATATTATTTTGACTATTATTAATGGACTTTAAAAAATATAATCTTTTCTTTATACAACTTTCGATAGGATCTAAAGGATACATATTTGCCAGCAAAACTGTATAAATGTATTTGAAATTGTTTAAAAAATATTTAAGGTGAAGAAAGGTTGTAATTTTGATCTACTAAATGTGAGACTATTGCTTTTTCCTGTGAAATAGGACAGTGTAAATGAAAATTTAAGTATGAACCAGAATGAGTGTCTTTTCTAAGCTAAATAGTAGAAAAAGACGAATCGTTATTGGCTACTATAGTCATATCCAGGAAGTTAATAGTATTATTCTTAGATTTTTCAGTAGTAAAATCAAAAAATTACTATAACTATTAAAAACATTCAAAACGATTTTAACCTTATCAACAGGCACACACAGTAAAAGGTCATTAACGTAACAGAAATAAACTGAAATATTTTAAGGACACAAATTCAGACATGTAGTTTCAAAGTCTATCATGAGTGTGTCTCCAAGGACAGGACTGATAGGACTTCCCATAGCAAAGCCCCTTCTTTGCGAATGAAAGTTGTTGTGAAATTGAGAATGATTGTTTTTCAATATAAATTCTAAAACATTTTAAAAATCTGTTAGTAGCAAATAAATTTTATTGTGTATGTGATGCCAAAATTTTTCAATGGTCATTTTAACAGCATCGAAACATATATTATTAAATAGAGCTGTAACATCTAAGCTGATAAAGGTGTAATTAGGGTGAACAATGAAATTTGTAAGAGAATCCTTTAAC